>OX465502.1:2500-22500 GCA_950022335.1 Eurois occulta | reverse complement strand
TTATACACTTTTGTTTCGGTTTATCACCTTTTCACATACTTTGACACAATATTCCAAAAACATCTCTCTCTTTTTCCCAGCTATTATTTCCCATACGTTTCCGGCATCGAGTTTGGTGTCGAGTACGTGCTCGGCCTCGAGTCTTTGCTTGTCAAAGACGGGACAGTCGAATAATATATGTGGCACCGTCTCTGCAGTTTCAGTGTCGCAGATGCACGATGGGCTCCCCTTACACTTGAAGCGATTCAAGTATTCGGAGAACCCACCGTGCCCCGTCATGATTTGCGTCGTAACACTGCTTATCCTGCACTTCCTAATTATCCTGTAAGCCGCCACCGCGTCCGGGAAAAACAGCTTCGTCACAGAAGCAGTTTCTCCGGAGCGGTATCTGTGATTCCATACGTCAAGAGTTGCCGTACGAATGCATCTCTTGACGTACGAAACCGGGCACAGATCATAGTCAGGCTTTCGTTTGGAATTTTCAGCGGCGCTTTTGGCAAGTTCATCGGCTCTCTCATTACCATCCAATCCTACATGAGCTTTGATCCAAAACAAGGTAATTGCCTTGTTTTGGAGTAACAAGGACCTAATATTTGCCCTAGTTTCCACTGCTAGAGGGTGGTGGCGATTGTAGTTTTGGATGGTTTGGAGAGCCGCCATGGAGTCGCTGAAAATTCCAAACGATTGCGCACTGTGTTTCAGGCTTTCCCTGGTTGCGACGCATATTGCCAGAAGCTCAGCCTGGTAAACGGTGGAGTAGTTGGGGAGAGCAAGCTTGAGAGCTTTGGTTTCGGCGTCACCGCTCCAAATGGACAGTGCCGCACCAACCTTGCCCCCAATCTTGCTCCCGTCCGTAAAGATACGAACCTCAAGTTCGTTCTGGGCATCTAGTTGCTCTTGGTTTACCAGGCTTACGAGCTCCAGCTCAGCGCGCTCCGCAGGGTGTGGGGCCTCCAATGCCGAAGCAGCCTGCTCCACCCTCCTGTCGCCAAGCGCTGGCTGGGGCACCCCCCTCTTAGCCTCGTATAATGATGCCGCTTCGCGGACACGCAGGTCGAGGGGTAGTATCCCAGCCAGCACCAGCGCGGAGTTTAGAGAGACCGTCCGGTAGCCCTTGCACAGTTTCTGTGCCATACCGCGCTGAACCGCTCCCAACTGCTTCTTTACGCCCAGCTTCTCAACAGCCGAGGCCCACACGCTGGCGGCGTACAGGATAACTGGTTCCACGGTGGCCACATATATTATTCTAATGACCTCGGGGTGAAGTCCCCAGCTGGTCTTTGCGGCCCTGGTAAGCTGTTTGAGGATTTCTATTGCCTTCCTACAGACGTTTGTGACGTGTGCGTTAAAAGTGAGCTGTTTGTCGATGGTGACACCCAGGATTTTGATCTCGTTGGACATGGCAATGTCGACCCCGCCCATGCTCAGGCGCGGGGTGTCATATTTCAACTTGCGAGTAATGACCATTGCGTTTGTTTTATGGGGGGCAAATTTTAATTTGTTCTGTACTCCCCACGACTGAACATGTTCAAGGGCGGCATTGGCACGTCCCTCGATCTCCAGCGATGTGTCACCATCGAAAATCAGCACCACGTCGTCTGCAAACGCCTGGCAATAGTCCTCCCTAGCTTCCAGACTCTTTAGAAGGGGGTCCAGTAGAAGGTTCCAAAAAATTGGGCCCCCTATGGAACCCTGGACACAACCCTTGCTTGTGGCCTTGCAGTACTCTTCACCTGCGTACCTGACCCTGACCCTTCGGTTTTCGAGATAGCTGTCGATGACCCTCCTCAAGCCGACTGGACACTGTTCCTCAGCCAGACGGACCCTTATAGCTGGCCACCAGGCGCTGTCGAAGGCTCCCTCTATGTCAAGTGATATTAGTACTACTATTTTCTTAAGTTTCAGCTTGCCGCGTATGTGTTGCATTAGAGTATAGAGGGAGTCCTCGGTGCTCTTCTGGGGCATGAATCCGTACTGGCGAGTACTCATCCTCGGAATCAAATGAAACTTGAGGCGGGCCACCAGCATCTTCTCGTAAATTTTACCTAATATAGGTAATAGGCCGATCGGTCGGTACGCCTTGGGGGTGCTGTAGTCGGTTTTGCCTGGTTTTTTCAATACTATTACGGTGGCTTCCTTCCAGACCTCAGGGAAGAGGGAACACCTCAAGCAGCCATTGAATAGAGCCAGAGCTACCTCGGGAGCGACTCTAATGGCCTGGCAGCAAATATCTGCTGTGAAGCCGTCCCCTCCTGGCGCTTTTTTGCTGTTGAATGACCCGCACGCTGCCATTAGTTCGGCCATCGTGAATGGTGGATCACACGAAACATCTTGTCTTCCAGCATTCACGACCTCGGCCTTGTCCCTAATAAGGCGGTGGTAGGTGCTATCGTTGTCCGAGTGATCTTCTGGGTAAAATGTGGACGCCAATAGTTCGACTGAACCTTTGGCGTCCAACACTTCCCCGTCCCTCACTAGTGGCTGGTCCTCTCCCCTTCCCCTGGTCCTCCCTATCACCCGGTAAATCCCTTCCCAAACCCCTTCTCTGTCCTGCCTTGTACAGAAGTTCTTCCAGCTCTCGACTTCATCCTTGCCTGCCTCCGTCTCATACTCAACTTTCAGTTTCAGGTACTCGTCGACGACCTTCGATCTCCGGGCCGGTGCAGCACTTCGGACTCTCCGTTTCCTGGTGGCGACCTCTCTCTTCATCCCCTCGAGTTTCTCGGACCACCACGGCAAAGTAAGCACTTCATTGCTCTTCTTCAGAGGCATTGATGAAGTGCAAGCATCTGTGATTACGTTAGTATATTTGTTTACTATTATATTTAATTGTTCAACTGTATTTGATTTGTCTATTTCTAATTTATTAATTTTGTTTCCCTGCATTAATTGGCCGAGTTTCTCACGAAACTCGGACCAATTGGCTTTTTTAGTGTTAAAGATTCTGGTGGTTCTACTAATTTGAATGCCTTTTGACCTTGTTAATTTTAAATTAAAAACAATGCCGTTGTGATCCGAGCTCGTGAGACCTTCATCTACCCTCCAGTCGTCCACCAGGTCCAGGATATCCGTCGAGCATGCCGTTATGTCAACATGGCTGCAGTAGCGTATGCCCCCTCTGGTCGTGTCGAAGGTCGGAATTTCCCCTCTGTTGAGTATGTTGAGGCCCAGCTCGTCGAGAGCTCCGGAAACTTCTTCGCCCCTGCGATCGATGTACAGGCTTCCCCACCAGGTACTTTTCGCGTTTGCGTCTCCTCCAATAATCCACATTCTGGAACCTACCTCCTCCTCAACCAGTTTGAGGTGCTCGAGGTATGGTCCGATTGGCTGGTCCGGCTCGAAATATAAGGAGACCAGCGTGATCTTCCAGGCACTGGTTTGGATTCCCACCACGGTGATGTTGTTCGTGGTGAGTTTTGGGTACTGTGTGACCACGAGATCTTGATCGAAGACCGCTATTGCGGCCTTCACAGTCCCATCTCCAAGGCCAGTGCTCTGGAAGATCCGAACACCCCTGTGGTTCCTCATAATCTTTGCCCCGCCTATGTAGGGTTCTTGGAGGAGAGCAACGGCAACCCCGCGCTTCACAGCTTCCATCAGAAGCTCGTTCGTTGCTAGTCTTTTCCGCTGGAGGTTGGCCTGTATGATCCTGTACGGGTTTGGGTTGCCCAGGGTGCCCTCAGCAATACGCCACCGTCGACCTCGCTATCTCGTCCCACTTGCGGCGTGTCGGGCAATCGGGGTTGAAGGCATTGTGGCCAGCGTCTCCGAGCTTGGCCCTTGTGCAGTTCTGGCATTTTGGCGGCTCGCCCGCCAGAAAATCGGCACACTCCGACTTCATGTGCGGACCGCCACAATGACTGCACAAGTCGGCCGGTTCTTTACAGAACCGTTTGCCATGCCCGTAGCCCAGGCAGCGCGTACACTGTACTAGGGGTGTTTGGTCTTCCACCCTTACGCGCTGGAGGTCCACGTGCAGGCACCCGGCTTCTGTCGCCCGTCTCCAGATGGTTGGCGAGACGCTGACCACAATGTGGCATGTATGTGGGTTTCGTGTGCGTCTCCGGAACTTTACTAGCATTCTGTCCTCCTCTTTGTCGAGGTGGTGAAATACATCCCGGTTTTGATTCCGTAAAGCCTTAAGGACGTCCTCGTCTGAATTAACAGAGAGGACGCTCCTGAGGATCAGCAGCGGGTCTTTATTCTTCACCTCCTCGACATTGAGGTCTTTCCTTTCCTTAGCCAGCTTATTTTTTATTTTCTCCCTCTCCTCCGTGGTCTGAAAGCCCATTATGACTTTCCTGTCTTTCGCCTTCCTTACCCTTTCCACTTTGACCCATCCCTCCTTTGCATCCACCGCCTTCCGAACTTTGCTCAAGACTTCGTCTCCAGTTTCGGTCTCGTCCTTGGAGGTAACCACGATCGAGTGTAGCGTACTCCGCACTGGGTTCGCTTTCCCACTATGGATCGCGGTCACACTCGCATACGTTTTGGGTGAACTGGTCTCGAGCATCTCCTTGTGCCTTTCAATTGCTGCCGTCAGCTCCTCCATCTTCCTGTTGTTATTTTCGAGCAAAATTGTGTGGTCTTTAATACATGTCGCTAGCAGCTCCTGTTCGGAAGGTAGGCCGAGAGAGAAGGTAGTGTCAGTGGCAGCGACTTCTTGCCCCACTCTTGGGCCCTTGAGCTTAACTTGCCCTTCCGCCTCCTTCACCAGGTAGAACAGCCGATCCAGCGCCTCGGTGATGCCGTTCTTTATCTCGGTCTTCGTGTTTCGCGAAGAGCTCAACAATAATTTGGCCTTATTAACGCAGGCCCTAGCCTCTGCCGCTCGATTCGCGTACGGCTGTTTTTGCGGCGAAACCTCTATTAGCTTTGGGCGCGAAGAGAGAGTTTTATTCTCCTGCGCCTGTGGAGGTTTTTGTGCGACTTTAGCAGGGCCAGCCTGTACCGTCTTGGTGGGGGGTGTTGGCTCCGTGTTGGTGGACTTAGCCGCTTCCCACTCTCCAACGCTGCGCCTGACATTTGGCGGTGATGTAGTGGGTTTTTGTGGGGATTTTTCATCCTCAGTCACTTTCTTTAATGGAGTCCTGATTCCAATCATTGTTGGAGGTATGCGTCAAGGTGCGTAAACGTCAACAAGGTGTATAAAAGTACTAAATAAAGTGCACTTGAGATCGTAAAAATCTAAGTGACTTAGGTGCTTACTCTATGTAGAGTTTGCGCGGTCAGACCTTATGTTCAATAGAACGAGTCAAACACTGAAAACAGTAGAAAAAGAAACCAAAAAAAATTTTTGGTTCCAGGTGTCGTAAAGCCGTATTTAAAGAACAATTTGTTATAGACTCTATGTAGAGTCGTTTAACCAGTGTCAGTGGATAGCTCTCCCCGAGCCCTTTCTATTGACCCCAAACTCGGTGCGGTTACACCAAGGGGTTTCGGAGATATCACAACTTAAAGATTTTGGTTTTTTGCCAAGATGGCGGCCGAAATGTGGTTACAGGTGGATATCTCCGGAACCACTGGTCCAAAAACCCTGATGTTTGGGCTTTTCGCACTTGGCTCGACAAGACCCATCCACTGGCACGGTTTTCAGGCTGAAAAATTTTGAAACTTGGAAATCGCCTGAAAGGTGCCCACGTCTAGAGACAACGGCCAGCTGATGTCTCCGGTGAAAATCCGAGCTCTCTACGACTCTCCGTTCAGGAGTTACGCTAGTCGAAAGATTGCACAAAATGGCCGCAGACCTGTCAAAGTCAATCTTTCGCAGCGGATAACTTCCTTTGGGAAAGCCGCAGACCCACCGAGTTTGGGCTCTCACAACTTGGCCTGAGCTCAACTGTCCGCTGAAACAACTTTCAGGACCCTGAAAATTTTTAGCTCCAAACCGCCTGAAAATGTGTAGTAAGGAAGGCAATCAACCCTCCAGTACTAAATTAAAAACCGCAACTTCCTACGACCAGCGGTTCGGGAGTTATTGCGGTCTGAAGATAAACAAAATGGCCGCCGAGCTGTCAAAGGTCAAGTAAAAAGGCCCGTAACTTCGGAACCCTTTGTCGTACGAAGTCCGGGTTTTGGATGTACAGCTCGGCGTCACTCCAGGTGTGTCCTGAAAGTGGTTTCAGCGACAAAAAATGAAAGTGCCTGAAACGTCCTGAAAGCCTACGATATCTAAAGCTAATGGTACACTGCACGTAAAAGTGAAAATCCGAGAGTTCTCGGCCCAGCGGTTCCAGAGATATCACAATTTGAAAATTAAAACCAAAAAACCAAGATGGCTGAAAATTTACAAAAAACTCAATTTGAGAGATATACCGCCCGTGTTTGGGCTTATATAGATCGCAATAGATGTATTGGACCCTGTCCCGTTGTCAAAAATAGCTATTTACATACAAATTTTGAATAAATGCCAAAAAACACTAAAAATTCGATATCTCTGGTTCCACTTGACGAAAAATTCTGGAAAAAATTTCATAAAACAGAGGAAATTACGTGCTACAAGGTACAATAAAAATTTTTGAGAAATTTTGAAAAATAATTACAGTAAATTTTAAAAGTGTTGGTTAGGTTAGGTTAGGTTAGGTTAGGTTAGGTTAGGTTAGGTTAGGTTAGGTTAGGTTAGGTTAGGTTAGGTTAGGTTAGGTTAGGTTAGGTTAGGTTAGGTTAGGTTAGGTTAGGTTAGGTTAGGTTAGGTTAGGTTAGGTTAGGTTAGGTTAGGTTAGGTTAGGTTAGGTTAGGTTAGGTTAGGTTAGGTTAGGTTAGGTTAGGTTAGGTTAGGTTAGGTTAGGTTAGGTTAGGTTAGGTTAGGTTAGGTTAGGTTAGGTTAGGTTAGGTTAGGTTAGGTTAGGTTAGGTTAGGTTAGGTTAGGTTAGGTTAGGTTAGGTTAGGTTAGGTTAGGTTAGGTTAGGTTAGGTTAGGTTAGGTTAGGTTAGGTTAGGTTAGGTTAGGTTAGGTTAGGTTAGGTTAGGTTAGGTTAGGTTAGGTTAGGTTAGGTTAGGTTAGGTTAGGTTAGGTTAGGTTAGGTTAGGTTAGGTTAGGTTAGGTTAGGTTAGGTTAGGTTAGGTTAGGTTAGGTTAGGTTAGGTTAGGTTAGGTTAGGTTAGGTTAGGTTAGGTTAGGTTAGGTTAGGTTAGGTTAGGTTAGGTTAGGTTAGGTTAGGTTAGGTTAGGTTAGGTTAGGTTAGGTTTTTTTTTTTTTTTTTTTTTTTTTTTTTTTTTTTTTGTTTTGGCAGGAGTGGGAAATCCCCACGGACACCTCCACTATCTCACAGGCTGTGAGACAGTGGAGGTAGTGTCGGACTCGAACCGACTAAAACCCACTCCTGCCCCGCCAGTGTCCCTCTGACATTATCAGAGACCTTGTATGCGGATTTTTCAATTTATTCAGCGACTGATATTTAAGAGGCCGAAGAGACCACACTCTATGTTTTATTTAAAGCTTTTAAATATTTAATATCTATAATTTACAATTACGTTTTTAACTTATATTATTATACTTAAAGAATATTAATAACTATTTGACTAAATATATACTGTTTTTACTAAAATAACTTAATTTTAATTTTTCTAATACATTAATTATTACTACTAATACTAAAAATAAAATACTTTTTAACTACTACATTATATTTACTAAAATAAAACACATGTTTTGTCGTTACCCTTATGTATAACCCCTATTGACTTTTGCGCTTCTGTCATTTGACTCTTAATTTTGTTTCCCACGATGTTTGCTGTATATACTCAGTATATTGGTCAAAATCATGTTGAAGCCGAATGTACAGGATATTTTCCGTTTCAGTCAAATGACAGCAGAGTCTTTCACCAGGTTCGACACAACTTGACGATTCCACTAGAGTTGGCTTACGGTCCAGCGTAATTTTAGCCACTTTCTCACGAAAGTGACTCCAATTATAATTCTCCATTAAGCCAACCCTAGTGGTTCGCTCAATGCGTCTGCTATCTCGTTGTGTCGAAGCGGTCATCCCTGTGTGCGCAGAAGTGGGCGCATCAACGCCTTTAGCAATAAGCTATAGTTGCTCTCGCTAATGCGTCCCACTTCTTACGCACGGGGCAATCGTTGCTGAATGCGTTGTGCCGGTGCTCCCCCAGCTTGGCTCTGGTGCAGTTAACGCACACCGCTGCTTCGCCGATCTGTTTGTCCGGGCAGTCCACCCGAAGGTGTGGACCGCCGCAGTGACTACACAGATCGGCTGGCTCCGTGCACAGGCGTTTGCCGTGCCCGTATGCCAAGCAGCGGGTACACTGCACCAGAGGCGTCTGGTCTTCGACGCGCACTCTCTGGAGGTCAATGCGGAGCTTGCCTCCTTCGAGTGCGCGCCTCCAGATTGCCGGGGTGACACTCAGCACAACGCTATTCACATGCGGGTTTCGCGACTTTTTGCGGAACTTGACCGCCATTTTAAGTTCCTCGTCCCCGAGGCCGTGAAAGATCTCCCGGTTCTGGTTCTTAAGGGCTCTTAATACTTCCTCGTCGCTGTGTACTAGCAACACGTCCCTAAGAACCAGAAGCGGGTCCCGATTCTTCACCGCCTCGACGACGAGGTTCTCTCCGGCCGATTCTAGTCGCTTCTTCAGTTTTTCCCTCTCCTCCTTTGTTGCGCACCCCATTATGACCTTTTGGTCTTTTGCCTTCCTGACCCTCTCTACGCGCACCCAGCCCTCCTTCGCGTCCACTGCTCTCCGCACTCTTTCGAGTATTTCGGCCCCCGTATCCATCTCCTGTGTCGAGGAGACAACCACGGAGTGTAGCGTCGTTCGCTCCGGGGCCTGTGCCCCGGTGTAGCGCTTACTGACGGCCGCTACACTGGCGTAGGTTGTCTCCCCCGCACTTTCCTTGCTAGCCAGACTGTCTCGGAGTTTCTCGAGTTTCTCGGAGTTGTCCTTCAACTCCGAGATGTGCTCCTTCAAGGTGTTGAGGAGCTCAGTCTGGCCAGCAAGGACCTCGCTGGTGATGGGTTGGGGACCGCAGCAGTTAGCAGTGGGCGCGGGTTCCGGTACGGCAACGGGTGCGGCAGAGGCCTTGTCTCGCTCCGACTCCTTGACCAGCTCATAAAGCCTGTTTATGGCTTCGAGCACCGCAGTCTTGATTTCAGCCTTGAGGTTGCGAGAGTTGCCTAAATTAAGCTTTGCTTTATTTAGGCAAGCTCTCGCCTCCGCAATGCGACTTTGGTGCCCAGCCTCAGGCTTCATGAGCGGTCTCGGAGCGCTAACAGGGGCTCGGCGCGTCGGCGGTGTAGCAGGACATTCCTGGGACGCGAGGGGTGTATCATTTCCAAATACAATTTTCCTCCTCGCGTCAGGAGAAGTGGGGCCCGCCTTCTCCGCCGATCGCGGCGAGCTCCTGGAGCTCTGGGTCTTTGCGTTCATGGCCGGGGTGCACAACATATCAGTCTAAGAGCAGATAGTGAAAGAACGGACCCCTGTAAAGAGGAGGTCAGGACTACAGTATCTGCTCGAGGAGAGGGTTTTGGACACTGGTACTTGTGTTGCCCTGTAAAGGGGGGAACACAAGTAATAAAATAATGATCAATTAAAATATCAATAAAATAATATATAATTATAGTCGCTCATTAACGAGCGACTGTCACAGTAAAATTAATTAGTTAATAAAATAATAATAATAATTTCGTTAAAAACTTTGTCAGGAAGTTTAAAAAGAGAGGATTCTCCTGTGTCCCTGTAAAGGGGGGTACACAGAAGGAATAAAATATTTAAATTAAAATAGACAATAATAATACACTAAATAATTATAAATTAAAATTTTTTTAAACTCATTTAACACGTACTAATTAATATGTGGGCCTTCACCGACTCAGTCAAAAAAGTTAAAAATAAAATAAAAAAATGCTTTTATCCCTATCCACAGTAGTTACAAAAATAAAATTAAAAATATTTTCCCACCGATCAATTCCCGTCCACCTTCCTATAGACCAGAGGGCGGGTGGGTGGGCAAAATTTTATTTGAGCTAGACGGGCGAGCGAGGTCTCAAAAGAAGCGGCTCGTCGCGGGCTAGCTAATTACGAAATAAAACAGGGTGGGTGCCGAATAAAATTTTTGAGTTTTGGTCAAAAAACCAGTTTTTGAACCAAAAAATTTAGGGTTTCAACCTCCAACCTGGGCGCCGGCGCACGGAACGCGGACCAGAACACAGGGATGAAGGGTGAGTACTATTGCAACTATAATCTAATGTTATTTTGAATAAAAATTTGGAAAAAACACTAAATTTTGATGATCGTATCTGAAAATTTCGAAAATTTCTAAGGGTTTGTAGGAAACTTTTTTATAGGGGTAGTTCGGTGAGTGCAATATCGTCAGGACGTCGGCGGACGCCTAGTTATGTCTAAAAATGCTGAAAACAGCTTCAAAATCGCACGTCTAGAACCGAAAATATTCACGTTTTTGCTAAAAGCTATGTTCCTAAGGTGGATTTGGGTACATACAGAAACTAAGAGAAAAAACTATTTTTTAAAAAATTACAAGTTTTATTTGAGCTAGGCGGGCGAGCGAGGTCTCAAAAGAAGCGGCTCGTCGCGGGCTAGCTAATTACGAAATAAAACAGGGTGGGTGCCGAATAAAATTTTTGAGTTTTGGTCAAAAAACCAGTTTTTGAACCAAAAAATTTAGGGTTTCAACCTCCAACCCGGGCGCCGGCTCACGGAACGCGGACCAGAACACAGGGATGAAGGGTGAGTACTATTGCAACTATAATCTAATGTTATTTTGAATAAAAATTTGGAAAAAACACTAAATTTTGATGATCGTATCTGAAAATTTCGAAAATTTCTAAGGGTTTGTAGGAAACTTTTTTATAGGGGTAGTTCGGTGAGTGCAATATCGTCAGGACGTCGGCGGACGCCTAGTTATGTCTAAAAATGCTGAAAACAGCTTCAAAATCGCACGTCTAGAACCGAAAATATTCACGGTTAGGTTAGGTTAGGTTAGGTTAGGTTAGGTTAGGTTAGGTTAGGTTAGGTTAGGTTAGGTTAGGTTAGGTTAGGTTAGGTTAGGTTAGGTTAGGTTAGGTTAGGTTAGGTTAGGTTAGGTTAGGTTAGGTTAGGTTAGGTTAGGTTAGGTTAGGTTAGGTTAGGTTAGGTTAGGTTAGGTTAGGTTAGTTAGGTTAGGTTAGGTTAGGTTAGGTTAGGTTAGGTTAGGTTAGGTTAGGTTAGGTTAGGTTAGGTTAGGTTAGGTTAGGTTAGGTTAGGTTAGGTTAGGTTAGGTTAGGTTAGGTTAGGTTAGGTTAGGTTAGGTTAGGTTAGGTTAGGTTAGGTTAGGTTAGGTTAGGTTAGGTTAGGTTAGGTTAGGTTAGGTTAGGTTAGGTTAGGTTAGGTTAGGTTAGGTTAGGTTAGGTTAGGTTAGGTTAGGTTAGGTTAGGTTAGGTTAGGTTAGGTTAGGTTAGGTTAGGTTAGGTTAGGTTAGGTTAGGTTAGGTTAGGTTAGGTTAGGTTAGGTTAGGTTAGGTTAGGTTAGGTTAGGTTAGGTTAGGTTAGGTTAGGTTAGGTTAGGTTAGGTTAGGTTAGGTTAGGTTAGGTTAGGTTAGGTTAGGTTAGGTTAGGTTAGGTTAGGTTAGGTTAGGTTAGGTTAGGTTAGGTTAGGTTAGGTTAGGTTAGGTTAGGTTAGGTTAGGTTAGGTTAGGTTAGGTTAGGTTAGGTTAGGTTAGGTTAGGTTAGGTTAGGTTAGGTTAGGTTAGGTTAGGTTAGGTTAGGTTAGGTTAGGTTAGGTTAGGTTAGGTTAGGTTAGGTTAGGTTAGGTTAGGTTAGGTTAGGTTAGGTTAGGTTAGGTTAGGTTAGGTTAGGTTAGGTTAGGTTAGGTTAGGTTAGGTTAGGTTAGGTTAGGTTAGGTTAGGTTAGGTTAGGTTAGGTTAGGTTAGGTTAGGTTAGGTTAGGTTAGGTTAGGTTAGGTTAGGTTAGGTTAGGTTAGGTTAGGTTAGGTTAGGTTAGGTTAGGTTAGGTTAGGTTAGGTTAGGTTAGGTTAGGTTAGGTTAGGTTAGGTTAGGTTAGGTTAGGTTAGGTTAGGTTAGGTTAGGTTAGGTTAGGTTAGGTTAGGTTAGGTTAGGTTAGGTTAGGTTAGGTTAGGTTAGGTTAGGTTAGGTTAGGTTAGGTTAGGTTAGGTTAGGTTAGGTTAGGTTAGGTTAGGTTAGGTTAGGTTAGGTTAGGTTAGGTTAGGTTAGGTTAGGTTAGGTTAGGTTAGGTTAGGTTAGGTTAGGTTAGGTTAGGTTAGGTTAGGTTAGGTTAGGTTAGGTTAGGTTAGGTTAGGTTAGGTTAGGTTAGGTTAGGTTAGGTTAGGTTAGGTTAGGTTAGGTTAGGTTAGGTTAGGTTAGGTTAGGTTAGGTTAGGTTAGGTTAGGTTAGGTTAGGTTAGGTTAGGTTAGGTTAGGTTAGGTTAGGTTAGGTTAGGTTAGGTTAGGTTAGGTTAGGTTAGGTTAGGTTAGGTTAGGTTAGGTTAGGTTAGGTTAGGTTAGGTTAGGTTAGGTTAGGTTAGGTTAGGTTAGGTTAGGTTAGGTTAGGTTAGGTTAGGTTAGGTTAGGTTAGGTTAGGTTAGGTTAGGTTAGGTTAGGTTAGGTTAGGTTAGGTTAGGTTAGGTTAGGTTAGGTTAGGTTAGGTTAGGTTAGGTTAGGTTAGGTTAGGTTAGGTTAGGTTAGGTTAGGTTAGGTTAGGTTAGGTTAGGTTAGGTTAGGTTAGGTTAGGTTAGGTTAGGTTAGGTTAGGTTAGGTTAGGTTAGGTTAGGTTAGGTTAGGTTAGGTTAGGTTAGGTTAGGTTAGGTTAGGTTAGGTTAGGTTAGGTTAGGTTAGGTTAGGTTAGGTTAGGTTAGGTTAGGTTAGGTTAGGTTAGGTTAGGTTAGGTTAGGTTAGGTTAGGTTAGGTTAGGTTAGGTTAGGTTAGGTTAGGTTAGGTTAGGTTAGGTTAGGTTAGGTTAGGTTAGGTTAGGTTAGGTTAGGTTAGGTTAGGTTAGGTTAGGTTAGGTTAGGTTAGGTTAGGTTAGGTTAGGTTAGGTTAGGTTAGGTTAGGTTAGGTTAGGTTAGGTTAGGTTAGGTTAGGTTAGGTTAGGTTAGGTTAGGTTAGGTTAGGTTAGGTTAGGTTAGGTTAGGTTAGGTTAGGTTAGGTTAGGTTAGGTTAGGTTAGGTTAGGTTAGGTTAGGTTAGGTTAGGTTAGGTTAGGTTAGGTTAGGTTAGGTTAGGTTAGGTTAGGTTAGGTTAGGTTAGGTTAGGTTAGGTTAGGTTAGGTTAGGTTAGGTTAGGTTAGGTTAGGTTAGGTTAGGTTAGGTTAGGTTAGGTTAGGTTAGGTTAGGTTAGGTTAGGTTAGGTTAGGTTAGGTTAGGTTAGGTTAGGTTAGGTTAGGTTAGGTTAGGTTAGGTTAGGTTAGGTTAGGTTAGGTTAGGTTAGGTTAGGTTAGGTTAGGTTAGGTTAGGTTAGGTTAGGTTAGGTTAGGTTAGGTTAGGTTAGGTTAGGTTAGGTTAGGTTAGGTTAGGTTAGGTTAGGTTAGGTTAGGTTAGGTTAGGTTAGGTTAGGTTAGGTTAGGTTAGGTTAGGTTAGGTTAGGTTAGGTTAGGTTAGGTTAGGTTAGGTTAGGTTAGGTTAGGTTAGGTTAGGTTAGGTTAGGTTAGGTTAGGTTAGGTTAGGTTAGGTTAGGTTAGGTTAGGTTAGGTTAGGTTAGGTTAGGTTAGGTTAGGTTAGGTTAGGTTAGGTTAGGTTAGGTTAGGTTAGGTTAGGTTAGGTTAGGTTAGGTTAGGTTAGGTTAGGTTAGGTTAGGTTAGGTTAGGTTAGGTTAGGTTAGGTTAGGTTAGGTTAGGTTAGGTTAGGTTAGGTTAGGTTAGGTTAGGTTAGGTTAGGTTAGGTTAGGTTAGGTTAGGTTAGGTTAGGTTAGGTTAGGTTAGGTTAGGTTAGGTTAGGTTAGGTTAGGTTAGGTTAGGTTAGGTTAGGTTAGGTTAGGTTAGGTTAGGTTAGGTTAGGTTAGGTTAGGTTAGGTTAGGTTAGGTTAGGTTAGGTTAGGTTAGGTTAGGTTAGGTTAGGTTAGGTTAGGTTAGGTTAGGTTAGGTTAGGTTAGGTTAGGTTAGGTTAGGTTAGGTTAGGTTAGGTTAGGTTAGGTTAGGTTAGGTTAGGTTAGGTTAGGTTAGGTTAGGTTAGGTTAGGTTAGGTTAGGTTAGGTTAGGTTAGGTTAGGTTAGGTTAGGTTAGGTTAGGTTAGGTTAGGTTAGGTTAGGTTAGGTTAGGTTAGGTTAGGTTAGGTTAGGTTAGGTTAGGTTAGGTTAGGTTAGGTTAGGTTAGGTTAGGTTAGGTTAGGTTAGGTTAGGTTAGGTTAGGTTAGGTTAGGTTAGGTTAGGTTAGGTTAGGTTAGGTTAGGTTAGGTTAGGTTAGGTTAGGTTAGGTTAGGTTAGGTTAGGTTAGGTTAGGTTAGGTTAGGTTAGGTTAGGTTAGGTTAGGTTAGGTTAGGTTAGGTTAGGTTAGGTTAGGTTAGGTTAGGTTAGGTTAGGTTAGGTTAGGTTAGGTTAGGTTAGGTTAGGTTAGGTTAGGTTAGGTTAGGTTAGGTTAGGTTAGGTTAGGTTAGGTTAGGTTAGGTTAGGTTAGGTTAGGTTAGGTTAGGTTAGGTTAGGTTAGGTTAGGTTAGGTTAGGTTAGGTTAGGTTAGGTTAGGTTAGGTTAGGTTAGGTTAGGTTAGGTTAGGTTAGGTTAGGTTAGGTTAGGTTAGGTTAGGTTAGGTTAGGTTAGGTTAGGTTAGGTTAGGTTAGGTTAGGTTAGGTTAGGTTAGGTTAGGTTAGGTTAGGTTAGGTTAGGTTAGGTTAGGTTAGGTTAGGTTAGGTTAGGTTAGGTTAGGTTAGGTTAGGTTAGGTTAGGTTAGGTTAGGTTAGGTTAGGTTAGGTTAGGTTAGGTTAGGTTAGGTTAGGTTAGGTTAGGTTAGGTTAGGTTAGGTTAGGTTAGGTTAGGTTAGGTTAGGTTAGGTTAGGTTAGGTTAGGTTAGGTTAGGTTAGGTTAGGTTAGGTTAGGTTAGGTTAGGTTAGGTTAGGTTAGGTTAGGTTAGGTTAGGTTAGGTTAGGTTAGGTTAGGTTAGGTTAGGTTAGGTTAGGTTAGGTTAGGTTAGGTTAGGTTAGGTTAGGTTAGGTTAGGTTAGGTTAGGTTAGGTTAGGTTAGGTTAGGTTAGGTTAGGTTAGGTTAGGTTAGGTTAGGTTAGGTTAGGTTAGGTTAGGTTAGGTTAGGTTAGGTTAGGTTAGGTTAGGTTAGGTTAGGTTAGGTTAGGTTAGGTTAGGTTAGGTTAGGTTAGGTTAGGTTAGGTTAGGTTAGGTTAGGTTAGGTTAGGTTAGGTTAGGTTAGGTTAGGTTAGGTTAGGTTAGGTTAGGTTAGGTTAGGTTAGGTTAGGTTAGGTTAGGTTAGGTTAGGTTAGGTTAGGTTAGGTTAGGTTAGGTTAGGTTAGGTTAGGTTAGGTTAGGTTAGGTTAGGTTAGGTTAGGTTAGGTTAGGTTAGGTTAGGTTAGGTTAGGTTAGGTTAGGTTAGGTTAGGTTAGGTTAGGTTAGGTTAGGTTAGGTTAGGTTAGGTTAGGTTAGGTTAGGTTAGGTTAGGTTAGGTTAGGTTAGGTTAGGTTAGGTTAGGTTAGGTTAGGTTAGGTTAGGTTAGGTTAGGTTAGGTTAGGTTAGGTTAGGTTAGGTTAGGTTAGGTTAGGTTAGGTTAGGTTAGGTTAGGTTAGGTTAGGTTAGGTTAGGTTAGGTTAGGTTAGGTTAGGTTAGGTTAGGTTAGGTTAGGTTAGGTTAGGTTAGGTTAGGTTAGGTTAGGTTAGGTTAGGTTAGGTTAGGTTAGGTTAGGTTAGGTTAGGTTAGGTTAGGTTAGGTTAGGTTAGGTTAGGTTAGGTTAGGTTAGGTTAGGTTAGGTTAGGTTAGGTTAGGTTAGGTTAGGTTAGGTTAGGTTAGGTTAGGTTAGGTTAGGTTAGGTTAGGTTAGGTTAGGTTAGGTTAGGTTAGGTTAGGTTAGGTTAGGTTAGGTTAGGTTAGGTTAGGTTAGGTTAGGTTAGGTTAGGTTAGGTTAGGTTAGGTTAGGTTAGGTTAGGTTAGGTTAGGTTAGGTTAGGTTAGGTTAGGTTAGGTTAGGTTAGGTTAGGTTAGGTTAGGTTAGGTTAGGTTAGGTTAGGTTAGGTTAGGTTAGGTTAGGTTAGGTTAGGTTAGGTTAGGTTAGGTTAGGTTAGGTTAGGTTAGGTTAGGTTAGGTTAGGTTAGGTTAGGTTAGGTTAGGTTAGGTTAGGTTAGGTTAGGTTAGGTTAGGTTAGGTTAGGTTAGGTTAGGTTAGGTTAGGTTAGGTTAGGTTAGGTTAGGTTAGGTTAGGTTAGGTTAGGTTAGGTTAGGTTAGGTTAGGTTAGGTTAGGTTAGGTTAGGTTAGGTTAGGTTAGGTTAGGTTAGGTTAGGTTAGGTTAGGTTAGGTTAGGTTAGGTTAGGTTAGGTTAGGTTAGGTTAGGTTAGGTTAGGTTAGGTTAGGTTAGGTTAGGTTAGGTTAGGTTAGGTTAGGTTAGGTTAGGTTAGGTTAGGTTAGGTTAGGTTAGGTTAGGTTAGGTTAGGTTAGGTTAGGTTAGGTTAGGTTAGGTTAGGTTAGGTTAGGTTAGGTTAGGTTAGGTTAGGTTAGGTTAGGTTAGGTTAGGTTAGGTTAGGTTAGGTTAGGTTAGGTTAGGTTAGGTTAGGTTAGGTTAGGTTAGGTTAGGTTAGGTTAGGTTAGGTTAGGTTAGGTTAGGTTAGGTTAGGTTAGGTTAGGTTAGGTTAGGTTAGGTTAGGTTAGGTTAGGTTAGGTTAGGTTAGGTTAGGTTAGGTTAGGTTAGGTTAGGTTAGGTTAGGTTAGGTTAGGTTAGGTTAGGTTAGGTTAGGTTAGGTTAGGTTAGGTTAGGTTAGGTTAGGTTAGGTTAGGTTAGGTTAGGTTAGGTTAGGTTAGGTTAGGTTAGGTTAGGTTAGGTTAGGTTAGGTTAGGTTAGGTTAGGTTAGGTTAGGTTAGGTTAGGTTAGGTTAGGTTAGGTTAGGTTAGGTTAGGTTAGGTTAGGTTAGGTTAGGTTAGGTTAGGTTAGGTTAGGTTAGGTTAGGTTAGGTTAGGTTAGGTTAGGTTAGGTTAGGTTAGGTTAGGTTAGGTTAGGTTAGGTTAGGTTAGGTTAGGTTAGGTTAGGTTAGGTTAGGTTAGGTTAGGTTAGGTTAGGTTAGGTTAGGTTAGGTTAGGTTAGGTTAGGTTAGGTTAGGTTAGGTTAGGTTAGGTTAGGTTAGGTTAGGTTAGGTTAGGTTAGGTTAGGTTAGGTTAGGTTAGGTTAGGTTAGGTTAGGTTAGGTTAGGTTAGGTTAGGTTAGGTTAGGTTAGGTTAGGTTAGGTTAGGTTAGGTTAGGTTAGGTTAGGTTAGGTTAGGTTAGGTTAGGTTAGGTTAGGTTAGGTTAGGTTAGGTTAGGTTAGGTTAGGTTAGGTTAGGTTAGGTTAGGTTAGGTTAGGTTAGGTTAGGTTAGGTTAGGTTAGGTTAGGTTAGGTTAGGTTAGGTTAGGTTAGGTTAGGTTAGGTTAGGTTAGGTTAGGTTAGGTTAGGTTAGGTTAGGTTAGGTTAGGTTAGGTTAGGTTAGGTTAGGTTAGGTTAGGTTAGGTTAGGTTAGGTTAGGTTAGGTTAGGTTAGGTTAGGTTAGGTTAGGTTAGGTTAGGTTAGGTTAGGTTAGGTTAGGTTAGGTTAGGTTAGGTTAGGTTAGGTTAGGTTAGGTTAGGTTAGGTTAGGTTAGGTTAGGTTAGGTTAGGTTAGGTTAGGTTAGGTTAGGTTAGGTTAGGTTAGGTTAGGTTAGGTTAGGTTAGGTTAGGTTAGGTTAGGTTAGGTTAGGTTAGGTTAGGTTAGGTTAGGTTAGGTTAGGTTAGGTTAGGTTAGGTTAGGTTAGGTTAGGTTAGGTTAGGTTAGGTTAGGTTAGGTTAGGTTAGGTTAGGTTAGGTTAGGTTAGGTTAGGTTAGGTTAGGTTAGGTTAGGTTAGGTTAGGTTAGGTTAGGTTAGGTTAGGTTAGGTTAGGTTAGGTTAGGTTAGGTTAGGTTAGGTTAGGTTAGGTTAGGTTAGGTTAGGTTAGGTTAGGTTAGGTTAGGTTAGGTTAGGTTAGGTTAGGTTAGGTTAGGTTAGGTTAGGTTAGGTTAGGTTAGGTTAGGTTAGGTTAGGTTAGGTTAGGTTAGGTTAGGTTAGGTTAGGTTAGGTTAGGTTAGGTTAGGTTAGGTTAGGTTAGGTTAGGTTAGGTTAGGTTAGGTTAGGTTAGGTTAGGTTAGGTTAGGTTAGGTTAGGTTAGGTTAGGTTAGGTTAGGTTAGGTTAGGTTAGGTTAGGTTAGGTTAGGTTAGGTTAGGTTAGGTTAGGTTAGGTTAGGTTAGGTTAGGTTAGGTTAGGTTAGGTTAGGTTAGGTTAGGTTAGGTTAGGTTAGGTTAGGTTAGGTTAGGTTAGGTTAGGTTAGGTTAGGTTAGGTTAGGTTAGGTTAGGTTAGGTTAGGTTAGGTTAGGTTAGGTTAGGTTAGGTTAGGTTAGGTTAGGTTAGGTTAGGTTAGGTTAGGTTAGGTTAGGTTAGGTTAGGTTAGGTTAGGTTAGGTTAGGTTAGGTTAGGTTAGGTTAGGTTAGGTTAGGTTAGGTTAGGTTAGGTTAGGTTAGGTTAGGTTAGGTTAGGTTAGGTTAGGTTAGGTTAGGTTAGGTTAGGTTAGGTTAGGTTAGGTTAGGTTAGGTTAGGTTAGGTTAGGTTAGGTTAGGTTAGGTTAGGTTAGGTTAGGTTAGGTTAGGTTAGGTTAGGTTAGGTTAGGTTAGGTTAGGTTAGGTTAGGTTAGGTTAGGTTAGGTTAGGTTAGGTTAGGTTAGGTTAGGTTAGGTTAGGTTAGGTTAGGTTAGGTTAGGTTAGGTTAGGTTAGGTTAGGTTAGGTTAGGTTAGGTTAGGTTAGGTTAGGTTAGGTTAGGTTAGGTTAGGTTAGGTTAGGTTAGGTTAGGTTAGGTTAGGTTAGGTTAGGTTAGGTTAGGTTAGGTTAGGTTAGGTTAGGTTAGGTTAGGTTAGGTTAGGTTAGGTTAGGTTAGGTTAGGTTAGGTTAGGTTAGGTTAGGTTAGGTTAGGTTAGGTTAGGTTAGGTTAGGTTAGGTTAGGTTAGGTTAGGTTAGGTTAGGTTAGGTTAGGTTAGGTTAGGTTAGGTTAGGTTAGGTTAGGTTAGGTTAGGTTAGGTTAGGTTAGGTTAGGTTAGGTTAGGTTAGGTTAGGTTAGGTTAGGTTAGGTTAGGTTAGGTTAGGTTAGGTTAGGTTAGGTTAGGTTAGGTTAGGTTAGGTTAGGTTAGGTTAGGTTAGGTTAGGTTAGGTTAGGTTAGGTTAGGTTAGGTTAGGTTAGGTTAGGTTAGGTTAGGTTAGGTTAGGTTAGGTTAGGTTAGGTTAGGTTAGGTTAGGTTAGGTTAGGTTAGGTTAGGTTATTAGGTTAGGTTAGGTTAGGTTAGGTTAGGTTAGGTTAGGTTAGGTTAGGTTAGGTTAGGTTAGGTTAGGTTAGGTTAGGTTAGGTTAGGTTAGGTTAGGTTAGGTTAGGTTAGGTTAGGTTAGGTTAGGTTAGGTTAGGTTAGGTTAGGTTAGGTTAGGTTAGGTTAGGTTAGGTTAGGTTAGGTTAGGTTAGGTTAGGTTAGGTTAGGTTAGGTTAGGTTAGGTTAGGTTAGGTTAGGTTAGGTTAGGTTAGGTTAGGTTAGGTTAGGTTAGGTTAGGTTAGGTTAGGTTAGGTTAGGTTAGGTTAGGTTAGGTTAGGTTAGGTTAGGTTAGGTTAGGTTAGGTTAGGTTAGGTTAGGTTAGGTTAGGTTAGGTTAGGTTAGGTTAGGTTAGGTTAGGTTAGGTTAGGTTAGGTTAGGTTAGGTTAGGTTAGGTTAGGTTAGGTTAGGTTAGGTTAGGTTAGGTTAGGTTAGGTTAGGTTAGGTTAGGTTAGGTTAGGTTAGGTTAGGTTAGGTTAGGTTAGGTTAGGTTAGGTTAGGTTAGGTTAGGTTAGGTTAGGTTAGGTTAGGTTAGGTTAGGTTAGGTTAGGTTAGGTTAGGTTA
>OX465501.1:17025000-17405000 GCA_950022335.1 Eurois occulta | reverse complement strand
ACCTAACCTAACCTAACCTAACCTAACCTAACCTAACCTAACCTAACCTAACCTAACCTAACCTAACCTAACCTAACCTAACCTAACCTAACCTAACCTAACCTAACCTAACCTAACCTAACCTAACCTAACCTAACCTAACCTAACCTAACCTAACCTAACCTAACCTAACCTAACCTAACCTAACCTAACCTAACCTAACCTAACCTAACCTAACCTAACCTAACCTAACCTAACCTAACCTAACCTAACCTAACCTAACCTAACCTAACCTAACCTAACCTAACCTAACCTAACCTAACCTAACCTAACCTAACCTAACCTAACCTAACCTAACCTAACCTAACCTAACCTAACCTAACCTAACCTAACCTAACCTAACCTAACCTAACCTAACCTAACCTAACCTAACCTAACCTAACCTAACCTAACCTAACCTAACCTAACCTAACCTAACCTAACCTAACCTAACCTAACCTAACCTAACCTAACCTAACCTAACCTAACCTAACCTAACCTAACCTAACCTAACCTAACCTAACCTAACCTAACCTAACCTAACCTAACCTAACCTAACCTAACCTAACCTAACCTAACCTAACCTAACCTAACCTAACCTAACCTAACCTAACCTAACCTAACCTAACCTAACCTAACCTAACCTAACCTAACCTAACCTAACCTAACCTAACCTAACCTAACCTAACCTAACCTAACCTAACCTAACCTAACCTAACCTAACCTAACCTAACCTAACCTAACCTAACCTAACCTAACCTAACCTAACCTAACCTAACCTAACCTAACCTAACCTAACCTAACCTAACCTAACCTAACCTAACCTAACCTAACCTAACCTAACCTAACCTAACCTAACCTAACCTAACCTAACCTAACCTAACCTAACCTAACCTAACCTAACCTAACCTAACCTAACCTAACCTAACCTAACCTAACCTAACCTAACCTAACCTAACCTAACCTAACCTAACCTAACCTAACCTAACCTAACCTAACCTAACCTAACCTAACCTAACCTAACCTAACCTAACCTAACCTAACCTAACCTAACCTAACCTAACCTAACCTAACCTAACCTAACCTAACCTAACCTAACCTAACCTAACCTAACCTAACCTAACCTAACCTAACCTAACCTAACCTAACCTAACCTAACCTAACCTAACCTAACCTAACCTAACCTAACCTAACCTAACCTAACCTAACCTAACCTAACCTAACCTAACCTAACCTAACCTAACCTAACCTAACCTAACCTAACCTAACCTAACCTAACCTAACCTAACCTAACCTAACCTAACCTAACCTAACCTAACCTAACCTAACCTAACCTAACCTAACCTAACCTAACCTAACCTAACCTAACCTAACCTAACCTAACCTAACCTAACCTAACCTAACCTAACCTAACCTAACCTAACCTAACCTAACCTAACCTAACCTAACCTAACCTAACCTAACCTAACCTAACCTAACCTAACCTAACCTAACCTAACCTAACCTAACCTAACCTAACCTAACCTAACCTAACCTAACCTAACCTAACCTAACCTAACCTAACCTAACCTAACCTAACCTAACCTAACCTAACCTAACCTAACCTAACCTAACCTAACCTAACCTAACCTAACCTAACCTAACCTAACCTAACCTAACCTAACCTAACCTAACCTAACCTAACCTAACCTAACCTAACCTAACCTAACCTAACCTAACCTAACCTAACCTAACCTAACCTAACCTAACCTAACCTAACCTAACCTAACCTAACCTAACCTAACCTAACCTAACCTAACCTAACCTAACCTAACCTAACCTAACCTAACCTAACCTAACCTAACCTAACCTAACCTAACCTAACCTAACCTAACCTAACCTAACCTAACCTAACCTAACCTAACCTAACCTAACCTAACCTAACCTAACCTAACCTAACCTAACCTAACCTAACCTAACCTAACCTAACCTAACCTAACCTAACCTAACCTAACCTAACCTAACCTAACCTAACCTAACCTAACCTAACCTAACCTAACCTAACCTAACCTAACCTAACCTAACCTAACCTAACCTAACCTAACCTAACCTAACCTAACCTAACCTAACCTAACCTAACCTAACCTAACCTAACCTAACCTAACCTAACCTAACCTAACCTAACCTAACCTAACCTAACCTAACCTAACCTAACCTAACCTAACCTAACCTAACCTAACCTAACCTAACCTAACCTAACCTAACCTAACCTAACCTAACCTAACCTAACCTAACCTAACCTAACCTAACCTAACCTAACCTAACCTAACCTAACCTAACCTAACCTAACCTAACCTAACCTAACCTAACCTAACCTAACCTAACCTAACCTAACCTAACCTAACCTAACCTAACCTAACCTAACCTAACCTAACCTAACCTAACCTAACCTAACCTAACCTAACCTAACCTAACCTAACCTAACCTAACCTAACCTAACCTAACCTAACCTAACCTAACCTAACCTAACCTAACCTAACCTAACCTAACCTAACCTAACCTAACCTAACCTAACCTAACCTAACCTAACCTAACCTAACCTAACCTAACCTAACCTAACCTAACCTAACCTAACCTAACCTAACCTAACCTAACCTAACCTAACCTAACCTAACCTAACCTAACCTAACCTAACCTAACCTAACCTAACCTAACCTAACCTAACCTAACCTAACCTAACCTAACCTAACCTAACCTAACCTAACCTAACCTAACCTAACCTAACCTAACCTAACCTAACCTAACCTAACCTAACCTAACCTAACCTAACCTAACCTAACCTAACCTAACCTAACCTAACCTAACCTAACCTAACCTAACCTAACCTAACCTAACCTAACCTAACCTAACCTAACCTAACCTAACCTAACCTAACCTAACCTAACCTAACCTAACCTAACCTAACCTAACCTAACCTAACCTAACCTAACCTAACCTAACCTAACCTAACCTAACCTAACCTAACCTAACCTAACCTAACCTAACCTAACCTAACCTAACCTAACCTAACCTAACCTAACCTAACCTAACCTAACCTAACCTAACCTAACCTAACCTAACCTAACCTAACCTAACCTAACCTAACCTAACCTAACCTAACCTAACCTAACCTAACCTAACCTAACCTAACCTAACCTAACCTAACCTAACCTAACCTAACCTAACCTAACCTAACCTAACCTAACCTAACCTAACCTAACCTAACCTAACCTAACCTAACCTAACCTAACCTAACCTAACCTAACCTAACCTAACCTAACCTAACCTAACCTAACCTAACCTAACCTAACCTAACCTAACCTAACCTAACCTAACCTAACCTAACCTAACCTAACCTAACCTAACCTAACCTAACCTAACCTAACCTAACCTAACCTAACCTAACCTAACCTAACCTAACCTAACCTAACCTAACCTAACCTAACCTAACCTAACCTAACCTAACCTAACCTAACCTAACCTAACCTAACCTAACCTAACCTAACCTAACCTAACCTAACCTAACCTAACCTAACCTAACCTAACCTAACCTAACCTAACCTAACCTAACCTAACCTAACCTAACCTAACCTAACCTAACCTAACCTAACCTAACCTAACCTAACCTAACCTAACCTAACCTAACCTAACCTAACCTAACCTAACCTAACCTAACCTAACCTAACCTAACCTAACCTAACCTAACCTAACCTAACCTAACCTAACCTAACCTAACCTAACCTAACCTAACCTAACCTAACCTAACCTAACCTAACCTAACCTAACCTAACCTAACCTAACCTAACCTAACCTAACCTAACCTAACCTAACCTAACCTAACCTAACCTAACCTAACCTAACCTAACCTAACCTAACCTAACCTAACCTAACCTAACCTAACCTAACCTAACCTAACCTAACCTAACCTAACCTAACCTAACCTAACCTAACCTAACCTAACCTAACCTAACCTAACCTAACCTAACCTAACCTAACCTAACCTAACCTAACCTAACCTAACCTAACCTAACCTAACCTAACCTAACCTAACCTAACCTAACCTAACCTAACCTAACCTAACCTAACCTAACCTAACCTAACCTAACCTAACCTAACCTAACCTAACCTAACCTAACCTAACCTAACCTAACCTAACCTAACCTAACCTAACCTAACCTAACCTAACCTAACCTAACCTAACCTAACCTAACCTAACCTAACCTAACCTAACCTAACCTAACCTAACCTAACCTAACCTAACCTAACCTAACCTAACCTAACCTAACCTAACCTAACCTAACCTAACCTAACCTAACCTAACCTAACCTAACCTAACCTAACCTAACCTAACCTAACCTAACCTAACCTAACCTAACCTAACCTAACCTAACCTAACCTAACCTAACCTAACCTAACCTAACCTAACCTAACCTAACCTAACCTAACCTAACCTAACCTAACCTAACCTAACCTAACCTAACCTAACCTAACCTAACCTAACCTAACCTAACCTAACCTAACCTAACCTAACCTAACCTAACCTAACCTAACCTAACCTAACCTAACCTAACCTAACCTAACCTAACCTAACCTAACCTAACCTAACCTAACCTAACCTAACCTAACCTAACCTAACCTAACCTAACCTAACCTAACCTAACCTAACCTAACCTAACCTAACCTAACCTAACCTAACCTAACCTAACCTAACCTAACCTAACCTAACCTAACCTAACCTAACCTAACCTAACCTAACCTAACCTAACCTAACCTAACCTAACCTAACCTAACCTAACCTAACCTAACCTAACCTAACCTAACCTAACCTAACCTAACCTAACCTAACCTAACCTAACCTAACCTAACCTAACCTAACCTAACCTAACCTAACCTAACCTAACCTAACCTAACCTAACCTAACCTAACCTAACCTAACCTAACCTAACCTAACCTAACCTAACCTAACCTAACCTAACCTAACCTAACCTAACCTAACCTAACCTAACCTAACCTAACCTAACCTAACCTAACCTAACCTAACCTAACCTAACCTAACCTAACCTAACCTAACCTAACCTAACCTAACCTAACCTAACCTAACCTAACCTAACCTAACCTAACCTAACCTAACCTAACCTAACCTAACCTAACCTAACCTAACCTAACCTAACCTAACCTAACCTAACCTAACCTAACCTAACCTAACCTAACCTAACCTAACCTAACCTAACCTAACCTAACCTAACCTAACCTAACCTAACCTAACCTAACCTAACCTAACCTAACCTAACCTAACCTAACCTAACCTAACCTAACCTAACCTAACCTAACCTAACCTAACCTAACCTAACCTAACCTAACCTAACCTAACCTAACCTAACCTAACCTAACCTAACCTAACCTAACCTAACCTAACCTAACCTAACCTAACCTAACCTAACCTAACCTAACCTAACCTAACCTAACCTAACCTAACCTAACCTAACCTAACCTAACCTAACCTAACCTAACCTAACCTAACCTAACCTAACCTAACCTAACCTAACCTAACCTAACCTAACCTAACCTAACCTAACCTAACCTAACCTAACCTAACCTAACCTAACCTAACCTAACCTAACCTAACCTAACCTAACCTAACCTAACCTAACCTAACCTAACCTAACCTAACCTAACCTAACCTAACCTAACCTAACCTAACCTAACCTAACCTAACCTAACCTAACCTAACCTAACCTAACCTAACCTAACCTAACCTAACCTAACCTAACCTAACCTAACCTAACCTAACCTAACCTAACCTAACCTAACCTAACCTAACCTAACCTAACCTAACCTAACCTAACCTAACCTAACCTAACCTAACCTAACCTAACCTAACCTAACCTAACCTAACCTAACCTAACCTAACCTAACCTAACCTAACCTAACCTAACCTAACCTAACCTAACCTAACCTAACCTAACCTAACCTAACCTAACCTAACCTAACCTAACCTAACCTAACCTAACCTAACCTAACCTAACCTAACCTAACCTAACCTAACCTAACCTAACCTAACCTAACCTAACCTAACCTAACCTAACCTAACCTAACCTAACCTAACCTAACCTAACCTAACCTAACCTAACCTAACCTAACCTAACCTAACCTAACCTAACCTAACCTAACCTAACCTAACCTAACCTAACCTAACCTAACCTAACCTAACCTAACCTAACCTAACCTAACCTAACCTAACCTAACCTAACCTAACCTAACCTAACCTAACCTAACCTAACCTAACCTAACCTAACCTAACCTAACCTAACCTAACCTAACCTAACCTAACCTAACCTAACCTAACCTAACCTAACCTAACCTAACCTAACCTAACCTAACCTAACCTAACCTAACCTAACCTAACCTAACCTAACCTAACCTAACCTAACCTAACCTAACCTAACCTAACCTAACCTAACCTAACCTAACCTAACCTAACCTAACCTAACCTTTTTTTTTTTTTTTTTTTTTTTGTTAACGCTGGGAAAAAATGCATTACGCATACCCACCCGCCGGGGGACGGGAGGGGTATGTGGGACTCCCCGGGCGAACCAAACCCGGTATACCCACTAAAACGACCCAGCGCATTCCCGCTTCGTCAGAGTGGCGGGGGACTGGGAAACCGGCATAGCCTTAACGACCAGTCCTCCGCCGACGATTGCCCCGCAAGGCGACCCCTCACACCCTCGCGGGTGTGGGGGGCCGGAATGACCGCAAAGGTGACGTGTGCAATGCGGGCGAAGGCACCCCCGTGCCTGCCGCCCGCCGTCACCATGAGGAGGGAGGGCACAACGCCCTCTCCCCCCTCCGCTGCGGAGCGGCGCAGCGAGAGGGTCGCCCCCCCCGCGCGCGCTCCGCCTCCTCCCTTTGCGAGCGAACTCGCAAAAGGAGGCGACCGCCGACCAGGCCTCCCCGCCCCCCAGCACGGTGCCGACCACGCCGGGAAGCGAGGGCCCGGTCCAACCACCGGCGGGCTCGGTGCGCCACCGGAAGCCGGACGCGCCCGGCCCGGCCCCGCAAGACCGGACCGAGCGCGCCCAACGCCCGGCGGCACACCGAGCCCACCCTGGCTCCTCCGCTGCGGAGCGGCGCAACGAGAGGGTCGCCCCCCCCGCGCGCGCTCCGCCTCCTCCCTTTGCGAGACGAACTCGCAAAAGGAGGCGACCGCTGACCAGGCCTGCCCGCCCCCCAGCACGGCGTTGACCACGCCGGGAAGCGAGGGCCCGGTCCACCCACCGGCGGGTTCGGTGCGCCGCCGGAAGCCGGACGCGCCCGGCCCAGCCCTCCGCAAGACCGGACCGAGCGCGCCCAACGCCCGGCGGCACACCGAGCCCGCCCTGGCTCCTCCACTGCGCCCTCTGCGTCCCAGAGGGCCGCGTGGAGTCGCCCCACCGTGTCAGAATATCGGCCACGACAGTAACGTTCCCCGAGGAATAAGAATCTCTTCCCATTCATCGGGGACGGATACTGCCGCGCCCAGGGTGCACCGTCCTCAGCAGCTGCTGTTCCCTCCAGACGTATCGAGAAGGACCGGCAGCCACTGGGCCCACGAGGAGGTTTTCTGACCTAGCACCCCAACCTAACCTAACCTAACCTAACCTAACCTAACCTAACCTAACCTAACCTAACCTAACCTAACCTAACCTAACCTAACCTAACCTAACCTAACCTAACCTAACCTAACCTAACCTAACCTAACCTAACCTAACCTAACCTAACCGTTTTTTTTTTTTTTTTTTTTTTTTTTTTTTTTTGTTTTTTTTTTTTTTTTGTTGACGCTGGGAAAAAATGCATTACGCATACCCTCCCGTCGGGGGACAGGAGGGGTATGTGGGACTCCCCGGGCGAACCCGGTATACCCACTAAAACGACCCAGCGCATTCCCGCTTCGTCACAGTGGCGGGGGACTGGGAAACCGGCAAAGCCTTTACTTCCAGTCCTCCGCCGACGATTGAAAGGCAGACCCCTCACACCCTCACGGGTGCGGGGGGTCGGGAATGACCGACGAAGGTGACGGGTGCAATGCGGGCGAAGGCACCCCCGTGCCTGTCGCCCGCCCGTCACCATGAGGAGGGAGGGCTCGACGCCTTCTCCCCCTTCTTCGTCTGCGGAGCGGCGCAGCGAGAGGATCGTCCTCCCGCGCCCGCTCCGCCTCCTCCTTTTGCGAGATTACGTCCTCGCAAAAGGAGGCTACCGCTGACCAGGCCTCCTCGCTCCCCAGCATGGCGTCGACCACGCCGGGAAGCGAGAGGTCTGGTCCGACCACCGCGGTCAGACCGCGGCGCAGCTCGGACCACGCCGGGCACACCTCGAGGGTGTGCTGCGCCGTGTCCTCCGCCATGCCGCAGTCGTGGCACGCCGGGGTTTCCTCCCTCCCGATCCGGTGCAGGTACGATCCGAAACAACCATGCCCGGATAACACCTGCACCAGACGGAAAGAGAGGAAACCGTGGGACCGCTCGAGCCAGCCCCGCAGGACCGGACCGAGCGCGTCCAACGTCCGGCGGCCAAAGGCGGCGTTGGCGAGGTCCTCCGTCCAATGGTGGACGATGGCATCCCTCGCCTCCTGCCGCACGGCCTCCCGCTCCTCGGCGACGGGGCGCTCCCCGAGCGCCTTCCGGTGCGCCGTCCACTCGTACACTCTGGCGAGCACCCACGCCTCCAACTCCCATGGCGGGGTGCCCGCCAGAGCGCACGCCGCCGAGAAGCCCACCGAGCGGTAAGCCCTCGCCACCCGCTGTGCAATGGCCCGCTGGGGCCTGCGGATGGCGGTAGCATTCTCCCTCCTGTGGAGGGAGTCCGCCCAGATGGGGGCCCCGTAAAGGGCCATGCTCCGCAAAATGCCGGCATAGAGGCGCCGGCATTTTGCCTTGGGCCCCCCCAGGTTTGGGAGGAGCCATGAGAGGGCGTCCGCGGCCTTCAACAGGCGCGTCGACAGCCCGCTGAAATGCGGGCCGAAGCGCCACCTGTCGTCCAGCACCAGCCCCAGATATTTCATCTGAGGCTGGACCTCTATGCGGACGCCCTCCACGACGATGTGGGCGTCGGCAGGGCAGCGCTGCCGGGGACCGCGAAAGAACACGGCCTCCGTTTTGTGCAGCGCCACCCTCAATCCCAGGCGGCGGATCCTTTCTGCCACCAAGGACCCGCCAGCCGAGGCCAGAATGGCCGCGTCCGCAAAGTTCCTCCCCCGGGCAGTGAGCAGAGTGTCATCCGCGTAGCAGATGACACTCGTGCCCGGGAGGAGGACTCCCCGCAGGAGCCAGTCGAATCCGATGTTCCACAAGGGGGGCCCCAGGACCGATCCCTGTGGAACACCGGATTCTGCGCCGTACCGCCTCACGGTGGCCGACTTATCCACGAGGAGGACCTCGCGGTCCTCCAAGTAGTCGGCCAGGAGGCTCCGCAGATATTGGGGCACTCCGTGATACCGGAGCGCCTCCAATATCGTCGAGTGGGGGACGGAGTTGAAGGCGTTGGCAATGTCGAATGACACCGCCAGCACCCCGTCCCCCGCCTCCACCGCCTCCTTCACCTGGCCCTTGAGAAGGGCCAGCGCGTCGATCGTCGAACGCCCACGACGGAAACCGTATTGGGCGTCCGACAGATCCGGGCCTATCCCCCGCAAGTGGCTATCCAGCCTCCCGGCGACAATCCCCTCGAACAATTTACCGACCTCATCGAGCAGAACGATGGGCCGGTATGCCGAGGGGGAGTCCACCGGGCGTCCCTCCTTCCGGAGGAGGCACAATTGCCCCTCCTTCCAGAGTTTCGGGAACCTCCCAGCCGTAAAACACGCGCTGAAGAGGTCCCGAAACCTGTCCTCCATTTGGGTGGCGGCGATCGCCACCACCCGTGCAGGGACGCCGTCCGGACCGGGGGCGGTCTTCTTTGCGCGGAGGCTGAGAACCCCCGCGTAGAATTCCGCCCCCGTCACCGGGGGGACCTCCGCCTCCGGTGGAGCCGCCCCTTGCGGGGGATCCATTGTTGGTGGGGCGAAGTCGGTCCTGCGTGGAAACAGGGACCGGACCACCCCATCCAACAATGCCGGCTCGAGGGTCTCCGACAGTGGGGGACCATAGGGGCGGAGCTGATTCCGCGCCGCCTTATATGGTCTCCCATAGGGGTCCCTGTCGAGACCCTCCAGCATCTCGGCCCTCGCTGAGTCCTGCGCAGCGCCCATTGCAGACTTGAGGGCCGCCGTAGCCTCTCGGTAAGAGGCGTACAGGCGGTCCTCCTCTGCCCGGACTCGGTTCTGGGCGCTGCGCCGTCGGCTACGCGCGTAGGCCCTTCTGGCCGCCACGCAGGTGGCCCGGAGCCCCGCCAGCTCCTCCGTCCACCAGTACACGGCACGACGGGGAGGCGGACGGCGAGACCGAGGCATGCTGGAGTTGCACACCTCGGTCAAAGACCGCCGTAGCCGGACCGCTGCGGCGTCAACGTCCGGGACCTCCTCGATAGGGGGAGGCGACAGCCAGTCCTGGAGGAAGGCGGCCTCCTTGGCTGCCTCCCGGTCCAGGCGGGTGAGTGCCCACCGCGGGAAGGGAGATTGCCCAGCGCGGGCCGTCCCCCCTCCCCGCTGTGTGGAGATGTCGAACCGCACATAACGGTGGTCCGACAAGGTCTCCACCAGCTCCACCCGCCAGTTCACGACGCGGGCGGCTAGCGCGGGGGTGGCAAACGACACGTCCACCACCGACCCGCCCTGTTGCCGCACACACGTGTGGACCGCCCCCCTGTTGAGGAGGGACACACCGCACGAGGCCGCCCAAAACTCGACGGCGCGTCCCCGGACGTTGCACCCGACGGCCGGGTTGCCCCAGGCCACCGACTTGGCGTTTAGGTCGCCGATCACCACGACCTGGCGTGGTGCCGCCCTCCCTACGACAGCAGTGAGGATCTCTAAGAAATCCTCAAAGTCTGAGAGAGGGCGGTTTGGGGAGAAATACACCCCCACCATCGCTATCTCTCCCCACGCGGCGGCCACGTATCCCGGTCCCCTCTCTAAGAGCGAGAGGGGAGGGGAGTCCGTGGAAGACCGCGCCACCAACGCCACCAAGCCGTCCCGGTCGCCCAGCCAACGGCCAGGGACCGAGTAGGGTTCGGCGACCACCGCCAAGTCCACCAACCACTCAGCCATGGTCTGCATTAGCAGATCCTGGGCTGTCCTGCAGTGGTTGGCGTTCGCCTGAAGGATGCGATGTTCGACTCTGGCCATTAGTCGGACATCGCACCTTCCTCCGCAGCCGCCGCAGGAACGGCGGTATTAGCGGCAGCAGCAGGCGCAGGCCCGATCGGCACCTGCACTTTGCCACGCTTAGGGGGGGGATTGCACTTCCCCCCTTTCATCACGTGGCCTGCCCGGCGGCCACTGGCGGCACACACCGCGCAGTGCGGCGTGGCGGCCTGGCAGGAGGCGGCTTTGTGGCCCTCCTTGCCGCACCGGTAGCACGAGTCCGACCGGTCGACTTTGGACGGACACAGGGGCCGGGTGTGGCCGATGCCGAAGCACCGGAAACACCGCAGAGGCCGGTCCTCGAGTGCCCTAACTGCACCCGAGCTAAAGCCCACTTGAAGCCGTCCTTTCGCAAGGACGGCTTTGGCAGCTGCGATTGGGCACTCAAGGCGTATTGTGCCCATTCCGCCGCGGCCGGGCCTTATGTCCCGGCCTTGGACCGCCGCTGCGCCACAGCCCCCTACCGCTGCGACCGCTGCCACCACCTCCTCCTTGGTGACGGAGTCATCCAACTCCGTCACCTCGATGGCCGCCGTCTTGACCGGCCGGGCCACCTTGGCAGAGTCCGCGATGACCTCCTGCAGCTTGGCTGCAAAGAGGTCAGCGCGGGCGCTGCCCTCGGCCCCCGGGAACTCGAAGATTCGAGCCCCGGCCTGCGTCCGCCGGCACGACACACTGCCGATCCCCAGCGTGGTGGGATCGGCATTGCCGCGCGCCCGCACCAATATGGAGGCGTAGGTCTCCCCTCGCCCCGCAGCCTCCGCGGTGAGCGTCACCACGACGGCTGCGGTTTTCGGGGGGACCAACTGCCCCCTTCCCCCGCCCTTCCCTTTGCCGTTCCCCTTACCCCTTCCCTTGCCGGTCGGCTGCGACCGGCTGGAAGCGGGGGCAGCGGGGACGGCAGGGACGGCAGGGACGGCCGCTGCTGACCTCTTGCCCTTCCCTTTGCCCTTCCCCTTACGCACCTCCGTCCACTCGTTGGACGGGGTGGTTGAGGGAAGAAGGGCGTCTTCCACCTGGGAGGAGGACGGCCCCGGCTCAGACCGCCTCTCATTCGCCTGGGTTGAGGACGGCCCCGGCTCAGACCGCCTCTTATCCGCCGCAAGCGGTGGTCGGAGGCGCGTCTCCGGCAGGAGCCGGTCCTCAATCCCTGCAAAGCAGGCTCTCGTGAAGGCCCTCTCCTCCAGTACCACCTTGCGGATGATATCCTCAAGGTTGGAGGAGGGGCCCTCTGCTGCAGGCCTCGCATTGGCCTGTTGTGGCCGGGTTGAGGCAGCGCCCTCTGCCACAGGGCTCGCCTTGGCCTGTTGTGGCCGGGCCGAGGCAGCGCCCTCTGCCACAGGGCTCGCCTCGGCGCGTTGTGGCCGGGCCGTGGCTTCAGCCAGCTTCAGATGAAGCTGGCTGACCTCCGACTGCAGGCGATCCACCCTCGCCTGCAGTTGCCGCGTCTCGTCGGTGGCCGTCCGCTGAATCAATTCAGCGACGACACCGCGCATGCTCGCGGCCCGACACTTCAGGGCCTTCTGGAAAGTGCCCTTCAGGTTGGAGGACTTAGAGGCGACCTCAACGATCTCCTCCTCGTCCTCCTCCGCCATCCTCTCTAGCTCCGCCAAGGAGTGGTTCGCGTAGAGAACCCGGGACGCACCGTACCCGGACTTGGCCCGGGCGACGCACGCACGCTTCTCCTTCGCGGCAACCCGCTCCTCCAGCTCTTGCTGGAGCTGCACTTTCCGGGCCAGGTCTACCTGGCGTTGGGCGTCCGCCAGCCCAACGACATGGGTCGACGCGGCCGTCGTTGGCTCTTTAGCCTTCGACGGCCCCGAGGCCGAGGAGCCCTCGGACCCACCGTTCTGCGATCGTGGCCGCTTCCGCAGCTGCGACCGCTTCCGCGACCGAGGGTCGACGGCGTCCGACACACATGAGTCGTTATCGGACGACTCGTCCGCCCCTCCAGAGAAGCTAGCCGCAGATGGCGCGCGGCTGGCCTCTGACGCCGAAGCGTCGGAGTGGCCCTGAGAAGGGCCTTTTGGATGGCCCTGAAAAGGGCCTTTGGGTTGGCCCTGAGAAGGGCCTTTGGGTTGGCCCTGAGAAGGGCCTTTGGGTTGGCCCTGAGAAGGGCCTTTGGGTTGGCCCTGAGAAGGGCCTTTTGTTTTTAAAAATCGCCCGCAGGCGTCCCGCGAGGGCGTCACAGGCATTTCGAAACGAAACAAGGCAGTTAAAATCGCAATCAAGGCAGTTAAAATCACAATCAATTCGCTTCGAGATCACAGAGCACTTTGGCCAGTCCCAGTCTGCCACTCCGTTACGGTGGTCAGAACTAGGTATAACCTAACCTAACCTAACCTTTTTTTTTTTTTTTTTTTTTTTTTTTTTTTTTTTTTTTTTTTTTTTTTGTTGACGCTGGGAAAAAATGCTATTACGCATACCCTCCCATCGGGGGACAGGAGGGGTATGTGGGACTCCCCGGGCGTACCAAACCCGGTATACCCACTAAAACGACCCAGCGCATTCCCGCTTCGTCATAGTGGCGGGGGACTGGGAAACCGGCATAGCCTTAACGACCAGTCCTCCGCCGACGATTGCCCCGCAAGGCGACCCCTCACACCCTCGCGGGAGTGGGGGGCCGGAATGACCCGCTAAGGTGACGGGTGCAATGCGGGCGAAGGCACCCCCGTGCCTGCCGCCCGCCGTCACCATGAGGAGGGAGGGCACGAAGCCTTCTCCCCCTTCCGCTGCGGAGCGGCGCAGCGAGAGGGTCGCCCCCCCCGCGCGCGCTCCGCCTCCTCCCTTTGCGAGCGAACTCGCAAAAGGAGGCTACCGCTGACCAGTGCCTCCCCGCCCCCAGCACGGCTTCGACCACACCGGGAAGCGAGGGCCCGGTCCGACCACCGGCGGGCTCGGTGCGCCACCGGAAGCCGGACGCGCCCGGACCGGCTCTGCAAGACCGGACCGAGCGCGCCCAACGCCCGGCGGCACACCGAGCCCGCCCCGGCTCCTCCGCTGCGGAGCGGCGCAACGAGAGGGTCGCCCCCCCCGCGCGCGCTCCGCCTCCTCCCTTTGCGAGCGAACTCGCAAAAGGAGGCGACCGCTGACCAGACCTCCCCGAACCCCAGCATGGCGCTCAACCACGCCGGGAAGCGAGAGGTCCGGTCCTACCACCGGCGGGCCCAGTGCGCCGCCGGACGCCGGGCGCGCCCGAGCCAGCCCTCCACAAGACCGGACCGAGCGCGCCCAACGCCCGGCGGCACACCGAGCCCGCCCTGGCTCCTCCACTGCGCCCTCTGCGACCCAGAGGGCCGCGTGGAGTCGCCCCACCGTGTCAGAATATTGGCCACGACAGTAACGTTCCCCGAGGAATAAGAATCTCTTCCCATTCATCGGGGACGGATACTGCCGCGCCCAGGGTGCACCGTCCACAGCAGCTGCTGTTCCCTCCAGACGTATCGAGAAGGACCGGCAGCCACTGGGCCCCCTAGGAGGTTTTCTGACCTAGCACCCCAACCTAACCTAACCTTTTTTTTTTTTTTTTTTTTTTTTGTTGACGCTGGGAAAAAATGCAATTACGCATACCCTCCCATCGGGGGACAGGAGGGGTATGTGGGACTCCCCGGGCGAACCAAACCCGGTATACCCACTAAAACGACCCAGCGCATTCCCGCTTCGTCATAGTGGCGGGGGACTGGGAAACCGGCATAGCCTTAACGACCAGTCCTCCGCCGACGATTGCCCCGCAAGGCGACCCCTCACACCCTCGTGGGTGTGGGGGGGCCGGAATGACCCGCTAAGGTGACGGGTGCAATGCGGGCGAAGGCACCCCCGTGCCTGCCGCCCGCCGTCACCATGAGGAGGGAGGGCACGAAGCCTTCTCCCCCTTCCGCTGCGGAGCGGCGCAGCGAGAGGGTCGCCCCCCCCGCGCGAGCTCCGCCTCCTCCCTTTGCGAGCGAACTCGCAAAAGGAGGCTACCGCTGACCAGGCCTCCCCGCCCCCCAGCACGGCGTCGACCACGCCGGGAAGCGAGGGCCCGGTCCGACCACCGGCGGGCTCGGTGCGCCACCGGAAGCCGGACACGCCCGGACCGGCCCCGTAAGACCGGACCGAGCGCGCCCAACGCCCGGCGGCACACCGAGCCCGCCCCGGCTCCTCCGCTGCGGAGCGGCGCAACGAGAGGGTCACCCCCCCCGCGCGCGCTCCACCTCCTCCCTTTGCGAGCGAACTCGCAAAAGGAGGCTACCGCTGACCAGGCCTCCCCGCCCCCCAGCACGGCGTCGACCACACCGGGAAGCGAGGGCCCGGTCCACCCACCGGCGGGCTCGGTGCGCCGCCGGAAGCCGGACGCGCCCGGCCCAGCCCTCCACAAGACCGGACCGAGCGCGCCCAACGCCCGGCGGCACACCGAGCCCGCCCTGGCTCCTCCACTGCGCCCTCTGCGTCCCAGAGGGCCGCGTGGAGTCGCCCCACCGTGTCAGAATATCGGCCACGACAGTAACGTTCCCCGAGGAATAAGAATCTCTTCCCATTCATCGGGGACTGATACTGCCGCGCCCAGGGTGCACCGTCCACAGCAGCTGCTGTTCCCTCCAGACGTATCGAGAAGGACCGGCAGCCACTGGGCCCCCTAGGAGGTTTTCTGACCTAGCACCCCAACCTAACCTTTTTTTTTTTTTTTTTTTTTTTTTTTTTTGTTGACGCTGGGAAAAAATGCAATTACGCATACCCTCCCATCGGGGGACAGGAGGGGTATGTGGGACTCCCCGGGCGAACCAAACCCGGTATACCCACTAAAACGACCCAGCGCATTCCCGCTTCGTCATAGTGGCGGGGGACTGGGAAACCGGCATAGCCTTAACGACCAGTCCTCCGCCGACGATTGCCCCGCAAGGCGACCCCTCACACCCTCGCGGGTGTGGGGGGCCGGAATGACCCGCTAAGGTGACGGGTGCAATGCGGGCGAAGGCACCCCCGTGCCTGCCGCCCGCCGTCACCATGAGGAGGGAGGGCACGAAGCCTTCTCCCCCTTCCGCTGCGGAGCGGCGCAGCGAGAGGGTCGCACCCCCCGCGCGCGCTCCGCCTCCTCCCTTTGCGAGCGAACTCGCAAAAGGAGGCTACCGCTGACCAGGCCTCCCCGCCCCCCAGCACGGCGTCGACCACACCGGGAAGCGAGGGCCCGGTCCGACCACCGGCGGGCTCGGTGCGCCACCGGAAGCCGGACGCGCCCGGACCGAGCGCGCCCAACGCCCGGCGGCACACCGAGCCCGCCCCGGCTCCTCCGCTGCGGAGCGGCGCAACGAGAGGGTCGCCCCCCCCCGCGCGCGCTCCGCCTCCTCCCTTTGCGAGCGAACTCGCAAAAGGAGGCGACCGCTGACCAGACCTCCCCGAACCCCAGCATGGCGCTCAACCACGCCGGGAAGCGAGAGGTCCGGTCCTACCACCGGCGGGCCCAGTGCGCCGCCGGACGCCGGGCGCGCCCGAGCCAGCCCTCCACAAGACCGGACCGAGCGCGCCCAACGCCCGGCGGCACACCGAGCCCGCCCTGGCTCCTCCACTGCGCCCTCTGCGTCCCAGAGGGCCGCGTGGAGTCGCCCCACCGTGTCAGAATATCGGCCACGACAGTAACGTTCCCCGAGGAATAAGAATCTCTTCCCATTCATCGGAGACTGATACTGCCGCGCCCAGGGTGCACCGTCCACAGCAGCTGCTGTTCCCTCCAGACGTATCGAGAAGGACCGGCAGCCACTGGGCCCCCTAGGAGGTTTTCTGACCTAGCACCCCACCCCAACCTAACCTTTTTTTTTTTTTTTTTTTTTTTTTTTTTTTTTTTTTTTTTTTTTTTTTTTTTTTTTGTTGACGCTGGGAAAAAATGCATTACGCATACCCTCCCATCGGGGGACAGGAGGGGTATGTGGGACTCCCCGGGCGAACCCGGTATACCCACTAAAACGACCCAGCGCATTCCCGCTTCGTCATAGTGGCGGGGGACTGGGAAACCGGCAAAGCCTTTACGTCCAGTCCTCCGCCGACGATTGCCCCGCAAGACAACCCCTCACACCCTTACGAGTGTGGGGGGCCGGAATGACCGCAAAGGTGACGAGTGCAATGCGGGCGAAGGCACCCCCGTGCCTGCCGCCCGCCGTCACCGTGAGGAGGGAGGGCACGACGCCCTCTCCCCCTTCCGCTGCGGAGCGGCGCAGCGAGGGGATCGCCCCCCCGCGCGCGCCCCGCCTCCTCCCTTTGCGAGTTGGCCTCGCAAGAGGAGGCCACCGCTGACCAGGCCGACCCGAGCCCCAGCGTGGCGCTCAACCACGCCGGGAAGCGAGAGGTCCGGTCCTACCACCGGCGGGCTCGGTGCGCCACCAGAAGCCGGACGCGCCCGGCCCGGCCCCGAAGGGCCAGCCCGAGCGGCCCCACGTCCCCCCCCCCCAACCCGGCGCAGGTGCCATCCAGAGCCCGCCCTGGCTCCTCCACTGCGCCCTCTGCGTCCCAGAGGGCCGCGTGGAGTCGCCCCACCGTGTCAGAATATTGGCCACGACAGTAACGTTCCCCGAGGAATAAGAATCTCTTCCCATTCATCGGGGACGGATACTGCCGCGCCCAGGGTGCACCGTCCACAGCAGCTGCTGTTCCCTCCAGACGTATCGAGAAGGACCGGCAGCCACTGGGCCCCCTAGGAGGTTTTCTGACCTAGCACCCCACCCCAACCTAACCTTTTTTTTTTTTTTTTTTTTTTTTTTTTTTTTTTTTTTGTTGACGCTGGGAAAAAATGCATTACGCATACCCTCCCATCGGGGGACAGGAGGGGTATGTGGGACTCCCCGGGCGAACCCGGTATACCCACTAAAACGACCCAGCGCATTCCCGCTTCGTCATAGTGGCGGGGGACTGGGAAACCGGCAAAGCCTTTACGTCCAGTCCTCCGCCGACGATTGCCCCGCAAGACAACCCCTCACACCCTTACGAGTGTGGGGGGCCGGAATGACCGCAAAGGTGACGAGTGCAATGCGGGCGAAGGCACCCCCGTGCCTGCCGCCCGCCGTCACCGTGAGGAGGGAGGGCACGACGCCCTCTCCCCCTTCCGCTGCGGAGCGGCGCAGCGAGGGGATCGCCCCCCCGCGCGCGCCCCGCCTCCTCCCTTTGCGAGTTGGCCTCGCAAGAGGAGGCCACCGCTGACCAGGCCGACCCGAGCCCCAGCGTGGCGCTCAACCACGCCGGGAAGCGAGAGGTCCGGTCCTACCACCGGCGGGCTCGGTGCGCCACCAGAAGCCGGACGCGCCCGGCCCGGCCCCGAAGGGCCAGCCCGAGCGGCCCCACGTCCCCCCCCCCCAACCCGGCGCAGGTGCCATCCAGAGCCCGCCCTGGCTCCTCCACTGCGCCCTCTGCGTCCCAGAGGGCCGCGTGGAGTCGCCCCACCGTGTCAGAATATTGGCCACGACAGTAACGTTCCCCGAGGAATAAGAATCTCTTCCCATTCATCGGGGACGGATACTGCCGCGCCCAGGGTGCACCGTCCACAGCAGCTGCTGTTCCCTCCAGACGTATCGAGAAGGACCGGCAGCCACTGGGCCCCCTAGGAGGTTTTCTGACCTAGCACCCCACCCCAACCTAACCTAACCTAACCTAACCTAACCTAACCGTGAATATATTCGGTTCTAGACGTGCGATTTTGAAGCTGTTTTAGACTAAACTAGGCGTCCGCCGACGTCCTGACGATATTGCACTCACCGAACTACCCTTATAAAAAAAAAAAAAAAAAAAAAAAAAAACTTCCCTTACCACCCTTAGAAATTTTTCGAATTTTTTACAAAAACTCATCAAAATTTAGTGTTTTTCCAAATTTTCTTTCAAATTATAGTTGCAATAGTACTCACCCTTCATCCCTGTGTTCTGGTCCGCGTTCCGTGAGCCGGTGCCCAGGTTGGAGGTTGAAACCCTAAATTTTTTGGTTCAAAAACTGGTTTTTTGACCAAAACTCAAAAATTTTATTCGGCACCCACCCTGTTTTATTTCGTAATTAGCTAGCCCGCGACGAGTCGCTTCTTTTGAGACCTCGCTCGCCCGTCTAGCTCAAATAAAACTTGTACATTTTTAAAAAATAGTTTTTTCTCATAGTTTCTGTATAGTACCTAAATCCACCTAAGGGAGATAGTTTTCCTCCTGCCGGAGGCTCTATGCGGGGATCTTGCGGTCCATGGCCCTTTACGGGGCCCCGGTGTGGGCGCGTTCGCTGAGGTTGCGTGCCAAGCACTACCTGAACGCGCCCCAAAAGGTGGTAGCCGTAAGGCTCATCCGTGGATACCGCACGATCTCCCGCGAGGCGGCGAGCCTCCTTGCCGGATTGCCGCCATGGGATCTGGAGGCCATAGTCCTCGCGCGCCTGCACGAGTGGCGCGCGGAGGTACAGAGCCGGGGGGTAACTCCGCTGCCGCGGCATATTGTCGCGCGGCGGACAGACCTCCGCCGTGATCTCATGGCGACATGGAGGGAGCGACTATCGCAACCCCGCTCAGGGCACGCCACGATAGTGGCGATAAGTCCCCTCTTTGAGGAGTGGCTTGAGAGGCGCCACGGCGCCCTCACCTTCCGCCTGACGCAGGTCCTCACCGGACACGGTTGTTTCGGGAGGTACCTGTACCGAATCGGGCGGGAGGAAACGCCCGGGTGCTACTATTGCGAGGATCGACCGGAGGACACGGTGGAGCACACCGTCGAGGTCTGCTCCGCTTGGGAGGAGCACCGCCGTGTCCTCGTAGCGGCGATTGGCGGCGGCGACCTCTCGCGCCCGGCCCTGGTTCAAGCCATGGTCCGGGGCGAGAGGGAATGGGAAGCCGTCGCCTCCTTCTGCGAAGCAGTCATGCTAGCGAAGGAGGCGGCGGAACGTGAGAGGGAGAGAACCTCCTCACGTCCCAGCCGCCGCGGGAGAAGCACCGGGCGTCGGGGGCCACGCCGTGATGGCTCTCGGCCACCGTAGGCGCGGGCCTGTGGACGGCGAGTAATGGGCTAGCTCGCCGTCCGTCCGTCGTATGACGACGGGCAGGCCGTGTCGACGGCGCGTTCGTGTTCCACGCGCGCCTCAAAGAGATGTCAGCAAACGGGAGGGGCCCGCAAGGGCCGGTGCCTGCCAGGGCTGCGGGACTGTTCGAAAGAGATACCGCGGCCCTGGAACATAAAGGGCCAATGAAGGAACATGGGTGTTTTTTTAGTCAGTAAGAGTCTGACACTCCCTTCCGCTCCGCCCAGAGCGGGAGGAGTCATTTGATGATTTCTCACCCCCCAAAAAAAAAAAAAAAAAAAGGGAGATAGTTTTTAGCAAAAACGTGAATATATTCGGTTCTAGACGTGCGATTTTGAAGCTGTTTTCAGCATTTTTAGACTAAACTAGGCGTCCGCTGACGTCCTGACGATATTGCACTCACCGAACTACCCTTATAAAAAACTTCCCTTACCACCCTTAGAAATTTTTCGAATTTTTTACAAAAACTCATCAAAATTTAGTGTTTTTCCAAATTTTCTTTCAAATTATAGTTGCAATAGTACTCACCCTTCATCCCTGTGTTCTGGTCCGCGTTCCGTGAGCCGGTGCCCGGGTTGGAGGTTGAAACCCTAAATTTTTTGGTTCAAAAACTAGTTTTTTGACCAAAACTCAAAAATTTTATTCGGCACCCGCCCTGTTTTATTTCGTAATTAGCTAGCCCGCGACGAGTCGCTTCTTTTGAGACCTCGCTCGCCCGTCTAGCTCAAATAAAATTTAGCCCACCCACCCGCCCTCTGGTCTATAGGAAGGTAGACGTGGGGTTTTGGCAAAAAATTTTTCACATCATTTTATTTTATATCTTTTACTTATTTGAATTTTGATGAAGGGTCTGTAGGGAATACTCGTTTTTAATCATTCTGACCAAGACTAAAATTTTTTAATTTTTTAATTTATACACAATTTATTTATAAGCATTAGTAATTTTATTTTGACAGTCGTAATTTTGCGACTATAATTATTTGACGAATTGTATTTATATTTTAATTGATTTATTTATTGTATATAACTTACTGTGTCCCCTCTTTACAGGGACACAGAAGTATCCAGTAACCTCTGACATACCTCTCTTCTCCCGAGCAGAAAGTCTGACTAGACCCCCTCTTTACAGGGGTCCGCTCGACCGCTCCCAAACCCGATATGTTCCGCACCCCATCAAGCACCGTAGGGGCCCAAGGCTCTTGTGGCTCGCCGCGATCGGCGGAGAAAGCGGGGCCTTCGTCTGCTAATGCGCGGAGGAGAATCTCCTTCGGAGACTACACTCCTTCTGCCTCCCAGATGAACCCTGCCACTCCGGGGACGCGCCGAGCCGCTACCGGTGCCCCAAAACCGCTCAAAGGGCCTGAGGCCGAGTATCCCAGTCGTACTGCGGAGGCGAGAGCTTGCCTAAATAAGGCTAAGCTAAATTTAGGCAACTCTCGCAACCTCAGGACGGATATAAAGACTGCGGTTCTCGAGGCCATAAACAGGCTCTTTGAGTTGGTGAAGGAGTCTGAACGGGACAGGGCTCCTCTCGCACCTGCAGCCGTACCGGTAGCCGCGCCCACCGCTGACTGCCGTCCCCAGTCCGATCCTGAGAGTCTTGTTAGCCAGACTGAGCTCGTAGCGACAATGAAGGAGCACATGTCCTTGATAAGGGAAAACTCCGACGAGTTGGTCAAACTACGAGACAGTCTGGCTAGCAGGGCAATTGTGGGGGAGACAACCTACGCGAATGTAGCAGCCGTGACCAAGAGCCACACCAGGGCCCAGGCCCTGGAGCGAAACACGCTGCATTCCGTGGTTGTCTCCTCAACACAGGAGATGGACACGGGGGACGAGATCCTAGAAAGGGTCAGGAAAGCGGTGGACGCGAAGGAGGGCTGGGTGCGAGTGGAAAAGGTGCGTAAAGGAAAGGATAGGAAGATTATAATGGGGTGCGAGACAAGGGAAGAGAGGTCGAAACTCAAAAAACGACTGAGGGCGGCCGGAGAGAACCTCGTTGTCGAGGAAGTGACGAATCGGAACCCGCTTCTGGTTCTTAGGGACGTATTGTCGGTTCACAGTGACGATGAAGTGATAAAAGCCCTTAAGAACCAGAACCGGGTGGTTTTTCACGACCTCGGCGACGAGGAGCAAAGAATGACGATTAAATATCGGAAGAAGACACGCAATCCGCACGTTAATAGCATTGTGTTGAGTGTGTCCCCCACGATCTGGAGACGTGCACTCGAAGGAGGCAAACTCCGGATTGACCTCCAGAGAGTGCGCGTCGAAGACCAGACGCCTCTGGTGCAGTGCACCCGCTGTTTAGCATACGGCCACAGCAAACGTCTCTGCACGGAGCTGGCCGACTTATGCAGCCACTGCGGCGGTCCACACATTAGGGTGGACTGCCCAGATAAGCTTATCGGCGAAGCAGCGGCGTGCGTAAACTGCACCAGAGCCAAGCTGGGGGACCACTCACACAATGCTTTTAGCAGTGAATGCCCAATAAGGAAAAAGTGGGACGCCTTCGCGAGAGAAACCATAGCATACTGCTAAAGTGGTCGGGGCGTCCCCTTTGAAACATATATGCAGTACAGGTTCGATGCAGCCAGAGAGCAGACGCATTGAGCGGTCCGCTATGGTTGACTCTATGGGAGATGTAAATTGGAGTCACTTTCATGAGAAAGTGGCTCCAGTTATGTTGGACCAGGAGCCGGTCCTAGCGGATTCGCCTTGCTGTGTCGAGCGTGTTGCACTTAAATTCACTGTGAATCTTGATTTCAAATCTTTCTATAGAACAAGAACACAATTAGGAGCTGTAGAAATTCAAATATAGGATATTTAAGTATATATTGAGTATATAGTTTAGATATCTTGGAATCAAAAGTAAAAAAGGATCATAAAATAAAGTAATAATTTGTAAATTAAAGATAAAATAGGTAAAGTATTAATATATGGGCATAAATAGGATAATAAAAGTAACTTAGGGACATAAATATAAGTAAAATAGTATTATCTATAGTACATAGTAGTTGATATTAAAAAGTATTTTAAAAGAAAGAGTTAAATATTAGAGTATATTAGATAAAGATATTATAAAGTGTTAGACATTGATATTTATAGAGTTATATTTTTAAGAAACGAGAAGCGTGTTAAAATATTGTTAAAAAAGCAAAAACCTGGCATTGGACATGGCTTTGGATTTCCGGCCTCCATCAGCGAATAAGGTCAAACATCAGAACAAAAGGACTCTGATTATGTTAGAGGAACACTGGCAAGGCAGGAGTGGGAAAAAAAAAAAAAAAAAAAAAAAAACCTAACCTAACCTAAAACTAAATAAGGAGAGCAACCGTCCTCGCACTGTGATCGCTAAGCTCCGCAGCCCTCGCCAGCGTGACAATCTTCTGGCTGCTGTAGGAGACTTCAACAAAAAACAACCCTCGGATAAATTGTGTTCGCATCACTTAGACATAGCTGGTAACCGAGTGCCTATTTTTGTTAGCGAGCATTTATGCCCTACTAGCAAACAACTTCATGCGGCAACACGGAAATTGGCTAAGGAGATGTCATATAACTTTGTCTGGATACGTACCTAATGGGCGAATTCTTGTACGAAAAGACATTTCCTATTCGAAGCCTATCTACATTCACAATCAGGATAGCTTAAAGCTAATGAAAACGACAGATGTAGCAATTTAAATTTAAGTTAACTTATGTATTTCTAAAAGTGTTCTTTGCGTTATTTGTGTCCGCAATGCTTGATATTTATTATCAAAATGTTCGTGGAATGAGAACTAAAACCGAAGATATCTATAAAAATATTTTGCTTACTAACTATGATGTAATAGCATTTACTGAATCTTGGCTAAACCCTACTGTAACTAATGGAGAGTTCATTGACTCGCGGTACATAGTATATCGTAGAGATAGATTAAGTTCTAAGGCATCCAAAAAAGATGGGGGAGGGGTTATGGTTGCTGTTACTAATAAAATTAAATCTGTACGAATGAAAAGCTGGGAAAGTGATTTGGAAGATTTATGGTTGTCTATAGAGTTAACTGTTAACAACAATACCAAAAAAATTGCACTATGTGTTATCTATATGCCCCCGCCTGTCAAACTGGACTCTCTGCAGAGCTTCCTAAATAATGTTAATAAAGTGCTCAATAATGGTGATGATGTTGTGATTCTTGGGGATTTTAACTTGAGTTTTATCGAGTGGAACAGGAGAGATGATGACCTACATCTTTCGCCATCAAACCATGAAAACGCACTGGGTTACTCATTTGTAGACTTTTTGTCAGTTAATGAACTCCACCAATTTAATACCATCCATAATGCAGAAAACAAATTTTTAGATCTAGTATTAAGTAACATATCAGATGTAACAGTTACTAAGCCTAATGACCTGCTTAGTAAACTGGACTCCCATCATCCAAACTTGCTTATATCTATTTCACTGTCAAATCTAGAACAATTAAAATCAAAATATCGGTCCGGTTACAACTTTTTTAAAGCTGACTATGAACAAATCATAATTTACCTCAAAAGTATAAATTGGTATGATGCCTTCCATAAATGTGTTGATGTTAATGAAAGGGTTGACGCCTTCTACAGTGTGCTACAGAGCGCTATTGATAATTTTGTACCCAAATATAATAAGAAAAAATCTAAATACCCGTCTTGGTATACTGCCTCACTTATTAGGGCCCTGTCTGAAAAAGAGAAATTTAGACAAAAATACCGTAAATATAATAATCCCCGAGACAGACTAACCTTTGAATTACTTCGCAGTCGCTGCCATACATTAATAAATAACTGTTACAATTCATATAAAAGTAAAATTGAAAACGATATTCCCAAAAACCCTAAAGCTTTCTGGCGTTTCATAAAAGATAAACGTCGTGGGGAATCTTGCATACCTGCTGACATGTTTATGAATGATAGGGTCACTAGTAGTGGTCCTGAAATTGCTAACCTTTTTGCGGATCAATTTGTGTCTGTTTTTAGTCAAAACCCAGTTACTACTAACAACACTTGCAATGGATTTTCAGGTATTGACTCTGTCATAAGTACTATTAAGTTTACGGAAATGCAAATTTTTAACAAGCTGAAACTCATAGATGCTTTCAAAGGGGCTGGACCTGATTCCATACCACCCTTGTTAATAAAACGCTGTTGCCATGAACTTGCTCTTCCGTTGCGGTTAATTTTTAATTCTTCTCTTGCTGAAGGAATCTTCCCTGAAGTATGGAAAAGCGCTAGAATAGTGCCGATTTTCAAGAAAGGAGATCCTGCTACTGTTAAAAATTACCGTCCTATTTCAATATTATCATGTTTTTCCAAGATCTTTGAGTCTCTTGTCTGTCCAATCATTACTCACCACATTAATAAAATTATTTCACAAAGTCAGCATGGTTTTAAAGCTGGTCGCAGCGTAGAAACAAACCTTGTTGAGTTTGTTTCTGGCGTAACCTTAGCTCTTGACAAAAGATTAGAAGTAGATGCTGTATACACAGACTTTAGCAGTGCGTTTGATACAGTTGACCATTCTCTGCTACTATCAAAGTTAGAATACAATGGTATACATGGTTCTTTATTAAACTGGTTTTCATCTTATTTATCCCGTAGATCGCAAATTCTTGTTGTTAATGGTTATGAATCTTACCCGTACTATGCTGATTCAGGAGTTTCTCAGGGTTCTCACCTTGCACCAGTTCTGTTTTCGCTCTTCATTAATGACATTACAGATCAAATCCAACACTGTAAATACCTAATGTTTGCCGATGATCTAATTTACAAAACTATCACCACAGATGAAGATGCTTCCCTAATTCAGGAGGATTTAGACAGAATTGAGCATTGGTGCAACCTGAATCACATGCAGCTTAACGTAAAAAAATGTAACCACATACGATTTTCTAGGAAAAAGCAATCCAATACGGTCTCATACAAAATAAAAGGTGCAGTATTAGAAACAGTTAATGAGGTCCGCGATCTTGGCGTAATCATGGACAGTAAACTTAACTTCAGAAGCCATATCGACAACATCGTCACGAAATCTGCACGGTTGCTAGGATTTCTTAAGAGAAATACTAAAGGATTTAAGCTGGTAAGAACAAAAACTGTACTTTATAATGCCTTAGTTCGCAGCCACGTAGAATTTGCCAGCGTGGTGTGGAATCCCCACTATGCAGTACACTCACAAAGAGTCGAAAGCATCCAGAGGGCCTTTACAAAACACCTAGCATATACCTTCAGTGAAATATCTCCCCGGTGTCCATATGAACAACGTCTTCAAACGTATAAAATAAATAGTCTGCGCGACCGTCGACTGATACAAGATCTCATGTTTTTGTACAAATTAGTAAATAATAAATTGGACTGCAGTGAACTAGTTAAGCGTATCGGACTAAAAGTACCTTTCAATATGCCTAGATATCCTATAACCAACTTGTTCAATACTCATGGATCAAACACAAATATTGGGGTAAACTCGCCACTTAACAGACTCAGTAGAGAGATGAATTCTATTATTAAATTCTCACCTGATCTTGACATTCACCATGATTCCATAAAAATCTTTAAAACCCAATTACTTAATTCCCGAAAATCACAACAGAATATTATCTTATGTTAGTATGAATGAATGACAACTTTTTATCTTATTTTACTAATTCTTCTTTATTTATGTCATTTTTATTCTTCTCATATAATTAGTTAGTTAAATTATAGCGATGCTGTTTTATTCTTGAATTTTATATTTCGTAAGCCAAATGTGCTCATAAGTTTAGGGAGTTTAATTGCGTAGTTGTTTATTTTAGTTTAGTTATTTCATTTCTAGAGCCACTCGGTTTCAATTTTATACTCTTTTGTGTTAGTAACTTATCACTTTCTTTGTGAATGCTGGTTAACCTGTAATTGGCGACTGTGTAAGTCCAAGACTGTAAAACCTGTACTCAAGAAATTTTGTACACACAAGCTGTTGGTAAACCTTTATTAATAAATAAATAAATATACACCGACTTTAAAAAGGCCTTCGATTTGGTAGATCACGACTTACTAATTGCTAAATTAGAAAGTATGGGCGTTCATGGGTCGTTGCTGCTTTGGTGCGAATCGTACTTGAAAAATCCAAACAATATTACATACTATCAGGGGTGCCACAGGGTTCACACTTGAGGCCACTATTTTACTTTATTTTTCTTAGTTTTTATAAATAATTTGGGTTGCAAAATTAATTCAGAATATAAACTTTTTGCTGATGATTTGAAAATGTATCGAACTGTATACAACGAATCCGATATTGTTCAGCTTCAGCTTGATTTAAATAACGTAAACAATTGGTGCATACAAAATAAAATGTCATTAAATCAAAACAAATGTTACTTTGTCAAATTTAGCAGAAATAGAAAAACGTGAATATTGTTACTCGATTAATAACAGCCCACTCCAAGAAGTTGATACCATTAGGGACCTGGGTGTTTTAGTAGATAGTAGTTTAAGTTTTAGGAGTCATTACCTACGATCAAAATTATTAGTCGTGCATCTAAATTGTCGGGTTTCATCGTCAGAGAAATGAAAATTTTTAAAGAACCACTTCTGACTTTTTCTATTTACAACAGCGTTATTCGAAGTATTCTGGAGTATTGCAGTACGGTGTGGAACCAGTTTTATCAGGTGCACTCACCACTTTACTACTTATAATATGATTGGGTGCACTCTGATCGGATTGAACGTAGGTATTCAAAAAAGGTTCTTATACCACTTAAGTTTCTCGGATGACAAGTGTCGTAGTCTGAACTCGTATTATAGGCTGTCATTATAAAATGAAATCTTTGAGCGCACGAAGGAAATCTCTAGATTTCATGTTTTTGTTTAAACTAATAAATGGTATTCTCCTGAGCTTTTAGAAAAGGTGAAATTTAGTATCCCACGTAGTAGTAGCCGCTTCATTAACCGAAGGACTTTCGTCCTGCCTCATAGTCGAACTAATACCTATAGGTAATTTTTCACCCATTTACCGCATGCTTTCTCTTGCCAACTCCATTCGTAGTGAAATGTCTTTGCTGGTTCTGTAGCCTCAGTTAGGACTAAACTTAGAGTCTTAATTTTATAATATGTTGTTGTTTTTTATTTTTATATTTCTTATGTTTAATTTTTTGACCAAAACTGTTTCATTGTTTGAGGAAAAGTTCACAATTTGTAAGTTTTGTCTAATTGTGTTTTTTTTTGTTTTTAATAGTAAGTGTTTTACATATAATATGCATGCTAGATTCACATCTAGTAGATGTCAATCAGAAATATTGTTGTGAAACTTTTTTATTGCATATGTGATTGTACATCAGTTTAGTGAATTAAAAAAAAAAAGAAAACAATGCTGCCCCTGTAAGGTCCCCTCTACCTAATTATAATCTATGTCATTATAGACACCTTATATACCATATTATTATTATAATAAAGCCAGTATACTCTCAGCAGTCATTGGTTTCATTTACTCTCTCTGCCTACCGTACATGGCGACCCTGCGCAAAGAATCTGCTATCCGAGCGTTGCGTATTTGACACCACCCGGCCAGCGCTGGCTGGCGCCGTACCGTATACGGACAAGGAATGTGAAACAAATGAGTGGTTCTAGTACCTACAAAGTGCATCCAATATGAATAAAATAATTACATTGGTGATTTATGAAACACGTACTGGTGCAAAATACTCGCAAAAACATAAAAATGGGTTCATCACAGTCTCATGAAGAAGTAATCTTGGCACAGAACGCAGCTGGAGGCTCGAACCAAGCCACCATCGAAGAGATTCGTTTCCATCTGAGCACAGCAAATATTATTCTTATAATTATAGCCCTGGTGATTGGTATTGGGCTACTGATCTTCATATACCGTGCGTATAGGAAATGTCATACGCGCTGGATGCAGCAGGAGATAAATCGAAATAATCTACGACTCTCCAATTTTCGCCGCCGCACCGCTGATGAGAAAAAAACAGCGGAGAAAGCATACGGTAATAAACACGCGTTGCTTGCGAAATTATAACTGGAACAGGGAAAAATAGAACTTTACGGAAATTGTAGTGGACTTTATGATAAAATATTGTTAAAAAAAAAAAAAAAAACAACAACAACAGTGGATTTATTACAATATTAAATAAAGTTGTATCTTGCATGTCGAAATAGTAACCGGGCAGATGGATATCGACCCTGGTAAGTTATGAGTAGAACTTTAAAAGATTTGTATCAGAGTTTAAAGGCAGTCAGAGAATATTTGATTAAAATTGGACCTAAGAGGCGCCAAGGGAAGATTATCATTCAGAAGTTAAAAGAAGCTAAAGATTTATATGAAAAATATATATTAGTTATAAATGAGTTAACTGTCGATATAACACAAGGAAAATTATCTTCTGTTGACGCAGACTTAGTTACTAACATATCCTCAGATTTTCAATTACTATATAGTAGAATAGTGCATCTATGTACGGGAGAAAGCAAAGAGGAGGAAGGTTCAGATACTAGTGGAGAATTTAAGGACTCGGTCGAGGATAACAGTTGTGTAATCATGGAGTTGTTTAATTTGAAAACTGCCTTATCTTTGCTATCACCTATGACAGATGAGGAATCTCATACCAAACAACTGATAGATAACATTGAATATTATTCATCCATACTAAAAAACGATGATTGTAAAAATAAATTGATTACATTCGTACTCAAAAGTAGATTGTCTCAAAGTGCAAAATTAAAACTAAAAGGAAATTATTCAAGCATTGGTGATCTAGTTAAAGATATGCGGACAGAACTTCTACCTCAAAAATCAGCCCCCGCTATTCAAAATAAATTACAGCAGATTAGACAAAATGATTTAAGTATTCAAGATTATGGGAAAGAAATAACAGAATTGTTTACAGAACTTACGATTACGCAATCCAATGGCAACTCTGATTGTTACAATGTATTGAGACCGGTCAACGAAAAATTTGCAATAAAAAAATTCTCGGATGGGCTCCGTAACCGTAGGCTCAGTACTGTTATTGCAGCTAGAAATTATACATCCCTGAAGGATGCAATACAAGCTGCCAAGGACGAAGAAACTGAGACGGCCTCTACATCAGGAGACGTTATGGGTATGTATCGTAATAATTTTAATAACTTCAGAGGAAGACAAAACTACAACCGCGTACCACGAGCTGGCTACGACACCAGGATTTATTCAAACCAAGGAAATCGCAATCCAAACCATCAAAGTCAAACACCCAGTGGTAGTTTGCAGCCGCAGCCGTTCACACGAGGTGTCTCTAGTCGGAGACCTTGGCAAACCAGAGGTAGGTATAACAATTATCACAGACGCGAAAATCAGTGGGTACGCAACGAACGTGTGCGTGTAGCGGACAGTGAAACATCAAATGAAAATTCGGATGGGAAAACAAATGAAAAACAATTACAAAATGATATCGAGGAAAATCAGTTTTTTCGTGAATAACAATATTATTTTAGCGACCAATAGTAATTGTTGGATTAAATTACCGGTAAATAACGTGTCATATACTTGGTTACTAGATACGGGCGCAACCATTTCAGCTTTAAAATATAAACATGCGCTCGAGCAAAAACTTACTATCCATAATGAGAAGATTGTTATAAACGGAATAGGAGGTAAAGTCCATGCAATCGGATACACATATTTACAGTTACGTAGCCATGACCAAAATTTTAACCACAAGTTCTATGTATTTGATACATTGCCAAGTAAAGCGCACGGTATCATCGGACAGGATTTTTTAGAGAAATATAACGCGATCTTAGATTTTAAAAATAATAATTTAACTTTGTGGACAGACCAAAATACGAAACTTAACTTACCTTTTGTGCGAAATTATAAAAACAATTGGAAAATACCATCTAGAAGTGAATCAATACACTATATCCAAACGGAATTGACTGAAGAATGCGTGGTATGTGCAAAAGAATTGGGTGAAGGTATTTTCTTAGCAAGTAGTATAGCTATTCCACGCAATGGTCTAGTGCCGATTCGAATATTAAATACTACGGAAACCACAATAACTTTGACAAATATTGAGCCGACTGTTCATAAATTATGTGAATACACGATATGTTCGTTTCGAAAGATAAATAGAAACGCAGTAAGAGTCAAGCGATTATTTTCACAATTAAATTTAATGCATTTAAATAAAGAAGAACAGGTGTCAATCGAGAATTTATGTGCCAAGTATTCGGATATTTTTTACCTACCGGGAGACAAGTTGTTGACAACCAATATTTACGAACATAGCATTACTTTAAAACCAAACGTTACTCCGGTATTTACAAAACCTTATCGGCTACCACATTCACAAAAGAACGAAATAAAAACCCAGGTAAATAAATTACTAGAGAATAGCATTATTGAAAAGTGTAATAGTAGTTGGTCAAGTCCGGTACTATTAGTGCCAAAAAAGACAGACAACAGCGGCCAGAAGAAATTAAGATTAGTCATAGACTACCGTAAACTAAATAATTTGATCGAGGATGACAAATATCCCCTTCCAAATATGTCAGAAATATTAGATGCGTTATCAGGAAGTATATATTTCACTCATTTAGATTTATATAATGGATTTTATAACGTAAAATTAGAGAAGGAAAGCAGGAAATATACTGCTTTTTGCTCAGGACAGTACCAGATGGTGCGTATGCCTATGGGATTGAAAACTAGCCCAGGATCATTCTCGCGCATGATGAATATGGCCATGGCGGGCCTCACATATGAAAAATGCTTTGTATATATGGATGATCTAATAATATTTGGAAACTGTTTAAATACTCACAATAAGAACCTACAAGAGGTATTTGAACGTTTGCGAAACGTAAATCTAAAGTTAAATCCGGAAAAATGCGATTTTTTAAAGAAACAAATATTGTATTTAGGTCATGTGGTTTCTGGTGATGGAATATTACCAGATCCATCAAAAATAGATGTAGTAAAAAACTATCCACAGCCTAAAAGCCTCGATGAGGTCAAAAGGTTCATTGCATTTGTGAATTACTATAGAAAATTTATTCCGAATTTTGCAAAGAAGGCAAACCCATTAAATAATTTGTGTAAGAAAAACGTACCCTTCATATGGGATAGTAACTGTCAGGAATCATTTCAAGTATTAAAAGAATGTATTATTTTACCACCAGTATTGCAATACCCGGACTTTTCTGAGAAAAATCAGTTTGTTGTACAAACCGATGCATCAAATTATGCAATCGGTGCCATTTTGTCCAACAAAGATCTTAAGCCGATAGCTTACGCTAGTAGGAGTCTTAACAAGGCAGAGAAAAACTATCCTACAATAGAAAAGGAACTGTTAGCAATCGTTTGGGCGATAAAACATTTCCGACCATACCTATATGGTAAACCATTCAAAATTCAAACAGATCACAGACCACTAGTTTATTTATTTAATATGAAAGACCCATCAAGCCGGTTAATGAAGTTTAGGCTCTCACTTGAAGAATATAATTTTAGCGTTGAATATGTAAAAGGTACAGACAATGCAGCGGCAGATGCCCTGTCTCGAATCAGTATGACATCTAAAGACTTAAAAGATATGAGTGAAAACTTAATAAGTGTCATGACAAGAGCGCAAAAACAAAAGCAAGCGCAGACTAGGACAGACTCTGTGACCAACGACCACCAGACCAGCAATGACCGGCCTCACCAACCAAAACTCGTGGAGGCACACATCAAACCAAAGAATCACACGGAGTTAATATTTATAGAAAAAAAAAAATTAGACGCCATGCGAAAAATAAAAAATATTAGCTATGAATGTAGAACGTTTTGCTATATTCCAGATATGAAAACACTTTATATAAAATACAAAAATTCTCCATCGCAAATAACGCCAGCCGAATTTGTGAGAGAACTCGATACGTCGTGTAAACAAATAGGAATAAATGAAATTTATATCGTAAAAACGAAAACAAATAATATTTTTACAGAAAAGTTAATACATGAGATAAAAAAATGCGGTAGTACAACTATTCCGCGAGTATGTATATTAAAAGACGTAATAAGAATAGAAAATAAAGATGACCAAAAGGTGATATTAAACGACTTCCATCTCCTGCCTACCAGTGGGCACGCAGGTATGAGGAGGATGTTGAGCAATATAAAAAAATATTATTTTTGGCCAGGCTTAGAAAAGGACGTCAATCAATTTGTGAAAAAATGCGATAAATGTCAAAGGCATAAACATTCAATACCCGTAAAAGAACCAATGGTTATTACGTCTACAGCAAAAACTGCATTCGAAAAAATATACTTAGATATTGTTGGACCATTAGATCGAGATAACAATAATTATACGTATATATTAACGATACAATGCGAACTATCGAAATACGTCGAAGCCTATCCACTGATTTCTAAGAGTACAACAGAGGTAGCTAGATCATTTGTTAATAACTTCATTTTGCGCTACGGTATACCACAGGAGATTGCAACCGACAGGGGCACAGAATTTATATCATCCACCATGAAGGAGGTATGTGCTCTTCTACACATTAATAAAATGAACTCGACAGCCTATCACCACCAATCTATAGGTGCCTTAGAAAACTCACACAAACATCTTGGTTCATTTCTTCGTATCCAATGTGACAGTCACCCCGAAATGTGGAGTCAATGGCTCCCATTTTGGTGCTTTTCGTACAATACCTCAGTACATAGTGAGACCAAATTTACACCATATGAACTGATTTTTGGGAAAATATGCTCTCTTCCAAGCAACTTAAGTTCCAATGTCGTAGAGCCATTATATAACTACGATAATTATCCGCTAGAGTTAAAGTTTCGTTTACAGTTGTCACAAAAAGAGGCTAGAGACAATTTGCTTACGAGTAAAATACAAAGAAAACAAAAGTATGATAAAAACAACAGACCTGTAACGTATGCTCCTAACGATTTAATTTTAGTTAGAAATGAGGTAGGTGGAAAATTAGAAAGTGTTTATTCAGGACCATATGTGGTTGTTAGAGATATGTCACCGAATGTGGAAATTATGAAAAATAATAAGCTTGATGTAATACATAAAAACCGCACTAAACTGTACCATTCTATGTACTCGTATTTTAATGATGTGATAATGTAAAAAAAAAAAAAGAAAAAAAAATGTACCTTTAGCTTGTAATTTTTTTTTATTTTAAGGGGTGAGGTGTAAGGTCCCCTCTACCTAATTATAATCTATGTCATTATAGACACCTTATATACCATATTATTATTATAATAAAGCCAGTATACTCTCAGCAGTCATTGGTTTCATTTACTCTCTCTGCCTACCGTACACCCCACTATTACAAAACATAACCGATATTGCCCAACGACCACAAACACAACCATTTACCCAATTACAATCTAGTATTCAATCTCGAACTATACAATCAATCGCAAGCTTAGACAGCAGACGGGGCCACATGGGATGCAAAGAACCGTTAATCCGAAACCGTTAAACTCTACTATTCATAAACATGCCACTACAAAAAATAGAAATCTTCATTGCACCTATATCGACTATAAAAAAGCCTTTGACAGTGTTCCTCACTCTTGATTGATACAGATAAGTACTAAAAATTTACAGAGTAAGTTCAAAAATAATAGACTTAGGACCTAGGCAACATAATGTCACAGTGGAAAACCACACTTCATATTAATTGTAATCACAATAATGTTACTACGCGAGAAATATATATCAAGAAAGGTATCTATCAAGGTGACTCTCTGAGTCCCCTGTCGTTCTGTCTCGCACTAAACCCTCTGTCTCAGCTGCTGCAGAGCTGCCGTGCCGGATATTGTCTCAAACACACTACAACACAAGAACAAACAACAATTCCACATCTCTTTTACATGGACGATATTAAACTATATGCATAAACTGAAAAAGATATGAAGAGACTAGTAGAAGCTACAGTAGAGTTCAGCCAAGATATACATATGCAATTTGGTCTGGATAAATGTAAAACACTTCACATCATAAGAGGCAAGATACGGCCCGGCAACTATTTAGTAAATAACACAGACACATTAACAGCGATGGAACCGTCCGATTTATACAAATATTTAGGGTACACACAATTGAAAGGACTAGATCACGTTAGAATTAAAGAAACGCTTACAGCAGAGTTCAAGAGGAGACTTAACGCTATATGTAAAACCCAACTGTCTGGCAAAAATCTCATTAAGGCCTTAAATACATTTGCTATCCCATATTAACATACTAGTTTTCCGCCCGCGGCTTCGCCCGCGTCGAGTTCGGTTATATCGCGTTTCCAAGAGAACTCTTCAAAAGTCCGGGATAAAAACTATCCTATGTTCTTTCTCAAGGTCCACTCTATGTCTGTACCAAATTTCATTAAAATCAGTTCAGTGGTTTAGACGTGAAAGCGTAACAGACAGACAGACAGAGTTACTTTTGCATTTATAATATTATATAGTAGGGAAGTAGAGATTCGTTCGGAGTCATTAAATGAACAAAAACAGACACAGAACAACTAGAACGAACTACACGCACTACTCTTACAAAACATAATAACTTACATCCTAAATCTGCCGTAGAGAGACTAACCATAAAAAGACAAAACGGAGGGAGAGGCCTAATAGACATCAGCAACTATGGCGGAAACAAGTTTGTAGATTAAAAACATTCTTTCACACAAAATCTCACACTAGTAATATCCATAAAGCCATAGTCCAAAATGATCACAGTTACACCCCACTTAACTTAAATGAACCATTAGATACCTCAAACATTGCTGCCGAAGACCCGCAGACACAAAAAATTGATGACTGGAAGAAAAAAGTTCTTCATGGTCGACATCCTCATGACCTAGAACAATCACGTCAACAAAGTTGCCTCAAATAAATGACTCAAGATAGGTAATTTAATCCCAGAAACTGAAGGATTTATCATAGCTATACAAGACCTGTTATTCACCAAAGATTGGCAGTACAATACTCACTCATACAAGACACAAACACTCCATACTATAATAATTACACATCACAAGTTACTCATAACCTCTACTACGACCGCGCCATTCTCACCGACAGGACAATTCACTATAATAGACCGGATATAATACTACAAGACGAAATAAATAAAGTCACTTACTTAATAGATATCGCAGTTCCCAACACACACAACATACAAAAAACAATCACCGAAAAAATTAGTAAATACGGAGAACTCAAACAAGAAGTAACAAGAATTTGGCGCCAGGAAAAAGTTTACGTGGTCCCGATAGTCCTCTCCAACAGGTGTTATCTCGAATCATTTACTTCATAGCCTCAAATTACTAAATCTTAAAGAAACACTCTATATCACCCTACAAAAAGCTGCAATTTTAAATACATGTCGAATTGTCAGAAAGTTTATGCAAATAGATGAAAATGAAGTAGGTCCTCATCACAACCCACCCTCAACATAACACACCATGACACCACACGCTGCATTTTACTTTGGTTTCGACCCGTAAATGTAGTTGGAAGTACCGTACCAGTAAGCTGAGAAGCAAAAGCACGTCCCAAAAATAATAAGAATTACTGTGATTTTTTTAATAAATTAATAGTATTATATTATCAATTATTATTAATATTTGGTATTTGAATATTAAATTAATTCTGTTACGATTTATGTGCTAGTTTAGCTATCAACGTCATTACCGATTATTATGTTAAAAAAAAACATTTCTTTTTTTATGTTTTGTTTACTGGCAATTGTAAGGACACAATCCACTCTCGTCGCTTTTTCGCTCAGAAGTTTTCTTCCCCCTTTGAATTATTCAAAGTAATACGCACTCTACGTGTTTGAGATAATGTTAATTTTCAAACGGTTTTTTGATATCCAGATTTTGTTTGTAATCATTCCAGATAGTTTAATAAGTTCCTTGAGGAGTACAGAAGGAAGGGGGGAGGGCACAATAAAACAAATAGTTACAACGTATATTCATTATATTATATTTACATCTGGCACAACCTGCACGCACAGTTTAACGAATACAAAACGTGTACAATGTGTATCGATTACAGAGTCACGTCACTACCGGCGCGTCGCTCGGGGGCCCGTGCGCGGGCTTGAGATCCCGGGTGGGGGCCCCGCGCGTGGCCCGGGGCCATAGCGGGGGCCCGGGGTCCCGAATGGGGGCCCCGCACGTGACTCGGTACCAGTGCGGGGGCCCGGGCCGCGGAGCGAGGCAGCGGTGCACGCCGACGGGCGATAAGTCACTAAAGCTAACGGCTTTGTACTTTATATACAAAAAAAATGTAGTAGTACATGTACGACGGCGAGATCGTCCGGCGCAATAGCGTCGCACCCCGGGGACCGAGTATAAAAATATAGTTCCGTAAAAAGTAAAAGGAATAAAATACGAGAGTCGTGCGGGGCCCCAGTTAGCTGGCGCACTTGGTCTTGCCGTCCAGCAGCTTGCGCCACAGGTCGAACTGCTCGTGGTAGCGCACCATGTGGATGGCCAGGCCGCGCTGCACGGCGCAGGGGTGCGCGGCCACGCGCTTGTTGTAGAACTCGGGCGCGTGCGTGCGCGCGACGTGCAGCCGCGCCGCCAGCACGCCCGTCACGAACACGTCCTCCAGGCGCACGTAGCGCTCGGCCGGCGCCGCCGCCAGCAGCGCGCGCACGCAGTCCGCCGTCAGCAGGTAGGCGGGGCCCGTCGCGAAGTCGGGGAACACGCGCCCCGGGAACTGCAGCGGCGACACGTAGTACTTCGACTTCGTCGTGCGCTTCGGCAGCGAGCGCCGCATCACCTGCAAGTATTCAAATGAAGACAGTTAGGTACAAAACTGAACGAACGGAAATGTATGCGCTGCCGAATCGCTTTACACTATAATTTGTACCAGGTGACGGAAAAGTGCTGATCTATGCAATGCGCGCGTGCCGTGCACGATACATGACTCGTATATACAGTGAGCCACAGAATGCTTAAGTGCTAAACATATGAATTTCAGCCAAGTTACAAAACATGAATTAAATCTATTCTTAGCCATAACTAGAATTAGTCACTGTCACCAGACACCGGTGTGGCGAATGCAGGAGATGTCCTCTTGTGGCGCTCGATACTGCCGAATAAGCTCGAAAAGTTTGTTCATTCAACCGACTGTTTCGAGTCTGTAGTGCCTCATGCTGGGTACGCACCGGCGGCGGCGTCGAAGGCTGCGTCTCAAAGTCCGACTGTAAGTTGGCGCTTCTCTGCCGATGACGACAGATCCACCGACACAGATAAACTGCGACTGCTAGTGCAGCGCCTGCCAACAACACGTTACTACGGCTGAATACTGATAGATATCGTGGCTTGAAATTCCTGTGTTCAAGGCGTTTTTAATTTCATCTGCTTGATCTGATCTTTGATGTACCGCAATGCGGTTGCGTGATCAGTGGCAAGGTGACGTTGATGATATGGTCGTCGATAGGATTTGTTGTGATTCAGTCAACCGCAGTTTTAATCTCTGAATATCCCAGTTTATGTGAAAAAACGGTAAGTCTCCTCCTTTAATGACGTAATCTGAATGCAGTACTATGACCCCGGCTTTAACAATTTGTATTGCGGTAATCTGATGCTCGCGCATATGACACGAAGTGCGCACTGTCCGCAACAAAAATAAAGGTAAGTATTTATATTATTATTTTGTTCAATAATTATTATCATCATTCAATTATTACGGCATGCTGCTATGTTTGTAAGACATCTGTTTGTGCCCTTATCTTTGATACACATGCTGTCTTCTGACTTAAAACTGGAAAATGGGTGTTCGGGAGTGACAGCGGCGAGTAGATTCGTGGTATTGGACACATTGTTGTATGTCTGTCGCCGTCATTGCCAGATAGGTGTGTTTGCGTAAGTTGATCGCGATGTAATCTGATATCGGCACGACGGCCAGCGTACCACCGTAGTGTTACTACGTCACTGTGGTATTGATATAGATCATAACTCTCTCCGTTGACCAGTGGTATTCTAATTTCGAATATGAGGTACTGCTGTGTTACCCTTGTTTTGACCTTCAGAAGGTGGTAAATTGTTGGTATATACATAAATGTTTTCTATCGGTAAAGATGACTCTCGCGATAATTGTCCTGACATTATGCCGAGTTGATCTCGTAACTGCTTCGATGTTAGTAAATGGACGCTAAACATTCCGTGATGAATATCTGTTATTGTGTTTTGTATGGACTTTAGCTTCGTGGGCAGATTTGTAGCTATGAGGGTGGACAGTGCTACTCGTAGCTCGTTCTTTACTTCTTGTTCCTGCAAATATTGGTTGCCTTCGTAAGATTGTTCAGATGTTGATTGATGGCCTTGTGTTGTCGATTGATTGACTCTTCAGTAAATTATATTCTGCTTCTACGACTGGTTGGTCTGGTTTTTCCACAAGAGTGCTAAGTGACTTTCATTTTCTTGTGAAAGACCAATATCTTGCTTGTATTGATCGGCGAAACGTTGATCTAGAACTCCAAATAAACTGTTGGTAACGTAGTCCACACCGTCGATGAGGCCTCGCGGCAATCGTGTGCGTTCTTCAAAATGCTGGCTCAGTAGTACTTCAGTTCGTCATGAGAGTGCTGTAGCTGTAGAAGGACGATGTGCTGCTTTCATAGTGCTATAATCTAAAACTCATTATTATAATAATAATATTCTTATAAATAAAACATTTACAAAATTAAAAAAATAATTTTAATAGCAAACTGCAATAATTACATTAACAAAAAATAAAATAGCAAATAAATCAAACAAAAATGAGCAGAGGAGCAATGTAGACAGTTTTACGACAGCGGACAAAATGAGCGAGTCCACGCAGGGTCCTTGGTTTTATAGGCGTAGCTGCGCTGGTGGGGGGTGTCTGGTGTTGTCATCTAACACGGCCTCTCCTGACATGGCGGCGTCCTCGCAGCCTTCGTCAGCTCTCGATGATGGACCAGCACCAACGTCCTCATCATCGAATGGTAGATCTTCATCGCAACCTGTAACCACAGCAATGCACAAACTTTAAGACCACGTACAAAGTTATTACACAAGATAGCAAAAGAGTTGCAATTTTCAAATAGCAATGGACTTTATGTACCGAACAAAACAAACACTTTACAAAACGACCAAACGGTCGTACTCAACGACTTTTCATAACACAAGTAGGATTTACTCAGGTCATATTCCTACACCAAATACCATGCGCGCATCAGGATTTACATTGGTTACAGCAGGTCAACCATGAGACCTACTTCAGGAATTACACTCGGTCTATAGTCAGCATGGGCCCCACCGACATCAACCTCGATACCTTCACCATGAACTGCACTCAATAGTACAGTCCACAGTATGTGCCTACCCAAAACCATGTGCACTAAGGATTTACATGAGTCTCCGGCACCCAACAACAAAACAATATTGCAATCAGTGATTGTTTGGTACATACAGTCTACAAATGTAAGCAAAAGCTGGGTGCATACAACAAACAAAACCAATGAAAGTTCTCAACTAACTTTCAAAGAAACCGGCGCATGTATCAGGCGTCCATTCGCCACGCCACAACACCATGTACCCAGCAGCTGCTTGACTGGTTTTGCCATACGAACCAGCTATTAATTTTAGTTCGTACCTATCGTTAGGTAGAACACTCACAACCCTGTATGGGCCTCGCATGCCACAATCCAACTTGCCAGTGCTTTGTGATCTCTTAATTACAAACACTCGATCGTTAATATTAAATTTCTTAGGAGGGTTTCTGTTTTTATTGACATACGCGTCTTGTTCAGATTTGTTTTTAATTATTAATTCATCTGCGCGTTGCCTACGTAACTCACGGATCGATTCGCGGTTAGGATTTGAACCCTCCAATGTGACATCCCTAATTAATGAGTTAATTACGGGCGTAGTGGACTCCGTGCCGACTAATAGATTTAACGCGGAATATTGTGTCGTCTTATGTTTGGTAATATTTAATATGAGCTGTAATTTCCACAAAACGTTTGGCCATTTGTTTTCGTTATTATTAACTTCGATCCTGACCATATTCAGCACAGTTCGGCAATAACGTTCAACCTGCCCATTCTCCTGATGCATCTCAGGCGTAATGAAGTGTACTTCAATACCAAACTCAGTTAGCCAGTGTATAAAATTGTGGTTATCAAACATTCGACTGCGATCGCACACCAATCGCTTAAAAGTACCAAACAACGATATAGTTTGAGTTATTACCCGCTTCAACTCGTCACAATCCTGTCTGTACAGGCTATACAACAAACAATATTTAGTATACGCATCAACTATTATGAGTACGTACTTAAACCCATTACATTCTCTAAGCGGACCGAGTACATCAGCATGTATTGTATCAAACGGTATTGGGTTCTTTTGCCAAGAGGATATCGGTTGTAAAGGGGCTCGGGGTACTTGTTTATGCGATATACATACGACGCAGTGTGTTATGTACTTATTAACAAACCGTCTTAGACCCGGGAACCAAAAGTGTTTGAGAATCAAATCAATAGTTTTGCCCATCCCCAAGTGTTCATGTTCGTCGTGGAACACACGTAACAAGCTTAAACGAAACGCCTTAGGGACATAACATAAGTAACGCTCTTGCTCACCCTCAACGCAGTACTTATAATACAAAAGATCGTTACGTTTTACATAGCGACTAGAATCTAACTCACCGTTATTTAACTTTTCTAATAGTGACAAAGTTTCTTCGTCACCCGCCTGAGCTATCTGCGCCCAATTAAGAGGTTTCTGAACAGCATTTATGACATTAACCGGATTTCGACTCAAATAATCTACATGAGACATTAAACAACCCTTACGGTATTCTAATGTAAAGTCGAAATCCTGCATATAGATCCACCACCGCGCTACTCTCGGCTGAAGATCTTTCTTGCGCTGAGTCATTTTTAACGCGTTACAGTCGGTTATTATTGTAAAGGCTTTACCAACTAGGTATTGACGGAAATGCTGCAATGATTTTACAACGGCTAGGGTCTCGAGTTCATAACTATGGTACCTCGATTCTGCACCTACCGTCAACTTACTAAAATACGCGACGACGCACTTACGACCGTTTTTGTGTATTTGTATCAGAATACCGCCGTAACCTATCGCACTCGCGTCGGTATGTAACTGCGTAGGTAGGTCGGGATCAAATATCGTCAACAGAGGCTCGCTAGTTAAATACGAAATAATTTCCTGCCTAGCTTTTTCATGTTCATCACTCCAATTAAATACAACACCCTTTCGAGTTAAAGCAGCCATACAAGCAGTCTTAATTGCGTAACTAGGAACATACCGCCGAAAATAACCAGCCAGGCCCAGGAATTGGCGAACCTGCTTAACGGTATTCGGTCTCGGCGACCTAATCAAGGCTTCTATCTTATGTTTGCTCGGTCTAACCTGACCCTGACTGATGATTCTACCTAAGTACTCAACCTCACTAGTTAGGAAACTACACTTCTTTAAGTTTATGGAAAACCCGGCTTCTGTTAAAGTTTCTAGGACTGCGTCTAACAAAATAAGGTTCTCACTCATGGTATCCGACAGTAATAATACGTCATCAACGTAAACAAGTACCTTACCAGATTCAATAAACGATTTTAAAGTTTTACAGATGGTTTTCTGATAAATAACGGGAGCATTGGCAAGACCATAAGGCATTTTACAGTATTCGTAATGCCCTTCAGGAGTGATAAAGGCAGTTTTGTGGATGGAACCCTCACTGACTCTCAATTGGTAAAAGCCGGAGACCATATCAAGTGCACTAAACCATTTAGCTTTACCAAGCATGTCTACATGATCATTGATCAAAGGAAGTGGGTGTCTAACTTTAACTGTAATTTGATTTAGGGCTCTATAATCAACTACCATCCTGTCTGAACCGTCTTTCTTTTTCACGAGCAGGATCGGGCTAGCGTATTCTGATTCCGATTCACGGATTATACCTTTCTCTAACAAGTCTTTAACTATCGCGCGAACGCGTATTTTCTCGTCATAAGACAGTTTGTATGGTCGATAATAAATCGGAGTATCACTAGTCAACTTAATCTGTATTTCACTATCTTTAACCGTGGTGGTGGCGGTACCAGATAAAAAGTAATCAGAATATTTGTTTAACACTTTTAACAACTGTTCCCTGTCTTGCCCAGTAACATGCGTTGAAATATCTTCGAAGTGCAATGATTGATCTACCTGCGTAATATTATTCACAAAATCACTATGAACGATATATTGCGAATCACCGGTACGAATGTACGCAACGCCTTTTCTATTTAAGACGTCAGTACCAATAATTACGGGCACATTTAAATGGCTTTTATCGACAACATAAAAATCGACTTCTAACGTAATATTATTTAATTGTATCGGTAACGTAATCATTGACTTTGCTACTACCTCCATTCCACCTAACCCTCGTAACAATTGGTAAGCTGGTTTTACTCGACACGAAAAGTACTTAATTAGGTCGGATATTATTAAAGAAACCGCTGAACCGCTGTCAATAAGTACGTCGACGGGTATATTTGAAATAACTGCCGTAGTAATGTCAGAGTTTTTTCGTTCACCCTCATTTTCGCGACAAAAATTTACCGAACTATTATTTCGAACACGTTCCTTAGCAAAACAGCGACTTTCCGTATGACCTACTTTTTTGCAAAAACTACACTTATCTGGGCGAGTTTTTGTTGAAGAGCTATTCGCATTATTTTCAGAATTATTGCTTGGTGAATCTGATTTAGGTCGTTTAGGACAGGTTTCGCGTTTATGACCTACTTCGCTACACTGGTAACAACGTACCTTAGAAATATCGTAAGATTTACGTTTAAACTGGCTATTACCATTACGATTGGAATTTGAAGCACTATGAGCACTGAGTTTTCTATTAGGATTAGGCACACTGCATTTTACGAAGCTCGACAAGTAATCTACCACGGTTTCGGGAGTTAATTTAGCGTTCCTTGCGGACGCACGAACCTGCGGGTCGGTAATACCGCGTATGATAATTGCTGTTAACAACTCGCTGCTTAATCCTTTAACAATACGTAATTTCAATAACGATTTACGCGCATAGTCAGCATAGGTAGAATACTTGTCAGATTCGGTACACATGACATTATATAGAATGTTCGCGATATCGACAGACCGTGGGCATAATGATTTTAATTCTAATTTAAAATTAGACCATGTACGCGTGGTGCTAGTCCACTCACTAAGCCAGGTACGGGCTTCCCCCTTAAGACAACGACCTACGCGAGCAAGGCATTCACCATCCTCCCAACGGTTAAGCGATCGGGCTTTGTCAACTTCATCGCACCACGTGTCGACATCATGAACACTTGGATCAAAGTCAGAGACAAAATATTGGTTTGATCTCACCGGGAAAGACATCATGGCGTCGAGAAAACGTTCGGCTACGCTTTTGGCGTCGCTCTCTGTCGGCAACGGTGTAGCAGCAAACTCTTGCGTCGGGGCGATAGACGCTGGGGCTGTGCAGGCAGGTGTTGTGGCGGGCTCCACGTCTGGCGGCGGCGGCGTGCTCGACACGACACGAGGGCGACGAACAGGCTGCAACTCGTTTCCACGTGCCCGTTCCTCCAGATCTTGGAGCCTTTTCAAAATCTGGTCTAGACCACTAGGAGGCGAGGGAGTACGTACATGACGTCTCCCTTTCCTCTTACTATTGGAAGACATTGCGTCTCTGCCCAACTTAACCTCAAAACTACTGCTATAATTATTTAGAACACGTTAAATTAAACTAATTCAAATTTATAGAATCAGAGATGGTATTCTAGCGGATTTAGGCCTTCAGATCCCACTTCTGATCTTATAAATAAAACATTTACAAAATTAAAAAAATAATTTTAATAGCAAACTGCAATAATTACATTAACAAAAAATAAAATAGCAAATAAATCAAACAAAAATGAGCAGAGGAGCAATGTAGACAGTTTTACGACAGCGGACAAAATGAGCGAGTCCACGCAGGGTCCTTGGTTTTATAGGCGTAGCTGCGCTGGTGGGGGGTGTCTGGTGTTGTCATCTAACAATATAATATTGTTTTATTTCCAAGTTTACAATTTAACAGAATAGCACTATGTAGAACAGACTATATAAACCTAACAATTGTAAAAATTCCACTGAGTTTAAACCACTGGCACCCACGCTAAGATTAAACTTGTGTTATGGGTGTCAGGGCTCTCTCTTTAAACATTTACTAAGATAATCTGAACAATTTCGAAGTTACATAGTGAATAGTGTCACTAACACTTGCTAGAGCAAGCAGTTAGATAGCTTAAAACAAAACAGAGGAATAAAGTACAAAAAACTTTAAAAAAAAGGACTTAAAACTATAAAACTGTAGCCATTCTCTGAGTGTGTATATGTGTGTGTGTGTGTGTGTGTATGCGCGGGCCCGCTGTATATGTTTTTTTTTAGAGTAACTTTTCCAATAGATTTTCTGTCTCCTCATACATAAGAGCCATGATCCATTTGCTCGCTATCTTTTTACACTCAAATTTATTTTTACTATAGGTAGATGCCACATTGTTCATTTATTCCATTGTACAAGCGACTTCCCAGAACTCGGAAATTTCTTTCAGCGAATTTGATTCTATGACTTTCTACAGGACAGACATCAGTCGATCTTCGTTTTGCCAGGTGACCAGTACTATATTCTTAAGATGCATGTTTGCGCAAAATGATATTGAGCACAAAGAGCTGTCTAACGGTCATGCATGACTTGACAGTCTTTATACTATTGTTTAGTGCTATACCGAAAATATTTAAACGTCATCACTAAGGACAGCTCGTTGCGCTCTTTCCAACTGTAAAATATTTGTTTTTGGAGCGCCACCCGAAACCGTCACACCAAACGATAGCACTGACTGGCACAGTGAGAAATATACCATTCGCAGGGTATCAAAATCTGCGCTACGTCGTAGATTCTTAAAGATTGAGAAAAGCTTTCTCACTCTGCCAGACAACGCCTTCATCTGCATACTCCACGACATAAGATAGTCTATCACAATGCCTAGATATCTGACGTTGGTTGCTCTGGTCAGGGAAAGGCAGGAGCATTCGTCTAATTGTTGACTACATATGAGCCCTGATGGCAAACGATCATCGGGTTGCGAGGAAAGTTTAATTGAGAAGGGGATAAAGTTTGTCTTGTCCACATTTAATGTTAAGGTAGTTGCAGATAGCCATGACAAGACAAGCCTAGTGCTAATTCAGCTCGGTCATGGACTTCCTTCCAGTCTTGACCATATACGAGTAGAGCAGTATCGCCCGCGTATGTGTATATGTTACTATTTGGGATGGACAGATTACAAAGACTGTTAACATAGATTAAAAAGAGCGTGGGTCCCAAAATAGAGCCCTGAGGGAACTCCAAAAGATAACATGTGTTCGTCACTAACACATGAGCCAATTTTGACACATAAAAAAATGTTTTCACTTAAAGAGATAATGAAATCTAAATTATAACGGTTATTCATTGCATTTTTTGAATAATTGCATGCAATGGGTGAGCAGAGCCCTGAGGTACTCCGCTGGACATAGATTCCCCAACTAGACATAGAGCACTACAGCTTGTGATCTATATTGATATAAGAAAAGAACCACCGCAAATGAAATCCATTATACCAATGTAATTAAACTTCTTCAAGGTGCCATGCTCAACTCGATCAAAAGCCTTTCAGTAGTCAGAATAAGCCACATCGACTAGCTTGCCACCATTCATAATATCGGTAGAAGAAACGTTGAAAATGATCGGGATTGAGGTGTTAGACCTAGTAGACCATTCTTTCAAGAGAGCATACAGGACGGAGTAAGCTGTGATAGCGTACCTTGCCCCAGATAGTGCGCGTGGCGTTGACCCGGGAAGGCGCGGCCGCGAACTGCAGCAGGCGCGGAATGTTGATGAACATGTCGTCGTCCGTCTTGAGCAGGCGCGGCGCGCGCGGGCAGTACGTGTCCGCCCACTCCAGCATCGACAGCGTCTTCAGCGTCAGGTTGGAGTACGAGTCTCGCGAGCGGCCCTCGATCACGTCGCCGTACAGCGCGTCCTCCGCGTCGATAGCGGCGCGCAACGCCGGCGGCGACGCGCCCAGCACGAAGGCCACGGCCACGTCCGCGCGCGCCGCGTAGTGGCCCCACGTCAGGCGCACGGCCTCGCGCGCCGCCGCGTGGCTGGGCGCCGACGACACCAGCACCAGCAGGCGCAGGCGCGCGCCCAGCGCCGGGCACAGCTCGGGGTGCGGCCGCGAGTGGCCCGCCTCGTACACGTCGCGCACCAGCAGCACGCGCGGGTCGCGGCGCGGCGTGGCGGGCGGCGCGGTGGAGGCGGGCGCGGGCGGCGCGCTGGGCGGCGCGGGCGGCGCGCTGGGCGGCGCCGTGCGGTTGGCGGGCGCGGGCGTGCTGGGCATGCGCAGCGGCGCGGGGCGCAGCGGGCGCGGCGCGGGCGGCAGGCGCGCCAGCAGCAGCAGCAGCAGCGCGCCCAGGCCGGCCAGCGCGGCGCAGTGCGAGCGCCGCACGGGGCCCAGCATGAGGGCGCGCTCACCGCCGCGACCCGCCACACACCTGCAACGCGACACGCGCACGATAATAATAATAATTCAATTATTTATTCAAGTAACGTAACTCATAGTGTTAGTTACAATTTGACTTATACTTATGTGAGTAAACTAAATTCTATAAAAATAATAAACACAAATAATGAACAAACAATGAAATGAACCCAACACAAATAAAGAAATTATTAGATTCATTTCACGGCACATCGTGATTATGCTGCAGGTCCAGCAGAAACTCTGCAGCACCGGTTAACGATCGAGCAATACAGTCGGCCTGAGATCGTTTTTAGGATGCTGTTGATGCATAAGACACTCGATATTCTTATAAGATATCTGAGCATGCCTCGGAGCCGATACATTACGAAAACGCTCACTCGTATATATAATTTTATTAGCTTTTGTATAAAGGTCGAAAAATATCCCATGGGAACGTTCTACCGGGACAAGTATCATAACTACGTCCTACTCTAACCCGAGTCATGGTCTACCTGTGAGATAATTTTATGAAAATCCGTTCAGCCGCTAAGCCGTCAAAAGAACAGACACACAAACACCCGTTAGCCTGTCTGTTATCTTTTCACGTCTACTATCTTACTCACTCTCACGTCATTATCTTTTTAGAAATACTTTCGAAATTAAAATATTAGTACGGACAAGTCAATAATATTTATCCAAAAATCTGCTCAGAAGCCAAACGTTTGTGGGCTCCCGTACCGTTTAACACTTTCCAAGAAAGTCGCATGTGAATTAGCTACGAAGTGAATACGAGTATTGTAGTCAGGGTTTAGTAACGGTACGGACATTGACATCGTTCTCTTTTGGACAGTGATTATATTTTAATACACATCGAGGGTATAGTGTGAAAACCCAATAAGTGCCAAAAAGTCAAAATCAAAATCGTTTTTTAAGTCCATCTTTTCAAGTAGCGGTATATGGTGTATTATGTTTTTATTATTTTACCATTTTCACTATTATTTTATTTTAGTCATTTAATTGCAAACCAAGTAAGTATTTATATTCTTCTTACTTTGATTTAAGCGGTGTGTTTATGCTCACACCATAATTTTTTATTGTAAGTCTATTTTGAGGATTTGTAATTGGCTTTCTGGTGACTATGGTTCCCTTTTTGTTTGTTTTTATTAGCTGTACGTCCTCCATGTACTAAAATAAATAAATAAATTAATTAATGCATTTTTGACGGTATTTCCAGTGGTCTAATCCAATAAGCGGAATTATCAGTAGAAAGAAAATTACTTGAGGTACCATCCATCCATACATTTTGACGAAAACATTAAGTTTCGGAGATAAGCCTTTGAATCGGATTTTGTTACCAATTTACAAGGGTTTTAATTTTTTTGCACAAAACCCTAATTATTTTTCTAAAATAAAAGTAGCCTAAGTTAGACCTTATAACATCAGCTATTTACCAGTAAAAGTCCCGTCAAAATCGGTAAAGCCATTTCGGAGATTAGCCGCAACAAACAGACAGACATAAAATTTAAAAAAAATGTGTTTTAATATGTAGTCCGTAAAAACTGTTAATTTGATAATACAAATAGATACTTCAATTTTATTTATTTGAGATTAATAGATAGAGGGTATCGACGATTTGGCCCTAGGTGCAATGTAGAGCGTACCTATAAGGAATGTGCGTAATGCTGACAGTGTGGCACGGCGCCGCTATTGACGATGTCACTACGGCCCACACTACGGCCACAGCCACGGAGCCAAGTGAGCAGTCACGACACGGCATGCACACAAACACACAAGCTGTACACAAGCAAGCTGTACACTCGTGATAATGATGACACAGATGACAGATGCGCATCAGCGACCACCCGGGAGCATAAACCTGGTCCTCTGGCGAGGTTACGTACACGGTGGTACGTGGAGACCGTGTGATACCTTGCATAAGCACACACAATTATGACGCAACCGTTATCGCGGCCATCCACGACGATAATTACAAGTTAATACAGAGACAGCATTCAAGCAGCTATTCCATCAGTCGGCACGCGAGGGCCACCGCATGGGAAGCGGCCATTGATAACAATGACGAGTTCGTGATGTAACGTCAGGGGCGCGTGGCATCACTAAGTTGTGAGGTAAACGTCAAGTGAAGGTCTCCCAGACATCGACACGTACGCGCTTCATTAAACAGTTCCGTGTGTTGCGCAAGCTCCCAGCACACCGCGGCCCCGCGCTCGTCACGACGCACATAACGCGGTAATGAGCGCTCACCGCGGAGGTCGTGACCGCGCGCCGCGCGTCGTGCGAACATCTCAACACTGCGGTGACGACACAGAGGCGTCACACTCACATCACCCCATGACTAGCACGTGCCATGGACTCGCTCTGGTGGAGCCAGCAAGTAGGAGCTTAGCCTCGGAGTAGAGCGGCTGGATAGAAGTAGCGGGCGAGGACCCCATAGCTCATTGACACATGAGACTTGTAACTCCTGGGAGGCCTTCGGAATTAATACCGAAGTCGTTGGCCGGCGGTAAGCACCAGCAGCAGGAGACCAGCAGGCTTGTTGGGTATCGAATGAAATAAAAATACAAGGAGAGGCGACACAGGTGAGTCAGCGTCTACTTGTGACCGGATGGTCATGCCGAAACAGCCTCATTTGCTTCAAGTAAAGGCTATCGTTATCATACGTGATCAGTTTGTCTGGCAGCTGTAGCACGCAAGCTAGCTGAGCATTGTTTGTTTGCGGAGCACTAAGTGAGGAGTCGTGTTCGCCGTCGTGAAGGTCGCGTTGCACCAACACTCTCAGTGCCAGATTTACTATCATTTCGCAATGTTGTCGGCAGCCGGCGTCCCCGTGTCGGTCGGTCCGTGTAGTCGCTAATACAAGTGTCGACAGATGCTAACTGCATATTGGTATCTCCTTTAAATCGTTCGAATAGCGAGCGACATCATTCTTACTTTTGACAAGTTCTCTGTTAGGAGTTTCTGCTATCCACAAATGACATTCCTCACAAAGTAGATACATAATTAACTGACCATGCTAGTTATCCTATTGTTCCATAATGATGAGTACTAAGTATTTCCGTTGCACTCGTGCACTAGCGGCTACTACATGTATTGTGTGACAACTCGATTCCCACCGCCCGCGTCCGGCGACCAATGAGCTGTGCTACATGTTACATGGCATGCAGTGCAATCAATTAATTTATGTAAATTGTTTGCGCCGTTGTTTATAGCACACAAGAGGAACCTGAACAGGTACTTGTAACTAGCACACAATGACCTAGTCGTTAAACATACTGGTTTCATGCTGATGCTGTTGGTGCTAATCTGCCATCTGCCATCGGCGATCTGGCCATCAGAGCCATTTCAACAAGTTGGGTGTGTGATCCGCGCGACATAGGCGATGTTGATATTGTGACGACATAGTTTCAGGAGTCGCTATTAAAAGTAAGTGCTCTTATGTCACGTATTTAGAAGATAGCGTCCATCGTGATTTCTGGACAGTGAAACCGGCACAGATGATCAGAGACAGGGGTGGGGACGGGGGCGGGTGAAGGTCGTGCTCACCTGCCGGGCCGGCTGTGAGCGCTATCAGTGCCAACTGCCAAGCCCCGGCGCCCGGCGCAAGATAAGCGCGGCAATGAACTTGCGCCCGCACACCAGCGCACACACACTACAAACGCGCGCACGCTACGCCAGGCGTAGTGCGCTTAATTCAAGTTACAAGCCGTGTGCCCAATAAGAACTGTCACCCCCTATTTAACTCCTTTAGAGGGTGAATATTGAGAAAACCTTCCTTATCTCAGTTTCGTGGTAAAAGGAATTCCTGTGGAAAATTTCATGACTTTAGATCATTAATGGTCCTAATGGTCACACGCGTAATGAAATCAACTATAATTTACTATCAGACAAACAAAGAATTAAAAACGTTAATGTTATTAATTATTTAAGAAAAATGTATACTGCATGTCGATTATTATTTTCAATCATTTACCAAATAGCTTTCAAGACTTACCGCTGACAATGTTTAAAAAAAAACTTCACTTTCTTTGTGTTTTGGAGTCGGTTTTATTTTTTGCAAAAAAGTTTTTTTATTTTTTTATTTTTAGTTGCAATATTCCATAGAAATATTTTTCATCATCAGACCTGTAATGGCACTTGTAACCCAGATGGGTGCAAAGTTTTGATCAATATACATGAATTAAGTCCAAACGCAAGGTAGCTACTGTAAACAGTTGAGGAGTTCCCTTAACTGTCCTTCGTCTTCATCATCAGACCCCTTATGACAGTCACAACCCATCTAGGTGTAAATTTCTCATCAATACAAATTAAACAAACCCAAACACAAGGTGACTGCTGTAAACCGTTGAGGAGTTCCCTCGACTGTCTTTCGGTTCCATCATCAGAGCGACTCCAGACCTTCTTTAAATTATAGTGCTTTAAAATACTTAATCAAAAAATTTACAAACGCACTAGTCGCCACTACAATTTTTGAAAGCTCCCCTCAATTTCTCTTGGATGCCATCATCAGATCACGGTTTCCTTATCATGGGACCACCCTTGAAGTATCTCCTTTCCAACAAAAAAAAATATATCAAAATCGGTTCATAAACGACGAAGTTATCCGCGAACACACATAAAAAAAAAATATATATATATATATATACGGTCGAATTGAGAAACCTCCTCCTTTTTTTGAAGTCGGTTTAAAAATACTTTTCAAACTCTTATTAATTAATAGATATTATACCGTTAAGGACTACTTAGAAGACAAGTCAATAGAATCTGTAATTTGTAAGTTAGACGAATAAAATTGACATTGCTTATGGTGAAAACATTTGCACGCCATGTTATGGCAGGATATGATGGAACTAATGTATTGTAACACCTTATGTACCATATTCTAGCAAATAAATAATTTTGATTTGATTTGATTTGATTTAACCGAATTAAACACAGCTCCGATCAAAATAATCTTGATAGATAAACGAACATCGAAAGAAATTGGAACTGAAGAATACAGAATAATAAATAAAGAGGTTAAAAGAAGTACTAAGAAATACCTGAGAAATCATAACACACATTTACATAGTTAAAACCGCTCTGGAAAAACTTTCAAAAATGGAATTACTACAGGAAAAACTTGGATCGATAGTCTAGTAGATGATGAGTCAATAGTCAAACACTACAGCAGAGGTACAATAATGGAAATAGCCACCAAGTTTTACAAAGTATTATTTTCAGATCACTCACCACCCACTTTGAATACAAAATATCATCTCACAGATTCTATTCCGCCAATAACCGCACTTCATAGTGCATAAAGTGCTTATCACTAGGGCATGCGAAACCCGGTTTCGGTCCTATATCAAAACCAGGGAGAAACCGGTTTAACCGGAGAAAACTACTTACCACCATGCACTACGATAAAGTCCCGGAGAAGATGGAATTACCACCGAAGCACTCAAAACCGGCTCCACTACCTTGTTACCTTACGAACCACTAACAATGTACGCAAATTTAATTCTTCTACACAAAAAAAAACAACAAAAGCGATATCGGCAATTATCGCTCAATTAGTCTTACATCTCACATTTAACAGGCATTTATTTTATTAAAGTCATCCATAATCGCATAGACGAAAAACTAGATAAATATCAGTCACCAGATCAACTCAGATTTCGCCCAAGCTACTCTAGAACCACCTGTACACACTAAACCAAATTTTAGAGAAATCATCCAAGTTTAATAAACCACTGTACTGATTATAGATTATACGACAGCACCCCGACATATTCCGTTCCTTAGAAAACCGTGAATATGAAACAAATAGCTCCGCAAACATAACTTAACACTGCAGGACCTAGTTTTAAAATACAAAGGGCTGTTAGACAGGCCCGTCGCCCGCTCTCTCCTAAATTGTTTACGAGTGACACTTGAGGAGATATTACAGAGGTCGACGAATATCAGATTTGCCGACGATATAGTCCTTCTGCTCTAGAACTACACATCATGCTCCGAGACCTGAGCATGGCTAGGTTAGCTATCCTCAAGGTGGGATTCGCGATGAATCGGTCTAAAGCTATGACTAATCCTGCCCGTCCTAACCTACGGTGCCCAGGCCTGGTAACCCACCGAGTCGCAGACATTCCGCCTTGAAGTGTGCCAAAGAGCAATGGAGCGCAGCATTCGGGTGTAAAAAGATCAGACAAAATACGGAACACCACGCTGCGCTCTAAACCAGGATTTTTTGACGTAGGCAAAAAGGCTGCCAGGCGCAAATGGAATTGGGCGGGTCACGTAAACCGCATGCAGAACGACCACGTCGCCGCCGAGGCCGGCCGGCAGGGGCAGCAAGAGGTGGCAAGATGACCTGGACGCGCACTGCGATGGCTGGTTCGAGATGGCGCAATAAAAGAGTACTTACCTGGAAAAATATTTGGGAGGCCCTTGCTCAGCAGTGGAACATTAACGGCAAAAAAAATATTTCATGAATTCAGCGGTTGCGGCGCGCGGCGGTGCGATGTCCGTCAGTGAATTCAAGTTCCGAAAGATTTGTAACATGAAGAGACCAAGCTGACCAAGTGCGAAGTATTATTATTATATACTGCGTAGTTGCGGCTGGTGATCGCGACTGCGAGTGAGCGCCGAGCATTGTTGGGTTGGATCGGGTGTTGTGACTAACTACTTGTGATGCACTTGTCTGTCTGTAATGCTGCATTGTTAATAGTAGTAGTAGTAGTGCGGAACAAGTTGCTCAGGTGCAGGCGGCGCGCTCGCTGCTTTCGGAACTTAAAAATGGTACTGTGTTATCCACATGATACTTATTTCCTTGAAGTTTAGAAGTGCCTATTCCGATCTCTGCAGATGATTGCCAAAGTGATGACCCACGCTTGATGTTTGCCGCTTTTTAACCGACTTCAAAAAGGAGGAGGTTCTATGTTCGGCTGTTTGTATTTTTTTTAATGTATGTTCACCGATTTCTCGGTCAATTGTGGATCGCTTTTGAAAATTGTTTTTTTGTTTGAAAGAGTATACTCCTAAGTTAGTTCCATAGAAATATTGTCATGATCTGATCATGAACTTCGGAGATATGGAACGCAACTCTTCAATAATAGACAGCAGTAATCATGACATGCTGCAATCGCTAGGATGTTTATTGTTTACGCAACACCATAACATAACATCGCGCCTGTATGCTCTGAGGGGGTACGCAGATGTGATCAGTACACCCACATTTCGACAGTTAGGTACGTTTATTTCCATTCTATTAGGGATAAGCCTATTACCACCCTATTACCATAACATCTATGGTTAACAATGCAAAATAAATGCAAAGCAAATATTTGTATATGATATTACTACTAAAAAACCGGAAAAGTGCGAGTCGGACTCGCGCACTAAGGGTTCCGTACCAGTATCTAAAAAATCGGAAAAAAAAATCACGTCTGTTGTATGGGAGGCCCACTTAAGTATTTTTTTATTCTGTTTTTTAACCGACTTCAAAAAAGGAGGAGGTTTCTCAATTCGACCGTGTATATATATACCTATATTTTTTTATGTGTGTTCGCAGATAACTTCGTCGTTTATGAGCCGATTTTGATATTTTTTTGATTTTCTGTTTTATTGTTTTGTGGCGTGTGGTGTGATGGAGCGCGTCGTGTACGACCTCTCATTGTGCTCATAACTTAGCTCTCCAAGTCCCGATACAAAGCGCCCGAACACTGGCCACCCGGCCGCCGACCGGGCGGTTTGCTTCATTCTAATGGGTTACTTCAATTAGCTTTTAGTGAGTTAACGTGAAAAAATGCTGGAGTGACCAATAGACTAAGTAGGTATGCATGTATCACATTCACAATAGGTACATCGTGAGTGTATGAGACTGTGAGTTTAGCCTACGCCCCTTTACTGGTGGTAGAGATAAATGACAACTCGGATTAACTTCACAAACACGTTAAGACTTTTATTAGATAATTTGCTACAGCGACCTACGAGTACTTAGTCCGAGGCGTGAGGCTAACTGTCGCAGTCGCCAAGCCTCGCGTCGAACTATTACAGTAATGTGTGCGTCAGCCCCTTACAAGACAGTATGAAAGCTTGGAAAACTTTTTTGCAACAAATAAAACCGACTTCAAAATCACAAAAAAGTGAAAAATAATTTTAGCTTCAGAAGTCGGTGACTTTAGTTTGTTTGATTCAGTTTTTTGGCACCGACTTCTGAAGCTAAAATTATTTTTCACTTTTTTGTGATTTTGAAGTCGGTTTTATTTTTTGCAAAAAAGTTTTTTTATTTTTTCATTTTTAGTTGCAATATCCTATACAAATATTTTCTATGCGTTCATTTTACATTGTAAACCATATATTTCATGATAATAGGCTTATTCTTACTTCCTTACTAATATTATAAATGCGAAAGTAACTCCACAACAACAAACAAGTAACAGACTTCAGAGTCAAATGCTCATTAAATAAAAACTAATGGGCCTACCTGAATCAAATTTTTATGGGACCAATTCGGAACTATTATTCCGCATCAAACAAAAAAAGAATTACGTAAATCGGTTCAGAAACTTCGGCGTAATCGGTGTACATACATTAAAAAAAAAAAAAAATACCCGCCGAATTGAGAATCTCCTCCTTTTTTTGAAGTCGGTTAAAAAATGTTTAATGTGTTTTGTTGACACAGTGGGCAGGCAGTCAGGCAGGTATTAGACAGAGGCATACGTGTCTGTGTGATCGAACATCAGCTGTCGGGCTCGCTCGTACCGCCGCGGACACAACGCGCGGGAATGCGGCGCGTCGGCGCGGCGCGGTGGTTCACCCCGCACAAGGTAGCCCCCCCACCCCCGCCCCGCCCCGCGCCCGTCCAGCGGTGCACGCGACCTGTGACCGCCTCACAGTCTCAGCCTCGCTCTATCCCGCTGGAGGGTTGGCTCGGAGGCTCTCCAGTAGCAACTCCCGCGTCAGTGTTAGCCAGACGTGTCTGTGCTGCGTCGTCGAGCCAACTCCTGGGGGCTTCCTTCACTGGTAACACCGACATCAGTTATTCCACAGATTGGCATCTGACGTGTCTGCGTGTCCTGTGAGAGCGTCACAACACTTCCGAAACTAAAGTTATTTTCCACTTTTCAGTGTTTTTCAGGGTTACGTACCCGAAGGGTAACCAACGGAACCCTATTACTAAGCCTCCGCCGTCCGTCCGTCCGTCTCTCAGCGGGCTGTATCTGTGATCCGATACTCGTAGGCAGACAGTTGACATCCGGTCAATATTTGTTTCCTTGATCATTCTAGTTCTCACAAAAATGAGATAGAATACGATGTATTGGCATTACGTAGTGGAGCTTGACATAACAATAAAATTGTAATAGTCGCAAGATGAGTTAGAGAATAATAAGGGGTGTAAAAGTACCCGTACGGTACAGGGAACCTTTTAATTAGGGAGAAATTGGGGGTTAAAGTTCTAACTTTAACCCCCAATATCTCCCTAGTAGTGGAAGTGTTGTGACGCTCTCACAGACACGCAGACACGTCAGATTCCAATCTGTGGAATGTTTGGTTGACGGCGTCGTGTAGGGTCCGTATACACCTGCATGTACAAGTTACTGATGCAAGATGTTTACTTCAACACCTCCACGACCCCCACTATACAATTCATCCATCGGCACAATGTGTTAAGTCATAAGTCATTTATTCATTTGTTTAACATAGGTAAAATAATAATGGTATATCAAAAGAAATAAAGAGTGCGCTATGTTATGCCAGAGGGCGTACAAATGTTTGTAAAATAAAAAAATAAAATTTAAATTATAAAGAATTGCATACTACAAATTAATTAATAATACCTAACAATAGAAATCAATGTCAATAAAAAGAGAGAAAAAACCAAAGTAATATATAAAAAAAAAATGTCAAAGCAGTACATGTGTGTGTGTGTACATGTGTGTTGTGTGGTACGTGTGTGGCATGTTATCTGAATTAAATGTTTTTTTTTTTTTTTTTTTTAGTACCTGTCTAGGCACAGACTGAAAACAAATAACACAATGTCAATGTACAATACTAATGTCAAGATACAATTCAATGTCAATATACAATACTAATGTCAATATACAATACTAATGTCAATATACAATTCAATGTCAATATCCAATACTAATGTCAATATACAATTCAATGTCAATATACAATACTAATGTCAACATACAATACTAATGTCAATATACAAACAATCATCGTATTTTATTAGCATGTCAAAATGAGATGATGATGAATGTGATGATGTGTTGAGTGCGTTACATTCGAGTCCTACCGTAAAACGTGATTTTTCACCCCAAAAAAGAAAGTCGTTTCCCAGCAATATTTTTTTCGTAAAGTACTTAGTTTGATGTATATGTTGCAGTCAAAACTCTTAACCAGTCAAAAGTACTTTTAACTGAATAAAATAGGCAAAAGTAATTTTGAATGAACGGGTTGGTCAAAAGTGGTTTTGACTTAAAATCATTGGTTAATAGTGCTTTTGACTGCAAATTTGCGGTTAAAAGTAACCTAACTAACCGAACCTCGGGGTGCCCCTGACGTCGACCGTCTAGGGTTAGCGTTTCCGTCAGCAGGTCGACGGATCCCCGCTGCGCGGGGCTCCTATTTCCGTCTGGGGATCCCTTCTTTTCGCATAATGTTCTTTGTCCTAATATACTTCGGCATAACGATTTTGGCACAATTTTTTTGGCATAATAATATTTCGGCATAATTTTTTTAGGCATACATTTTATGTTGGCATAATCATCTTAAAGACTAATTTGATTTGGCATAAATTTGATTCGCATAACGTTAGTAGGCCTAATGACTATTAGCATAATAATGTTTAGGCATACAATAAATATAAATAACGTCAGGGGCACCCCGAGGTTCGGTTAGTTAGGTTCCTGTAAACCCTGCAGCCAGAAATAGGAGCCCCGCGCTGCGGGGCTCCGTCGACCTGCTGACGGAAACCCTAACTAGACGGTTGACGCCAGGGGCACCCCGAGGTTCGGTAAGTTAGGTTCCTGTAAACCCTGTTATTTTTGAATATTATGCTTAAAAAAGTTATGCTTTAGAACTTTATGCTTAATAAATTTATGCTTTAGAATATTATGCTTCATCATTATTATGGTTAGAGAAATTATGCTTAAAAAAATTATGCGTAAGCTGTTATGCGTAATTATATTATGCGAAAATATAATTATGCCAAACAAAATTATGCTAAGTTATATTAGGTCTTAAACTTTTATGCAAATGGATAGGGAACCTTCTGTCTGCAGGGTTTACAGGAACCTAACTAACCGAACCTCGGGGTGCCCCTGACGTCGACCGTCTAGGGTTAGGGTTTCTGTCAGCATCTGTTAAATTTCAATTACTTTATATTAAGTCAATTTGTGTAATGTCTTCATTCCAAACGTTATTTATGGAATAGAATTAAATTTAATGAATTGTTTGTCAAATAATACGTTATTAAATAAAAGTTTATCGGATTATTATAATTTTTACGAACTGCAAAACTACATCTTGGAGGCTAATTATGATCGCTCGACCTCCCGAGTCCATTCACCCTCGGTATGGCTGATGCTGCGCCAGAACGAACACATGGCGTCATCATCCAGCAGGTGCGTGTCAGACATACCTTGGTCAGGTCGCTCCCATGCTCTATTTACCTAAAACTTTTCTTTGCTTTGGAATGTGCGATTCTGAGTGTATCGTTCTACCCGCCGCTTATACTTACAAATACGGTTTCCTGTAGGTACTGCCAAGCTGGTGCGGCTGGTTTCAGACGTCTAGCTCTGTCATGCGTCTGTCCAGGAGAACCGCTTTCTGAATCAAGCCCTTGATCCAACCTTGCCTAACGAGAGCCTTCTCAGGCATTGATCGACTCTTGGCAATTAAGCCATTGGCTGATACGACTTACGGCACAATGATCACTGAGTCTATATCCCACATGTCGACAACCTCGCGAGCCAGGTCGAGATACTTGATTTGCTTATCTTTCTCAGCTTTCACGAGGTTCTCGTTATGCGGGACCTTTATGTCAAGAATCATTGCTCGCTCTGATCGATCCACCATCACTATATCAGGCTTATTGGCTGCTAGTCCTGTCAGTGATGATGGACTGATCCCAGTACAATGTGATATTGACATTTTCGAGAACTTGGTCGGGCACATATCTATAGTACGGCACTTCCGATTCCACAAGGCTGTATTTTAGAGCAAGTAAGTAAGTAAAATTATATAGGTATGTTTTGCTGATGGATAATCCTGGCTACAAGGTTGTGTCTATGCAAGTACTCTCCGTTAGCCAGACGAGAACACCCGCAGATAATGTGACGGATTGATTCGCCTGGACGGTGCACGGTGGCATGCCCGACCGGTTATTATTATTATCATCTAGTGACAGTTGTGCACATAACAAAAATGTTTACCTACTAAGAAAATATAATAAGTGTAGTACCAACCGGAAGACCAGCTAAAATAAATCATTATTTTAATAACTGTTGTAAATTCAAGGCGATTATTCGAATTGTGGTAAATCAAGGAAAAAAGGATTAAAGGTTCCGTGGAAAAACATTAAAACCTTTGAAATTGTTAAAAAAATTCCGATTCAAATAGGGAATTAATATTTTTATAATAACTTCACGCGGTCGAAGGCCGCGGGCGACAGCTAGTTTAATGCCTAAACACATCACTCCAAATCATTGGCGCATCAAAACATAAATAAGGAACGACACCATTGATATCGACATCGTGGGGATCTCACGAAGAAACAAAACATGAGTTATAAGATATTGTCACGGCGGTGACGTCACACTCAGTACAAGAGAATCTGTACTATCTGTGTACAGCGCGCGCACTTCACGGCACCACAAGGAGCCAAGTGCATCGTCTTGCAGCGACACCGGCGGCGCGGGCGGCGCGGCGGCGCGACTAAATAGTGACGATCACATCACTCGCAGCGCATCCATCGTCAATATTCGTGAATCAGACACGAACTGGTTCCGACTTCCGACACACTGAACGCGCTCGCAGGCTAGTAGAGTGCACAGTGCACGGCTACACACTCGATGCAAACAATCAATAAACAAATCACGCTAATTAGATGAGCGAGTTCTGAGAGTTGCTCAAGACTTTATATTTTTAAAACGCAATATTTTAAAGGGCAGATATACGCACAGAGACGAATTAAAAGCCAAAGAACTTATGCCAAAAATTATAAGAAGGCTGCGCGTTACATACGTTTTTTTATCCATCCTGTCTGATGTAGTGCGAGAACATGTCAACACTCGGTAGATGCGCCAGACACGCGCACATCACAACACTTACTGCACCTTAGCTACCCGTCCACAGCTGGCGGCAGCACGTGCGAGACTGTCGTGGACGACGACGCCGCGTCTGAAGCAGTGAGTCAGCGTCTCCCGCTCCACAGGTGACGGGCTGACGCTGCCGTGACCTTGCGCGGGCTCTCCGGCTACGTGCGCTTATTCTGCGCGCCCCCTGATCTAGTGATCACAGTCCAGTGCCCTGACGCCGTCGTTGCTATGGCTACAATTGTGTCTAAATTGTCATAATTTACCGTACTTATGCAGAGCTTACGAAAATACTAGATTTCTTTGTAAACAGTTCACAATTTAGCCTTTGATGTTTTTTTAATGGCAGGCCACCTCGCCTAGTGTGTTACAACCTGCCGTCGCAGAGAAAAATATCCGATCAACATAGCAGTGCTGCTTGTGTAGTAGTATTACTTCCCTGGATGTGCTCATTCACAAAGAGCTCAACTACTAACAATCTCTCAACTTAAAGTAAAAAAACAAGTTTTTGCAAACAAAAAACGACTTTCAAAACAAAACAATAAAAAGTAGAAAATTACTTTCACGACGTAAAATTATTTTCTTCTTTTTAGTGTTGCCTCCGTGCCTCGGAAAGCACGTTAAGCCGTTGGTCCGAGCTATCGTTTGTAGATCTTTGACAGTCGTTACAGGTAGTCAGTGGCCCGAAAGTCTGACAAGACAACCAGTCTTACTAAAGGGTATCGTATTACCCAGAAAGAACTGGGTTGTGGAGGCCAGATAGGCAGTCGTTCCATGTAAAATACTGGTAGGGTAAATACGCTAAACGTCGGCCCCCTTACGGATATTCTAACTTTGGATCGCTCTGGCTGCATCAGTTTGCAACAAAAGGATAGCTTGTGATGCGGTTTTAGACAGGTTGATAAATCTATTTTATGTTTATAGGCTTACGGTTGACTTTTCTACTAAAAGATAAAAGTATTATGGTTTAGATGCGCTGAGGACGAAAAAACCCTTAAGTCGGCCGTTCACGGCCCATGTTCGGCCGCGTTTTTCCTAAATGTCGGCCGGGTATAGGGTGTTTTAAATTAAAACAATGAAAAATATTATTAATATGATTTATTTTGGCAGGAGTATGATATCACACTGAGTATAAATTTGTATTTGTTTAATTGTAATTTAATTTTTTGATTTACACTTCAAAGTTAAACTTCTCAATAAAATTAAATAAAAATTAATATCTAAGTACCTATGTGATAAAAATTGGAATTGAAAACAGAACAGAATTTTAAATAAGTCAAAGGGATTAAAATAATGCTATCATATCAAAAGTGATTGTTTGTTAAACTTTTAACGTCTTCAATTTTTAACAATATTTATGGTAAAATTAATCTATGCGACCAGCCAATCTATCTTGCAACGTCGTTCGTGGGACGCCAATAGTTTAGAGGCTGCGGCTGCACGAATGGGCATTCCATTATTTATTGCCTCAAGAGCTTTATGTCTCACACAAGTTGATAAATTAACTAAAGATTCACGACTAACCCTTTATATTTTTTAAGCTAATAAACATTTTTTGATAGATAGCAAGTTCCAAAGAGCATTTTATATTTGTATCCCAAACCACATTTAGCTATCACAAATAATATAAATGTCTTCGATATTGTCAACTACATCCAAACTTAACCTCTTTATAATATTAACAAATTATAATAATAGGTACATAATATAGACCAGGGTAGAAGCCTTTAAAAATAATAAAAAGTGAAAAAAAATAATAGTAGGATGCAACCCATTAGAAAAGGAGGGGAATATTATAAAAATGAAAGGAAAAATAATTTACGGGCGATCTGAGGTCGGGAAGGGGATGGGGGTGAGTTTTTAAGGGTAAAAAACGGTTTTTCTCGATTTCCGGCAAAACTAAAAGTCCTATCGAAAAAAGTCGAATGGCAAAGTTGTAGGTAATAAAAAGATCTAAAACTTTTGCATTGACAATTTTTTCACATAACCTCAAAATTTATGTGAAAAATTCAAAAAACCAAGTTTTTGGTTTTTTATTTTTATCTTTTACAAAAATTTTATTTTTTTAACGAAATTTGGTGAAAACATACCTTTTTATGTCCCAAATACGCTGTAATTTATTTGATTAAAAATATTTATTTTTTCACCTCATTTTGAATTAATATCGAAAAAGCACCCTAATTTTCAATCGAAAATTCACCCGTCAAAATATCAGCTTTTTTCAAAAAGTTGGTATGTTTTCTGTTCGTTGAAATCTCTACTTTCCGATGGTGAAAAAAAAAATATGTTACCATAGTAAATCTTCTCAGAAAATGCAAAAATTCGAAAAAAACTCGAATTCGATAATTTTTTTTTAATTATTATATATAATTTTGAGCTATTTATTAAAATTTGCACTTTAATTACTCGAAAAACGTTAGATTACATGCTGCATTAATAAAAAAAAATTGCAAATCAAAATATACTACTATAATTAACAAGCAAATAAGTTAATAAAATTAATTTTTAATAAGACATCTACAATATTTGGAGAAAGTTGTCGAATCTTTTTTAAATTATATGCGTGGATGCCTATTTATAACTATTTTAAGATAAATTATATTACCTTTATTTTTCGTAGGTCACTCAGACCTACGAAAAATTGTAGCCCATCAAAAGGTATTTCACGGAGAAGTGGGGAAGGGGCTAGGCGGGTTTGGGTCTTACTACATACATACCAACTATTTCGTCATGTCAAAATGTATAAAAAATATATTATAAATATATTAAAAATCTATAATAAATGTATAAATATATAAAAAAAAATGTATATTAAATATATATTTTAATAACTAACGTTTGGCCGATTTTCATGTATATTTCATATATTCTAAATATATTTTAGATACATTCAAAATATATATTAAAAGACATAAAAAACATAGCTAAAAATATAAAAAATATATTTACGATATATATTTTGTATATTTTTTATAGATTTTTAATATATTTTTTATGTATTTTGAAATATTTTTTTTTCATGGGATTAACTAAATTTGTTTGTGCAAAATTAAGGAGATTATTATTTTTTAATCTTGTACTAAAACATCATTTAATTTTAATCTTTAGGGTATATTACGTTAAGCATACTATTTTTTAAAGAAAATATTACTATTTTAATGTTTGAGTTGATTGATACAGATAAAAATAGAGATAGTATTTACCTTCCTATGCAGATTCGAAGTTTTTTTTTTTAAAGTAAACTTGTCACAATTATCTTCAAGAAACTCAGCGTGCACGCATTTTTAGAAACGATGTTGTTGCTGTACTGTATTTCGAATACTGGCTAGGCTAACGGTTGTAACAGCTGCTACGAAATAGTAGGTATGTATGTAGTAAGACCCAGACCCGCCTAGCCCCTTCCCCACTTCTCCATGAAATACCTTTTGATGGGCTACAATTTTTCGTAGGTCACTCAGGTATATAATTTATCTTAAAATAGTTATAAATAGGCATCTACGCATATAATTTTAAAAAGATTCGATAACTTTCTCCAAATATTGTAGATGTCTTATTAAATATTAATGTTATTAAGTTATTTTGTTTGTTATTATAGTAGTATATTTTGATTTGCAATTTTTTTATTTATTAATGTAGCATGTAATCTAACGTTTTTCGAGTAATTAAAGTGTAAATTTTAACAAATAGCTCAAAATTATTTATAATAATTAAAAAAAAAATTTCGTATTCGAGTTTTTTTCGATTTTTTGCATTTTCTGAGAAGATTTACTATGGTAACATATTTTTTTTTTCACCATCGAAAAGTAGAGATTTCAACGAACAGAAAACATACCAACTTTTTGAAAAAAGCTGATATTTTGACGGGTGAATTTTCGATTGAAAATTAGGGTGATTTTTCGATATTAATTCAAAATGAGGGGAAAAAATAAATATTTTTAATCAAATAAATTACAGCGTATTTGGGACATAAAAAGGTATGTTTTCACCAAATTTCGTTAAAAAAATAGAATTTTTGTAAAAGATAAAAATAAAAAACCAAAAACTTGGTTTTTTGAATTTTTCACATAAATTTTGAGGTTATGTGAAAAAATTGTAAATACAAAAGTTTTAGATCTTTTTATTACCTACAACTTTGCCATTTGACTTTTTTCGATAGGACTTTTAGTTTTGCCAGAAATCGAGAAAAACCGTTTTTTACCCTTAAAAACTCACCCCCATCCCCTTCCCGACCTCAGATCGCCCGTAAATTATTTTTCCTTTCATTTTTATAATATTCCCCTCCTTTTCTAATGGGTTTCATCCTACTATTATTTTTTTTGGTTTTAAAAATTATCGACCCTGGTCTAATATACATATATTCAAGTTTGAGAAAATAAGTTTGATAAATAAATTAAAAATTACTACCCACACAATCAATGAAAAAATACAAAAGTAATCAGCCTGTATAGAGGCGCTCGAATTCGAGGCTGGCCGACATTACGATATTTCATATTTCTAAAGTCGGCCCCTGTTTTGTGTACCTTATTTCTCGAGATTCAACTAATATCACCCCGGCCGGTATTTAGCGATTAAACGTAAAATAGATTTATTTATCTATAAACTTTGCAAATTCTTCTATTAAGCCAATGCAATTGGAAGAGTAGGAATTTAGAAAACAGACTGCATTTACTTTAAGTCGGCCCCGGCCGAGAATCCGGTTTTAAATCGAAACTAGTATCCTAATGGCGGCCCCCTATTTCTCCTTTAAACCAATACGCAAAAAGTTGAAAAAACTATGTCAAAATGTAGTAAAAATTACTGCTTAGTGATAGCAAAGCTTAAAACAAAAAAAAAGAAACATCTTACCGTTTTAATATCAATCCCCGAAGCGTGGGTATTTACAGCAAGTAAACTACTTCAGCCACGAACTTGACGCTTCAACGGTGCCATCGCTGCTGACGCTCAGTGTGCGAAGAGCGGGTGTCGTAATCGGATAGTAACGGTTTGTACGTATAAAGTATGAACTAAGGTTGCAATTCGAGTGGCAAGATTGCCACTTAATTACCTTTTGAATAAACGCAAGCTGAAAATGTGCAGACTGCCGACGTTTGGGCGGGGGCCGATGTTTGGCGTATTTACCCTATTCAGCTGCATCCGGTAAGACTGGAAGCCGACCCCAAAATACGAGTAGTTGGGAAAATGCTAGGCGGATGATGTTTTGGAAGACGGTTTTTTTTTTGTAAAAGGTTTTATTTTACCCTTTTAGTTGTGGTATCCCAAAAAAAAAAAAAAAATTAAATGAAATGAAAAAAAAAAGTTGCTGGTCGAATACATAACCGCCTCTTGTTTTAGAAGTCGGATCAAGGCAATTTTAGCGTAGGTCCTTTTGCCAAAGGACATGATCAAGATCGGTTGACATGTTTTTGTCAAAGAAGAAGAGTTTGCAACAACACGGCTTCGAAGTTTGACTATAACAGACACACATGTTTAACCTATACAGGGCACGGACCACTACAGAAGCGCATGAGAGTCAGAGCCCAGAGGTCAGCACAATCTCGACACGTCGCGTCGTCATGTCAAATGTTTCATAACAGTTGTCCACAAATCCCCCAACCGTACAAGGAAAAACCGGTTCGATATTGTGTGTGTTATCAGTGACCGGTATCTTCCGTATAGTAGGTAGTCACTACCGTACGATTGTAAACGAACAGCAGCCACTGCCCCCTACTTGCTTACCTGTTCAAGTGGCACATCGAGATACGTGGAGAGAGAGAGAGACTGTCAAACCAACATGCACCAAGTAGTAGAGATGTGCCCGTAGCATAGCTAGCCGGTGGCCGCAGGAGGTGCTGGTCTCGGGAACAACCGCTGCCCTATCTCGGCCCCTTTTATCACAAGCTAAGGTTATCACTTCAGGTTCAATATGTTTTATTTATTTGCCCGCGGTGGGGATTTTGGGAGATATCCTAGAAGTTATATCGCCTTGTCGCCACCGGCCACCGTATGACAATGAGGAAGGTAACTGCTAACCGGCCAGAGCGGAGTCTGAAGCGTGACAACGACATCGATGTAAGGTGCAAGTCCCGCGCCCTTCAAACCAGAACCTTCGCCACTACTAATCAAATAGCTATGTGTTTGTGTAGTAGACAGGTGTATCTAACGATAAGTAACTAATCATTGGTAACGGTCTTCTGCCCTGTGCGTACAGCTGTGACATTCAGATTAGTGAACAATACGTAATGAATCATACCTTATTAGGCAATTAACAGTCGTCCTCAGCCTCATTACGTTGCGCGTTGTGTCCACAAAAACAATCGCTATCTAAACCATTCGATTAGGTTAATTAATTATTCAAATCATGTTTGTTACTTTGTTTGAATATTGAATTAAATCATATCGTTGGTGAAACAGATTGTGCAGCAGCGCCGCAGGTCACGCGAGGTGGACGCGCGACTTCACAAATGTCACACATTCATTAATATGGGAATGTTGGTTCAGCACATTTAACATGTGCATATGTTAACATTTTCACAAGCATTGCACTTCACACTGTCACACACAACCCATCTGGAGCACACACATGTGACAGCAGACTCCACAGTCACACTCTGGAAGTGACTGGCCTGTGCCACTCGTGCACAAGTACTGAATTACAGGAAAGTAAAAATAACTTATAATAATAACAACTAGCATACCTATACATACCGCTATTGTTATTATTTGATACTGTAGGTATTCAATTGATTCTAACCATTTTTGGAAAATACTATGATCAAGAGTAGGCTAAAAGTTTGTTTTTGGAGTTCTCCGAGTGACGCACTGATTAGGTTATCAATGTAATTACACAAGCTTGCAATTCATTTAGTCATATGTTATATTATCAGAGTAAGAGCAGTAATGAGGTCTGCTGTCACAGAACACTGATTATGTGACTGATAAACATAGCAGCAGTACCAGCAGTTTAGTTTTACAGACACCGAACCACTAGCCTTTCAACACTGGAACAAGCTGGGCAGGTGGCAGTGGGCAGGGCCCCAGGCTCTCCAGCTGCCTATAATAAGCAGTGTCCAAGAGTACTGCTTGCTGAATCAAGCCTTGCTCCAACTTCCTAGCGGAAGTTTCATCTACAATTTTTTTTGCATGTTTTACAAGATTAGTCAAGTGCCTTAGCTGGCACTTCATCCAATCAAAGCTAATCTAATCTCTGGCTACCTCCCCTTCCTTGTAATGAGGATACAAACAATGGAGCACACTCCAGTCTGTCTGCAAGTGTGTCCCGTGTAGTGTACCTTCTTATTCAGGAAGTCCTTAAAGGATAGCAGGCGGGGACATTTTACAGCGGCTGTTTTAAATTTTCGGTAGCCTTCTTATCCAACCATACGTCCATGAGAATCTTTTTCCTCTTATTCATACGTCAAGTCAAATAATTTCATTCAATTTAATTGTAATAATTTCATTTCATTTCAATGGACAGTGAACGTGTTAAGTTCAGAACTCTATCACCAGACTGTGTTATTTAGTATTATGTAAATGAAACAGGTAGGACCAGTGTTTGTATTGTATGTGATTCTATTCTACACTGTAACGCTATTGTCTATACTGATTAGTTAACAATGGTTGCTTAGAATGTGCGGTTGAGTGATAGATGTGCATTATGTGTGTGTTCATGGTTCAGTTGTGTGGATGACAACTAATCACATTGTTGTCTCAGCCACAAAGCTCTGCCAGACGGACGGACAGACTGATCAATGAGATGCAGTCACAACAGAGGCCTGTGTGAACCGGCACAGGATGTAGTATGCCCGGAGTCACCTGAGTGTCTCCCGTGTGTCCTGGCACTCTGCACATTGCATGCCTGCTACACTACGCTGTCTTTGTGTTACAATAGTAAGTATATGTGACAGACACAAAAGTCACCATTTACTCAAGTCCACACATTGCAGTCCTGCCAAGTCTTATTATAATACTCACAGATTTCAGTGTATGAGAGTTACAACATAAATATGCAGCCAACTGATCCAAACAAAGAGGTCAACGCAGCATGTTAGCATTTATTGATTATTAACATTTATTAGTGCAACCGTGGTGTTGTGTAAACACGAGCGATTCCACACACTCGTGGTGCACTGTGTGGGCACACCGCGGGAGATAGCGACACACGATACAGTCACCTACGCCGAGCGGCCGGCGGTACCGCTGGCGGCCGCGACGCTATATTAACACTAAACCCTAAGGCTACCCACTGACCAACAATGCTTTATCATAGGGCTCCGCATTACTGCTTGTACTCGACAACTTCGGCTTTAATTAACGTAAGGTAAACACTTGTGTTGTCAAAATTGTGGTACACTCGCGCGAGCACGCAACTACGTACATAGAACATGACAGAGTAATGCTACAGCTGCACTCACCATGATAGGCTGCAGGCGCTGCGCTGCGCTGCCGGTGCCGGTGGTCGGCCGCGGCAGGTCGACTTGCGGCGGCACGCAGGCGGAGGGCGAGCGACGGGCGGCGGCACTGGCTCGCATGGACGCGGGCGAGGCCGAACTCCGCACGCCTTCTACTCCACTGGGACACTCACACACAAACCCGTTCCTTGCAGCGAATTGCCCAGCGAAGCTTGCGATCTTAACAGATCGACCTGCCGCACAGTGCCGTCAACTGCGACATGACTAACACGAACAGAGTAAGAAAACTGACTGACTATTACTAACTAATTTATATGTCGTGGATAGTGATGGCCGCACGTACAGTTTCACGGTCAGTATCGATACGCTTTTAGTACTCACTCAGTCACTCCTTGACTTTGATCCATTTGGAAAGCTCGATGAAACAGAACGGGCGTTTCAAGTTTTACTTTATGCTCGCGCCTGTCCATCTATTTTAGTTTCGCAGATCTTAATTAAGCTCTAGCTAGATGGGTAGGTCAGGGGTAGGTAATTTAGTTTTAGTCAGATCAAAGCTCCTGAAGACATAAAGTAAGTATAGTTCAGTTATAAAGTATAAAGTTAAGTTTTTAGGAACACTTACATATTCCGTAGAAGCTCAACTAAATGTAGTCCGTGATTTAATTACAGTAGTTGTTTTATTTTTAAACTAGCGACCCGCCCCGGCTTCGCAAGGGTACCTACAATGCTGATACTAAAATAAATATACTACCCCCGGCCGGTACCGTCGCAACCGCTATGTCCCTCCATTTTAAATCTGTAATATCTTCGAAAATATTCATTTAATTACATGTTATAAAGGGCCATATTGATCTATATTAAATGTGCAATGTATTTAAGGTACTTAATTGGATAAGGATTAATGCTGTATTGCTTAAAATCGCTTCGTAAATAAGTTATTATTTCTCGTAAAAAGTAAAAGATAAAAAATGGTTATTGTGGATTATCCTTTAGAGATAGACATATACCATCGAGGTTTTTTTTGTAGACCTTTTTAAGGAGTACAATACTGTAGTACATTACTTTGATCTATCTCGTGGGGTTCAGCCAGCGTTTGCAATGTAAGCGCAAAAACATGTGTTTATTTATGATATCACATTAGAAACCTCTAAAATAATCAGTGTTTCTGGACTATATTATTATGCATGTATTATACATACAAACCTTTCTCTTGAATCACTCTATCTATTAAAAAAAAGTTTTAAAGATCTAAGCATACGTAGGGACAGACAGACGGGAAGCGACTTTGTTTTATACTATGTAGTGATAGTGATACTCACTAATTTATATAGGTTGGAAGGGAAACTGACGCACAAACGGTTACCACGTATTCAGTAGATCAATCTGAACGGGACCCACATATAAATGTTACATAGAAAAATAAAAAAATCTGCTGTTCCTTACATTTTGACCGTGTAGGTCTTTGAACTTTTGTAGGAAACAGCTGTTTGTAGAAAGTACGAGTAATAGAGAAGTATGGAAAAAAAGACATGCTGCGCCGATCCCTAATAGATTGGGATAAGGGCAGGAGAATGATGATGATGATGATGACGTAAGAACTTACGGCTCCTTTAAACACAACTTATTGTCTGTTTCATACTGTTGATTCTAATCGATTATTGTTGCTGGCTGATGGGGACATCACTAAAAGCTCGCCTGAATGACGTAGTTTATTGACAGTTTCTTCGCGTTTTGTTATTGCAGAGCTTCGTGTAGCGACTAGTAGTCTCTTGGTAAAATACGTAAATTATTATTGAAAACTTGATAATAATTTACAATACAGTTTATTATAAAACTAGTAATAGTTTATCAGTGTTAAATCGCTGAAGCTCGAGAAAATCATAGTGAATTATTGACGTTAACTTTAGAAAATAAGCTCCCTAGCGTAAGCTCTTACTAAACGCAACTTATGGTGGCCAAATACGGAACACCGTAGACAGAGTACACCATCCTTCTTATCTTTCAATCGGCATGACGCTACCGATTGGATCAGTTAGAAGTAGAACTGACCGTGCTTGGGAGTGGATTGGCATGACAGTTAAGCCGGTTGTACACATGGGGCCAAGGTGTTGGGCAAAAATGATGGATAACCAAGATTGCTGATCGGAACATGGGAACGTCGCAACGATACTGTCTCCGCTGACGAGTAACAACGATATATATATATAGTAGTCTTTGAACTGAACAAGACACCAACGTGTGAACGCTGTTTGCGGAGCGCGCCATGATCCTTTGATGTGTGCACAAAAAACCGACACTATTCGGATGGCCTGCCAATGTTGGCGCCAACTAGACCAATTAAGCCAACATACCGCCAGGTAGCTCTCTACACGTTGGCCCAACACCTTGGCCCCATGTGTACAGCCGGCTTTATACTTGACGGCACATTTGAATTTCGCATCTTTTGGCTTGATCAAGGCGATTGGATCATGCCGATTGGACCGTGTATGGCTGCCGGCGATCGTCAGTTCAGTCAGGTCAAGATTTTTTCAAGTTTCTTTATTTATTCGTAAATAATTACAATAATCTTTTGCCATACTACTCAATTCTTTTAATAAATTTGTATGAGTAAACTGTTTTCTTTTCATTAACCACTGTTTGCACCATTTGACAATTTAAACTGATCATGTGTGGTGTATAGGTACAGGGTTAAAAATCCCAGATTAAATCATTTGGAGCCAATTTAAAAATGATTTACGGCGCGACTGTACTGAAATTTAAGTTAATATCATAGTTGATGCCGTAGCAGATCTTTTTTAAAGATTAAAAGTTCAAAAATGCCTAAAACCTTGGCAAATATCACTTATCAAACATTACCTTTTTAGTAATTTTTGCTATTACTCCATAAAAATGTTGTCCAGTAAAAAAAATTACTACGCCTGATGTACACACGCTCCGCCACGCCCGCACTGCGCTGCATGTGCGGCAGCTGGCAAGCCAGCCGATCACTGGGCAGGGAGCAAGGCCTTTTTGGAACGAAGTTCCCGATGGCGCGTTGCGAAAGGAGGCTAGACGGAAAAAATTCAGACGAAAAGTTGGAACGACACTTTTACCCGACTGCGCGACGCAAAGGAGCGTAATGTGTTTTTGCTATAGTAAGCTATATTGTCCGTGCGGCGTGCGCATGTTTCTCTGTCTGTCTCTCTCACTCTCCCTTATAGAAAGCAAGCCAGATATTTTCGTTTCGTCTTTGGTCTGTGGATGGGTGATCAAGGTTAAGCAACGACTGCCAAGGTCTGTCTGTGGATGGGTGATCCAAGTTAAGCAACGGTTGCCGAGGTCTGTCTGTGGATGGGTGATCAAGGTTAAGCAACGACTGCCAAGGCCTGTCTGGATGGGTGATCCAAGTTAAGCAACGGTTGCCAAGGTTGGTCTGTGGATGGGTGATCAAGGTTAAGCAACGACTGCCAAGGTCTGTCTGTGGATGGGTGATCCAAGTTAAGCAACGGTTGCCAAGGTTGGTCTGTGGATGGGTGATCAAGGTTAGTACATACACATACATAGTTACTATGCTTCAAACAATGTTTTTAATTAAAATAATAGTAACTTCGCGCGGACTAAACGTTTAGTGAAAACAGTGCTTAGACGCCATGACGTAACGTAGGTAAACAAAAGAGAAAATAAAAGAAACATATGAACTTCGTTCCATCCGGGTGTCCCTTGACACCTCTCTAGTTTAATAGACACTTCAATTTTATTGATTCGTATGTATAGATTAAGCAAAATTAATTATCTATCTATACATATAATAAAACTGTACAAAAGTCGTTTTTGTACATCGAAAAAAAATCCAAAAAAAATAGCCAGGGTGTTAAAGGACAACCAATAGAACCCATTTCCAGCATTTTTCGAATTTTTGTCTGTTTGTCTGTTTGTCTGTGTATTTGTTCGGGCATCACGTAAAATGTACAAAAGCAATGTAGATAACTTTTATACACAACGATTGAGCGTAACTTGGAGTAACATTTAGTTTTTGTTGCATTGCAATCGGTTCAGTCTATCAAAAGATAGTGTTACAGAAGTAAAATTAGGGTTATGTGCAGTTGGTCTCACAACTTCCCGTAACTTTTATACACAACAATATGTGCGTAAATTGAAGTAATTGAACATTAAGTTTTTTGTTTCATCGTAATCAGTTCACACCTTATAAATGGAAAGAAAGAAAAATGTAAATTAATAAAATAAAATACTTAGTGTTTCCGAAGTAAAATGTTAAAACAGCGCCATCTATCGAACTCAGACTGGACTATATCTAGACATCAATTGCGTGCAGCATTGAATTTAGATATTCGATAGATCGCATTGCGCGTGTGACGTTATTTTCTGATTGAGGCATGTTTAATTAAATACTGATGGAGAAATTCCTGACTATAGGTTACGTGAAATTTGTCACAGCAGGTCCTTATTGGCTATTAAAGAGATAGTTATAAGTATACCAGGGAACCCGATCAGTCAATACGGTTTGCCCACACCGACAGTCGATGGGGAACGTATTAACAGAGAGTACGTATCAGAAATTAGTTATCATCCCGTGGAACTCGCAGAAATTTTACAAAATGGCTGCGCAAAGACAGAGAATCAGCGCCAGACGTTTGATAGGGTATGCTGCAGTGTAGAAAACGCCTCGGGTGAAATCCTGTTTTTAGACGCACCGGGTGGAACAGGTAAAACTTTCCTAACCCAAGTTATTTTGGCTCGAATAAGGAACTTTGGGAGTATGAAGAACAGAGTGTAAAGCTCTTCAACCCCCATTGAAAAGGGAGGATCCTCCGACCAGACGGGTGTTATATCTGGTGGGCTACTGCCCTACAGTTGTTGTCGGGTTCTTCTATATAGTCTTAAGTCGCGAATAACTTTACTTGCGCGATGCAGAATTTAGATAAATTTAGATTTTTAGTTTATCCTCTGCGTCATAGATGGCGCTGTAGTACTTTTTGTAGTGCCGCTACATCACTCCTCCGCGGAGACTAGGGTCGGTAGTAGAATGAGTCGTTGATTGCCAGGCCAGTGGAAAGTCGTTGCCGCATTGTTCACGGTGAGTCGGAACTGTCTGCGGCGGTAGTGCGAACCCCTTTAGTCGGGGTCGGCGCTGCATGTGCTCCGTTGCGTCGCACGGAAAGCCCGGTTTGCAACATATCGCGAAATAGCGATAAAGCAAGGGTTTTATGCGATTGTGTTTTAATTTTTTGGGACGAGTGCACTATGGCAAACCGCAAAGCTGTAGAAGCAGTGAATAGAACTTTACAGGACATAAGGCAAAATGACCGGCCGATGGGAGGCATTACGGTGCTGTTCTGCGGTGATTTTCGCTAGACACTCCCGAGAGTACCCCGAGGAACGAGAGCCGAAGAAATTGCTGCCTGTCTGAAGAGTTCTGTTTTATGGCGCAATATATCATCTACACACCTGAGTGTAAATATGCGTGCACAGTTGCGAGGCTGCGAAAATGTACAGGAGTTTCCCAATTTATTGTTACAAATAGGCGATGGCACATACCCCGTACAAGAAGATGGCAAAGTTATTTTGGTTGATAATCTCTGCTCTTGCGTTACATCACAACAGGAGCTAATTTCTTCTGTGTACGGAGATTCCACAAACATGGGAAATCAAGCCGGTTCTTGGCTATGTCAACGAGCTATTTTGACTCCTCGCAATGTCCAAGCTACGGCAATTAATTTAAAAATATTGATTCAAATATGTGTCCGGGAATAGTAGAGAATACACCTTTATAAATACAGTTATGGAAGAAGATGACGCCACGCACTACCCGGTAGAATTTTTGGATTCCCTCAACACACCCGGACTTCCAGCCCACAAAATAGTTTTAAAAATCGGTGTACCAATAATTCTCCTCAGAAATTGATGTTCTCCAAACTTTGTAACGGCACTCGGCTCAAAGTCACAAATCTGCAGCAAAACATAATCGAAGCTGAAATATTAACCGGTTGCGGCGCTGGTGATATTGTTTTTATTCCAAGAATACCTATAATTCCTAACAACTTTCCTTTCTCTTTCAAACGAGTGCAATTCCCAGTCAGTCTCTGTTATGCCATGACGATTAATAAAGCTCAGGGCCAGACATTATCCGTTGCGGGGGTGGACCTAAGTATTGGATGCTTTTCCCATGGTCAACTATACGTAGCTCTTTCTCGCGTAAACAACCCCAATAACCTTTTTGTGTACGCTCCAGATGGTTCCACAGCTAATGTTGTTTATAAAGAAGCACTAGCATAAATAAAAAAAAATGATTTGTATCGGAATCCTCCAACAGCGCTTCGCACAAAAAAAATACATTGTTAAGTTCCGACATCCACGCGAACGAAGTCGCGGGCACAGCTAGTTACGAAATAAAATCTCTAAAAAGTTTAAAAATGAAAACAAATTAAAATTTGATAAAATCCATGACGTTGTGTGTATGCAGCGCCGCAGGCAATTGCTCAGCCACTGCGCAAACCGTGCCGTCACATAACTGTGATTGTGACTTCGTCGGGCATTGATGCAACTTTGCTTAAGGGTGGTCGGACTGCACATTCCATTTTCAAATTGCTGCTGAATTTTGCAAGCGAAGATACCCCAACATGCAACATCACAAAAACGGGGGAGTCCTTTGTTAGCGGTGGCGTCGTTCGGCGACTTCAGACCCTGTGGACGGTGAGTAATGGGCTAGCTCGCCGTCCGACCGTCTTATGATGACAGGCCGTGTCGACGGCGCGTTCGTGTTCCACGCGCGCCTCAAAGAGATCAAACCTTCGAATCAAAATCAGTAAAACGGAAGGGGACCCCTTCCGTTTTGCTGAGTTTGATGAGTATGAGCAAGGGCCGATGCCTGCCGGGGCTGCGAGACTGTTCGGAAAAGATACCACGGCCCTGGATCACAAAGGACTAAGAAGGAACATGACATGCACGTTTTTCTCAATTTGTAATAAAAAATAAAGAGTGGTTGTGTGAGTTGGCAGTCCTGTCGCCACAGAACGAGTGGATCAGTAAAATAAACAAATAAAAAAATTACATTGTCGTCGAAGATTCAAAAGTATACACATCCATAGACACTGTGATGGCTAATGATGATAGTACTGCCTACCCCATTGAATTTCTCAACTCCGTGGAGTTCAAAGGCGAGGCGTCCCATCAGCTGGAGCTTAAAGTTGGTGTTCCAGTTCTGGTGATGCGAAACCTTGATGCAACCAGACTGTGCAACGGCACCAGGCTTCTTATCACAGAGCTGGGCAGTAACATTATAAAAACGGAGCGGCTAAAGGATAGAGCGTTTTAATTCCCCGCATACCCACTATTTCAAATAACTTAACTTGAGGCTACAATTTCTCTTAAAATTGGTTTTTATAATGACGATAAACGGATCCCAGGCCCAAACCATAAAAGTGACAGGCATTCAATTGTACACCATCCTTTTCAGATGGTCAATTATATGTTGGTGGTTCAGTGCCCAAAACATGCAGTGCTTGCGGAAAATAATAAGTCATTTAATGTTGTATACAAAACGGTATTAGAATAGATAGTGCCCAACAAGGTGTGTGATTCAGTGTGATGGTTCACTTTGAAAATAAAGTTGTATAACGCTAAAATAAACGGTTTTTAAGCCATATCGTTGCCATTTAATTTTGTTTGGGACTTCTTTTTGTAGTCATCACCCACATTATCACATTTTGATCAGCCAGTCAGTTCTCACACATCACGCCATGTAATCCCCAAATGTTTAGGCAGAAGTGTACCTAATCGTACACCCACATTTCGCCAGTTATGTTGAACTCCCATGTGATAGGGGCCGAGCATATTCCACTAACTGGGTACAAATCCAGATTCCGTGGCTGCTAATGAGAAATTCCTGATGGAATAACCCAATAACACTATTATTTATAGTATTTTTTTCAATTGCATACATTGTTTAATGTTAAGTGGAAGAGCGGAGTCACACAAGCAGTGCAGTGCCTATGTTACTCAGGGTGAATGTAGCTTTCCAATGGTGAAAGAATTTTCGAAATCGGCACAGTAGTTTTTGAGTTTATTCATTACAAACATACAAAAATACAATTTTTTCCACGTTTAATATTAGTGTAGATTACCGAAGAAAATTTTTATGTAGGGGGTTTAGAATGATGTACTGAATACGTGGTAACCGTTTTAGCGTCGGTGCCCTACCACCATGTGTATGTAGCTATAATACTTACTTTTAGTTTTAATCTTTTATTTAGTCTTTTATTTTTAGTTTAGTTCTATTTGTGGTTTGCATATTTTATACAATATAATGTTTACGTAGGTAAACCAATTTTTTTTTGTGATTCTCTAATAATTCGACCAATCCCATAAGTAATGGCTGCAAAAAGACCCGTAACGAATCCGAAAGGCACATCATTTTCTCCCCGTCCTCGCGTCATTGTGATAATTTGTTTGCTCTGCAGTCTGCACAGTACACCTTATGGTCTTTGTATAATGATGGAGTTTTTCTGAGCTACAAATTGGGATGGCGACAAATTGTCACACAAGAAAGCGGGAGGGGCGCGACCGGGGCGGTGCCGCGGTGGGAGGGGGGAGGAGGCGCTGGGCGCAGATGCGCGTCTGATGACTATGACGAGATCCTTAACCACATTTACATTCAATTGAATCCATCTACGTACGCATATTAAAATAAGTTAGAAGTAGGTATATAGTATCCTGATTTTAATTCTGAAGACCTATGGAGAATTTGTCCCATAGTGACACGTGAGTTGTGGTTACTCATCCCCAGCAACAATAAGTATGTACGTATAATGTATAAATTATGCATATTCGGTTCCTTAGTTGGCCCAGGAGTCTAGGACGTGCAGCATACTGAATTGTATCTGCCTCTTATTAAATCCGTTTGATCGAGCTCGAAGGTAACCTAAGTATAAGCACAATTTGAAGCTGCGACGCTGTCGTATGTTCACCGCATTTTTTATCGTCTCACAATCAGTGAGTCCCACGTCGGGCGCCATTACAGTGCGCAGACCAGAAAATTGAATCAGGAAGCGCACACGCTCTGGCGCGCGCTGATGGTAAATGTATCGCATCGGGCTGTTATCGCGGCGGGACAGACTTGACGCACGTTACTCTCGCTCTGTTCGTGCAGCAAGCTACACCGCGCCACAGTGCCAGCATGCAGGAGTCGGGCGACTCGTCCGGCGCCATCGCGTTCGCGCTCATCTACTTCACGTTCTTCCTGGACAACGTGCTGCTCACCGTGCTAGGTCAGTGCGGGTGCATACTGCACGAATGTTCACTCCGACTGTGGCGTGTGTGTGGGGGACTCCGGTCTGAAACGATTTGTTGTATGCAGTGCCTATCATCCCGGACTGGGTGCGCGGCGAGGCGCTGGCGCTGTGGAGTACGCAGGACGCGCCGCTGGCCAGCCTGCTCAACCACACCGTGCACCACCTCGACTCCGACACCGGTAACCTACTTCAAACTTATTTACAACTAGCTGGTACCCGCGACCTTCGTCCGGGTGAAAATGTCATCAAAATATTACTTCCCTATTTGAATCGTATTTTGTTAAACTTAAGTTTTTAAACTGACTTGGTCACTAACGGATTTCGTTAACAATTTCATGGGTTTTAATTCTTTTGCACGGAACCCTAATCCATTTTGTAAAATAAAAGAAGCCAACATCAACATCAGCTATCTGCCAGTAAAAGCCCCGCCACAATCGGTCTAATCCTTACGGAGATTAGCCGGAACTAACAGACAGACAAAAAAGTGTTTTATTTTTATAAGTGCCGCGTTATATTTTTATAAGTGCCGCATATATTTTTATAAGTGCCGCATATATTTTCGTAAATATGTTACAGCGAAAGCAATAAATTCTGATACTATTTATACTGTCCAGCCATTATGTACCTATAATAACTACTCAACTTAGAGAAAGTGATATAATTGACATAGAATTAATCACATTAACTAGATATTATATAGAATATCTTGTAAGATCTGGATAAAGTAATAAAACAAGTATAGGTGAAGATAATAAATGTTTATTTCAATTTGCTTTAAGCATAACTATAATATGAGTAGCAACAATTGTTGTTATTTTTATTATACAATATTAGAGATCACCATCTGCCTAGCCTTTTCCCAACTGTGTTGGGGTCGGCTTCCAGGCTAAACGGATGCAGCTGAATACCAGTATTTTACATGAAGCGACTGCCTATCTGACCTTCACAACCCAATAGTAACCCAGTAGTATTGGGTAATATGATATCCCTTGGTAAGACTAGTTGTCAGAATTTCGGGCCACTGACTACTTAACGACTGTCAAAGATTTACAAATGACAGCCGGGAAGCCGGGTTTAACGTGCTTACCGAGGCACGGAGGAAACTCGGTATGTAATGGGTGGTAAAATATTAGAGACACTGCAAGACAATTTTTTTAGGTGCTCAACTTAGTAGGATGATAGTTTTTACGATGATAATAAAATAATAATTATTTCTTATACAAATAAGGCTCTTGTCACGTTTTGAGTTACACAGGAGGCTTAACGTTTTACAATTTTTTTTAAATCTGTATTTATTAACGGGGTTTTTCCTATGTAGAATATGTCACCCCGATGATTGTATACAATTAAATTTCATACTATACCTATACTAAACTAGCCTACCCGCAACCTTATAACCATAATAATAATAGGGTGAATTTCTGTTCCCGATACCGGTGGGCTACTATTTTTTATATTTTTAAATGTTTTTTTATATTGTTTCATAGTTAAATATTTAAAAATGTAATGAATGTGTAAAAAAATGAATAAAGGAAATAATAATAGGGTGAATTTCAACAAATGCCATTTTTTTTATCATATTAGTGAACTTTTTCATTTATATATATTTTGTATATTTTTTAGGTTTAATGTAATCTTAAGGATATTAAATATCCCCAAATTTAATATCACCAACGTTTCATTTAAGACTAAGGAGAAAATTCAATTTGAATTCTGGTGTCCACCGGTATGACAAACCGGCACCGATTATTTTTTCTGTACACAGATATGATAAGTTTATCCACCGAAATGATGTACATATCCAGCGATATGATAATCTATCCACCTTTGAACATCAAAAAGGAAGTTAGTAGCTCGTATATACTTTTACAAGGGTGACTTAGAACTGAAGACCTGAACTGAGGGTCTTATGTAAGTAGATCACATCCAAAGAGAACTGAGTCCTTAGAAATACAATTAAAATATTTATTTTAAATTATGTACACTTACTACCTCTGTTAGAACCAAACAACAATAATAAAACCACTCATTACACTAGAAAAATGCAACCACCGATAGTATAAAATAATTGTTCGGGAGCAACTAAAATAGCGTACTTACGTGATTGGCGGGAATATGCAGCGATTTGACACATGCCCGTCCTGACTGCGCACTAGCACACACTAACGAGGGAAATAAACGTAGACAGAGAATGCTATAGACTAATTGATATGTTTTGTCGCATTCACACAAGAAAAAGAACAACTTATGCCGATGTCGTGTAAAGAAATGAAACAGAACGATAACATTTTTTGTTTCATCGAGCGTGCCACGTTTTTTCAAGGTCAGCACACTAGTTTGCTAAACAAAGTTTGACAGCTGACGTGCAGCTAGCCATCGTCTACCTTTAAAATACAGTTTTTACGTGTTATATGTTAAGTAATTTATGTTATATTTTGTTTTGAACAATTTAGACTTACTATTTCAACCATTTATACAAATAAATGGTGTGGTGTAGCGTTAAAGGGTGTAAAAGTGATAGTGGAACGAAAATCCCAGGATTGTCTTTTCATTCGTAAGTATGCCACTCTTTATCAGTTCTAGGCATTCAGTAACATTTTATTATGTTCATATATTGTGTATAATGTACGCTAGACGTACGATTCATCCTTAAAAAGCACAAAAATAACAATTATTATTCAATTATAAATTCTAACCTAAAAACGTTGGTGTTGCCAACTTTTCTATAAATTATTACCCACTATTATGGGAAATAATAATATGATGGCTTCTGCAGTGAGTATTAATTAAATATCTGAAATATTTAATGACTTTTTGCAGTTTCCCTGAACCTGATAATTTACGTCAGAATTGGATTGTAGCTACAGGACGAACAGATTGGACACCAAAACCGTCATCAAAAATTTGCAGCAAACATTTTGAGAATTAAAAAGAAGAATATAAGTTAATTAGAAAGAAGAATTCATAAATAATCATTTTGAAAGTCAACCTTTTATTGGAAACCACAAAGTTTTACTTATTAAGGCAATTGCCATGCACTATTTTGAACTGCGTATACATCACGCAACAAAAGGATTTGAACCTAAGCAAAAAATTAGAAACATACGAAGCTTGTTTTATTTAAAGGACAATAATGTGTTAAATCAATAAAAGCTTATTAAAAATAAACATGTTCTATTATTTACCCACAAACCCAGAACCTACTATCACATCAGAAATGGCAGTAATTTAGAACCACATCATCATCATCCATCGTCACTCCTGCCCTCATCGCAATTAATTTGAGTTCGGCAGCATGTCTTCTCCGCATCGCATGCCTTTGCGTACCGATGCTAACGGATATGTCATTGGCATATTCAGGCTTTGTCTTACGTACTAATTTCCAATTCTCATAAATTGTGGGGTAAATTTTTCCTCACCCGGTAACCCTAAATTCGTGACGTATTTATTTTTTGTCTCTTTTTGCGACACGCTTTGGCGGTGTCTATAGGATACTCTGTCTACGGAAATAAAATTGGAATGGGGACGCTGTCATACTCATCGATGTAAAGTTAGGTTTAAATTACTTTTGTCCAGCGATATGAGAACATTTTGCAGGACAAGTACGTTTGTGCCTCTCTCAGTAATAATAATCGTTAATTATGTATTAAAATATGCTATATAATAATAACAAAACGAATATTCTATGAAACATAATAAGTTGTATACTTAATTTACTTATTTTTATTAGTGTATGAGCTTTTTTGTTTGTAAATAAGTAGAGGGACAGCACCGATTTGAAAAAAATAGAGGTTTATGTATTTATTTCTTACCTTTGTAATAGTCTTGGGCAAATTATATTTTTGCCACAACCCAATAACTACCTATTGAATACTAAAAAAAAATTCAGAACAATATTCCTTTTTTCAAATACAAACACCGAAGACAAAAAAATAAGTCATTTGGGAAATTCACCCAATAAAGTGTTCTAGCCTCATCGGACAATGGTGAGGCGAGAACGCTATTATAAAAGCCTACATTAAAAGTATTCACAAAAGTTTGACGCCTTTGGACCCGCACACGCACACACTCCGCCAGGACATGATGCACATCTTCAATGACTCCACAGATGGCACAATTTGGTGAATCTACTTTGCGCATCCTAAATCCGAAGCTATATTGAGCGCTACGTGACCGGATCGGAGTCTCAAAGCCGTCACAACTTCTTGCCTGCTCATCCTGCCCTCGCTGAACCAAAGTACTTGCGGAAGAGATGGCTGAATCGTTCTGTACCAGATATCCCTTAGTCAAAGACCTTTCATCAAAGTATTCTGACCATGACTGAATACATCTGTCTCTCTCTAACCAAGGGTAAAAGCTCGGTATTCCAAGGAGAACAAGGATACATTTCTCCATCAGACCCCGCTTCTTTTGCCAAACGGTCAACCATCTCATTTCCTTCCAGTCTAACGTGACATGGAACGTTTTACATTTGCATCTATTAGAAAAAGATTCACCAGTACAGTTGCAATGCTGAAATCCTTGGCCGCCAAGATGTGACTCTTTTTTTGCACATTCTCGGATGGTAACTTCGTTTTGAGGAACAATATCAACTGTACCAAATGTTTGTTTGCGGGTCTTCCTTGTTTGACCGAAAGGAATTTGACAAATTTTCACTTCCCAAAAAAATTTTCGCATATTTTCATTTGCCAAATTATTACTTAGCAAACAATCTATTCACAAAAAATTGTAACGCAAACCTAATGTTTGGGAAGTGAACGTTTAAACTATAACTTGTTTACACTACACCCCTACTATTTTTTTTCTAAATATTTTCAATATACAGAAACGCCACGTCTACAGATTTATTATACCCGTATGTATAGATGAACGAAACTTTATTTGTAAAAGCAACATTCACGGACGGACTTAGATTAACAAGTCAAGCTAAGTAGAATCCCATAAGTAGAGACCTACCTTTAAATAATGGTGATTTACAAAAAAGAACCTCAGGTCTCAGGGTGCATCAGCGTGCAGCATGCTACAAAAGCTTGTCCGTTATAACAGAAAAGTTAGTGTTAAACATCATTCAACAATCCTGTTTAACAAACATTCAGCATTTGCTTGTTTGCCTGGAATCTGTAAGTAAACGTAGAAGACATGTGCCACAATAATGTGTGTACTGTGTTGTGTACCAGGCGGCGGCTCGCAGGCGCTGGTGGGCGTGGTGCTGGGCGCGAAGGCGGCGGCGCAGCTGCTGGCGGCGCCGCTGGCGGGCGCGGCCGTGTGCCGCCGCGGCGCCGCGCCCGTGCTGCGCGCCGCCACCGCCACGCTCGCCGGGGCGGCCATCGGTAGCACTCCCTAGTGTCTCGGAGTAGTTCGCGAGCTTCTATACATAGATTCTGAACAAATCGTTCAGAAGTGTTGCAAAACTTAGCGACGTCACCCAATATATATATATTTTGGAGGTCTCTAAATCCTTTGAGACATTACACATGCTCACATTGCTGAACGCGGGGTAGGAGACATCGCAGCAGACCGAGGCGAAGATTGACTTCTACTGATTCCAATTTTGCCTTTGCCTTGTGCCTTTATATTTGCAATCTACCCCTGCTCTGCAGCAGGGGTAGATTGTAATTGTATTGGCGTACCACAGGGTCGATCGATCCTACGTTCTAGCCTCCTAGTGAGTGATAGGTGTATGTGTATGTGCGCAGTGTTCACGTGCGTGAGCGGACGCGTCGGGTGGCGCGCGGCGCTGTGCGTGGCGCTGGGGCGCGCGGCGCACGGCGCGGGCGCGGCGCTGGCGGGCGTGGCGGGGCTGGCGCTGGCGGCGCGCGCCGTGCCCGCGCACCAGCGCGACCGCGCCATCGGCGCACTGCTCGGCGCTGTCGCGCTCGGTATATACACCCTGTCGGCGTGTCCGGTACCCACACACACTCATTCTCATACACACACTCATGGATCGGACACGCTCGGGTTGAGCCTCATGTATCAGCACGGCATCGCAATTTTGCTCCTATCCTTCAATCGCTGAGAATCGTCATTTGATAGAGCAAGAAACAGAGCGGCAGTGCTATCGCACGCGGCAGCATCGACGATGCGCTCGGCAGCATGAAATGCCAAATGCGATTCCGTGCTCAAGCTCAGATACATGTATCTGACTCTCCATGGTTCAAGTTAATTATTCTTGGTATCAAATCAAGCAACCACATCTTTGGTATGAGACTCATGATTGGTCCATTCAAATGAAACAAATCATGTAATTATTGCGCTGCAGTGGTTGTTCGTTGACCCAAGCGGTGTGTTGTGTGTGTGTGGCAGGCGTGCTGGTGGGGTACCCGTTCGGCGGCGCGACATATGCGCTGTGGTCGCGAGGCGCCCCGTTCCTGCTGATCGCCGCCGCGCTCCTTGCCAACCTTGGTAATCAACGATCGCTTTCGTTTTGGCGTAGACGTGACTCCTTTCAGACAGTTAATTGTCCAATGTTTATTGATTTCAGCCATGCAATACATGTTTCTGGATAATGAGGAGTATAATCGCGTAAGTATATAATTATGTGTTAGTTTTGAAGTTAATTACAGCTGATGATCCAAACATCAAGGCTAGTCTCCTACCATACTCGGAGAAACTCTACCAAACACCCATGTTAGGAATGATTGATGCTAGACTGTCACGGGTGCAAGGTGCCGCCGTATCTGCTCGATTTGTAAGGACCAAAACTCGAATGGGGCACGGACGCAGCACAGTGTAGCAGGAACTGCTCCATATATAAAACGTTCGTAAATTCCACGCTTCGGCCGCGCTTCGTTCGGGCTCGCGCCTGCCAAGATCTAGCATAGATCATCCCAGAAACAGTACAAAGATTTAGTAAGCGTGCGCTGTGTACTGTGCAGCCGTGCATGTCGGGGGGCAGCGTGTCGTGGCGCGGCGTGGCGGCGCTGGCGCGCAGCGGCGCGGCGGGCGCGTGCGCCGGCGCCGTGCTGCTCACCACCTGCGTCATGGCCGCGCTCGAGCCCTGCCTGCCGCTCTGGATCATGCACAAGTTCCACCCGCAGGTAGCTGTGCTGTCCCTCACTCCTCAGTGTGTGTGTGTCGTGTCGCCACACTCACCCGTGCGTCACGTTGCAGCGCTGGGTGACGGGCGCCGTGTTCGTGCCGGACAGCGCGGGCTACCTGCTGGCCGCCAGCCTGCTGGGCGGCGCGGCGCGGCGGCTGGGCGCGGAGCGCGTGGCGCTGGCGGGGCAGCTGGGCGTGGCGCTGGCGGCGCTGGCCGTGCCGCACGCCGCGTCCGTGTCGGCGCTGGCGCTGCCGCACGCGCTGCTGGGCGTGGGGCTGGGCGCGGCGGACGCGGCGCTGGTGCCGGCGCTGCTGGCGCGGCACCCGCAGCGCGCGCCGCACGTGGCCGCGCTGCTGCAGGCCGCCTCCAGCGCCGCCTACGCGCTCGGTAACGTTCTCGCTAGCTCACTAGGGGGTGTCAACTATCTATGGATGACCTTAGACAAGATGTGACAAGAATAGCGATATCGCCGTCTCTTTCTTACACGCAGATCGCAATGTAATTTTACCAAGTAAAAAAAGTGAAATATCGTCACTAATGACACGATATTTCACTTTTTATGACCTAGAGTTCTCTAGTAGTAATAGTGGTAGTCTAGTGGTAGTAGTAGTGTAGTAGTTCCTGATTTATTTAGAGTGCCATGTAGTTTATTAGCCTTATTCTTTACGGTTATTTAAATAAAACTCAAAGTTATAAATTAAAGGACAAAATATTTGTATCGCTTTGTTGAAATATAGGGTTATTCCCGAAGTACTCCAAAAAGAGTTCCCAAACTACTCCATGAAAAATATAATATTTTTAATTAGGTTTCATTCTACTCCATGATAATATTAAAATGTTCTCAAAGTACTCCACCCAATTTAAATCAAAAAGCTAATTTAAAAGTGTAAGGGATTACTATAAAAGGGTAGCTGATGTACAGTCAGGCTCAAAAGCTTTGTAAATATATTTTTAAGTATTAGGATTTTGAAAACAAAAGACTTTATAATATAATTCAACAATCATTTTGAGTCTTATAACAATTTTTTTTAATTCAATAATTTAAAATATTCAAAAATCAATTAACAAAGATTCAGAAGTCTAAAAAAATATGAAAAACAACAAAAAAACTAAAATGACATCTGGCAATTAAGCCTAACATAAAATATTTTAAAAATTCGACCAATAATCATTGGAAATTTTACTTATCATGGTAAAAAATACTTATAAATCTAAAAATCACAGTCTTTCTTTCCTTAATAAAAGTTATCACATTAGGTAGTATATGATAAAAATAAGGTAATGTAGAATTATTTGAAGTATGTGGAAGCAGACTTAAAACTATTTTGAGACATGTACAATCAAATTTCAAATAGTTTGCTAATTTGTTTTAATGATTGCAGCACAGTATTTTTTTCTATTCTTAACTGCTTTACAATCAAAGCCATTTTTAGATCCCTGTTTATAGATTATCGGCTTCTATTTACTCTGGGACTGCAACGATAACGTTCGAAATAAACAGTTTCATCACACATACATCTGACACACCATCACCAACCACCATCACCATCTGGTATATCTGTACCTAACCTATGTTCAACAAATATTTGTTTTTGGTTTTTTATTTTTTATTTTTTGCGAACGAGGGATTTATTGTAAAAAGCCCACAATTTTAAATATACATTGACGTTATAACAAAATGCTAAACTTTAATCATTCTTTTAAGAATTTTTGTGACTGACTTTAGTGAAAAATATGTATTATATAGGTAATTATTTAGATGGAGCAGTTTGAGAATTGATAAACAATAATCGGTGCAGTACTTTGAGAATAATTCCAGATACCTATGGAGCAGAATGGGAACAAAATAATAAGTATTTTGAAATAATAATAATTCATTGGAGTAACTTGGGAATTAATGTATGAGATTCTTATCTTTTTAGAACAAAAGAATGCAATGAATGAATGAATGAGTACTTTGGGAATAACCCGAAATATAATTTTCTGCTCTTGTCTTCAATCTGCAATTAGCTCTTGAGCTTTAATTTGATTTGTAATTTCTTCCCTCGGCAGTACGAGATTGTTCGCATACAATGATGTGTCATCTCGATATTATTAGTCAGTGTCTTTTAAAAGCGAATTGCGTCAATATTGACGCAATTCGCTTTTAGGGCTTTAAGTAGACTCGGAGGACTTCAGGAGTCTTACAGCCAGATCGTTTCTATCTATAATTGGCTGTGCTTTTCCGTGGTAGAGCGTCTTCACCGAATTTCACTTGAGAGCAATGCAGAGAGCATTGCTCTCAAGTGAAATTCTCAAAGCAAAGGTAAAAAAAGCGGCCAAGTGGCGAGTCGGACTCGCCCATGAAGGGTTCCGTAGCAGCAAGTAACATAACATAAAAGTTCTTGTAGTTCGTTGTAACTTTGATCGATGTTTTAATAATAGTGTATTTTTTTTATTTTTGAGTTGATTGAATGAAATGTAAACTGCGGTTTACGATTTATATTATGAATTATTAAAAAAAAACTACTTACTAGATCTCGTTCAAACCAATTTTCGGTGGAAGTTTGCATGGTAATGTGCATCATCGCCCCTTTAATCATAAAACGAAATAACTAAAAATTGTTTTTTTTTGGGAAAACGCATTTAAAGTTTGACATGTTTACAATCAAGGCTTTAATTTATCACAAAAAAATAAAGAAATGCTTTAGGTCAGTTTCAAAAGTAGATATAGTTAGCTTAACTAATAAACTACATGATTATCAAAAAACAAAAAAATATTTTTATCAGGAAGATACTTAAATCAAGAATTCAAAAATAAGTTCGTAGTTAATACACTTTTCAATAAAATGTGTAAACAAATAATTATTATATAGACGAAGTAACTCAAAGTATTGCAGTTTTATATTAAAATCATCTTGCAAGTAGACGAAGTATTTCGATTTAGTGCATTGTTAAACTAAGAAGCATTAACTGTCAGAGAAATATTCCTTATTGTTTCTATATTAATTTAAATTCACAAATACAATTTATGTATTTATTAATAAAAAAAGACGTGTTTCTTCTTCTTATCTAAATTTATTACAAAAAAATGTGAAATTATTATAACTACTTATTGTAAAAAAAAAACAAAAAATAACAAAAGTCTAAGTTATAAGTCAAAACCAAACAAAACTCTATTTAAAAATGTTCTGCTTTATTTATTAATATTTATTAAAAACGAATAAAATTGTATTCTAGTAATCAGATTTAACTAATTCTTTTGGTTTTATTATCACAAAAAAGTCAACTAAAAAATTAGATCAAACTAAATTAACTTATCACCATTCCATTCTGTATCTGGAGATGGGCGTTGTTAGCTGCGCTGCAGTTTATACTTTTGCAGCTACCATCGTTTTACTTGTACTTTGTCTTGTGTTTTTGTTCCGAAATAAACTTTTTTTTTTTTAACTTATTCAAAATAATTATAAGCTTTTTTTTGTCTCTTTTCTCTTACAATCTGTCACTATTCATTAGGACATTAAGTAATTTCTATGGCGTGTTAGATGGCTTGCCTGGTATGCGTCACAACCTCTTACTTAAAAAGCATTCCTTTGCGGATTCCTTTTTTATTCCATGAGATGGCTTGCCAAGATGTTTGGGTGACTAGTTATTCTTTCTTTGTATGACTTGATGTAGCTTTTTATTTCTTTGACTGGAAGTATCTTCAGACTGTGGTGTAGAACTTCATTTGGAACAAACCATGGGGCGTTTGTGATTGTTCTCAGAATCTTGTTCTGAAAGCGCTGTATGATCTCTATGTTAGAGTGTGATGCTGTTCCCCATAGCTGGATGCCATAGGTCCATATAGGCTTGATTATGGCTTTGTATAAGAGGATTTTATTTTCCAGGTGTAATTGTGAATTTCGGCCAATTAACCAGTAGAACTTTCTTAGCGTCAGTCCAAGTTGCTTCCGTTTCGTATGTGTTTTTTCCAAGTGAGACGTTTGTCAAGGTATAAACCAAGGTATTTAACATGTTCAGCTTGAGGCACTTGTATTCTATTTAACTGTACTGGTATCCTTTCTCCTAGAAAATGTGACTTTTACTGACTTGGTCTCGTTTGCTTTTATCCTCCACTTTTTGAGCCAAAGGGCTATGTCGTCCAAACAGGTCTCCAGCATAGCTGATGCTACTTTATGGTCAGTATGGGATGCCAACACACCTGTGTCATCCACGAAGGTTCCTGTAGTCGCTATATTTGAAATTGGGAGGTCCGCAGTATGAATCAAGTACAAAATCAGTCCAAGCACGCTGCCCTGTGATACCCCAGCACCGATAGATTATAGCTTTGATAATACGTCTTCACTCTGCACGAGGAAGTATTTATCTCTCAAGCACGACATCAAGATGAAGAAGATGTTGCTTGGGAAGCTGTTTTTGAAGAGGAGGCCTTCGTGCCAAACTCTATCAAATGCTTGAGAAATGTCAAGGATTAAGCAGCACAATATTTCTTATCTTCGAGAGTGTTGTGAATTTTATTGACGAACCTGTGAACTTGGTCTACAGTGCCATGTCTTTGTCGGAACCCAAATTGATGGTCGGGTATTAAATGTTTTTCTTTAATTATGGGCATTAAGCGTGATAGCAGGAGCGATTCATAAGCTTTAGACGCTATTGGAAGCAGACTTATTGGTCGGTATGACTTCGGGTCTTCAAGTGGTTTCCCTGGTTTAGGAACCATTAGGATCTTAGCTGTTTTCCATTGAGGTGGAAAAAAGAAAAGTCTTGACTTAGCATTGTAGATTGACAACAGGAAGGTCAGGCCAGAATCTGGAAGATGTTGTAAAATCATGTCAGTTATGAAATCATAACCAGGGCTTTTTTAGGTTTTACGTTTTTATCGCCCTAATTAGTTCCTGCTTAGTAAACATTGCGATGGGGTTAGTGGATAAATCACAATTCAGCTGGACTTCTCGCTGAACTTCTTCTTTGTGCTCTGGAGGCCCCTCGTAGGAGTGAGGCTGAAATACGCCTTTTAAGTGTTCGGCAAATGTTGTGCATTTTTCTTCGTCATTTCGTGCCTAGCACCCGTTGGCTTGCCGAAGTGGGGGAGACACCGTTTTAGGCCGCTTTAGTTTTTTGGTAGCTTTCCATAGTGAGTTAGTCGGTAGCAGCAGTAGCATCAAGATTGCTCAGGAACACCTGGACACTATTATTTCTGTCCTCGTCTAAAAGCTTTTTGAGTTTCCTGACAGCGTGGTTTAATTTACTTTTATCGTTAGGACATCTAAATTGTTGCCATTGTTTTCTTAGTCTCCTTTTTTCAGATATTTTATCCAGCATAGTATGGGATATAGATTTTTTGTTATTCTTAAAGTTGTTGGTAGGAGTAGCTTGCCAGGCAGCAGTTTGAACTGAATGATTGAAGAATTCTATTGTTGCTACTATAAATCGTCTTCTGATTGTGAGCTGCGTGTAGGCGTCTGGGCATGATTGACTATTGATCTGAAGATTTCCCAATCTATCTTTTTGGTGTGAAGGACGGAGGTTTCTGTAGTTTATTTGAAACTACTAAGTAATGTGACTAAGACTGGTGAATGATCGGAAGGTAGCTCATAGCTGCTCTGGCACTGAAGTAATCTTTCGCGATACCTTTAACTGCACAGAAGTCTATTAGGTCAGGTACTTTCTTTCTGTCAGGAATTAATAAACTGAAATGTTTTCATTTAGTTTCTCGATAATTTAATCATCACCAATTTCTATTCACTGTTATAACTACCTCATTTGTTTTATCGAAGTGTTCTATTGATTCCGCAATTGTTTTATCCTCCGTTTCAATAGGAAAAGTTCATTTTGTACCTAAAATAGTAGAACAAAAAATATTTTTAATAAGAAATAAATATTAACGGCACTCATTATTTTACTAAAATAGTAAAATAACTGTAAATGAAAACAAAGTCATACCTGACAAATTAACAGTAAACTGGAACAAACCAAAAAAATACTAAGTTTTTGATAAATTATAGTACAATACTGGAATAATACATAATCTAATTTAGATTTGCTTATGCATTTTATTATAAAACTGCATCAACTCGAAATTGTGTCGTAATACGTAATTGTGTATGATAATACAATTTATACAAAACTGAATTAAGTCAAAATACTATAGACACAAATTACGTCTACATTTCTAATAAAGAGAAATAACTCAAATTAATTCACTTTTTGAATAAATAAAAGCTTATAAAATAATTACCTGATAGCAAAACACCGATTTCTTTTGGTTTTACTCCGCTTTTTTATTTTTTTTCCGAGAACTTACCTTGAGCAAAGTCGGTGCATCCCTGAATGGTTCACTTTACCGGTACCAACTTGTTCGAGTCCGTTAATCAAAAAGAGAACGATAGTCTCCTATCTCTGTCATTTTCATCGTATCGAGTTGGCTGTTGGATTGTACGTGTTCTCCGTTTGAAGTTAATTCACTTTATGATAAAAACTCGAAGAATGTAAATTTTGAGTTGTTTCGTTTTATGATTAAGGGGGCGATATATTTTACCACTTTGGAAGTGTCTCTCTCGCAAACTATTCAGTTTAGAAAAAAATGATGAAAAACCTCAGTATCATTTTTGAAGACCTATCCATAGATACCCCACACGTATGGGTTTAAAAAAAAAATGAGTTTCAGTTCTAAGTACTTAAGGGGAACCCCCAAAATTTATTGATGTTTGTTTTTCTAGATTTGTGTGAAAATCTTAATGCGGTTCACAGAATACATCTACTGACTAAGTTTCAACAGTATAGTTCTTATAGTTTCGGAAAAAAGTGGCTGTGACATACGGACGGACAGACAGACATGACGAATCCATAAGGGTTTTTTGCCATTTGGCTACGGAACCCTAAAAAGGGACGGACTTGACAGAAATAGCCTTGATTCTCCACTTTTTCAGCCATGATCCAATCTTGTCTAGGCGTGTGTTTGTTTCCTGGATTCATTTATCACAGGATAGGACTGCGTTGTGGTCAGCATAGGTTGCAGTTACAATTTGCTTCGAGTTGGGCGGGTCAGCAGTGCAGGCTGTGTACAGACGAGGACCCAGCATATGTAGCCTATTTCAGTGTATTATATATGCACACATACACAATAGATGTCGGGTTGTCAGGATTTATTCCGTTAGGCACGTACATCATTTGGGCAGACGATGGGTTTCGAGATGGTTTCGAGCAATGAAAATACACAGGGTGCGATACACAGTGTAGGTATATTTAAACTAACAAATTACTTGAGATTACAACTTAACACAGTAACACTGGGCACAATGAATCGGGGTCGGGGTACAGTTTCAGGACGTCTCAACTCCGCTGCGATCTGACACTCAATGTCCACTGCCGCCTTAAGCTGAAGACATCAGGGCCTCGGGCTCTGTAAAGCACGCAGAGGCCCCACCACACACACCGCAGACTTGTAACTCGTTCGCGTGATGTCACCACTGGCGTATTTGCGATTCATTTTAAGCCCGTACCAATGACCGTCTCCAACATATTATATCAAAAATACCTACCTCATACTCAGGGACTCCCGCGTAGTAGTTTTGTCAATAGATTTGGTGGGCTCCAAATAGATGGCGTGCAAAACACGGCTCTTAATTTTTATACGTAGTTATTTGACATTCTTCTCGCTAAGGCTGCGGTTCCACTGAGGCGGAGTGGAGTTGTGCGGAGCGGCCAATGCTGTTTCCTTTGAAGCGGAGTGGAGAAGAGATGTGGGTTTCAAGCCATGTGATTGGTGAATCGCGGCACAGCTCTTCTCCGCTCCGCCTCAATGGAACTGCACCCTAAAGAGGTAACACTCGTCTGCGCTTGCAGCCGGCAGTCCGGCACGCGGGCCGGGCGTCACATTCACGTGCACTGTGTACATGCCTACAGGGCCGGTGGTGGGCGGCGCGGTGGCGTGGTGCGTGGGCTTCGAGTCGGCGCTGCGCGCGCTGGGCGTGCTCAACCTGCTGTACCTCGCGTGCCTGTACCGCGCGCTCGTGCGACACCCGCTCTCCGAACAGGTAATACTTGAGAGGCATTAGTGCTCATTGCCCTTTCCCTGCAAAATAATCTTTTTTCATTTGAAAATGTTCACGAATCACGATAATATATCATAGAATCAAGATAGATCAACTGCTACTTTTGCTAAGCTGCAGTGAGTTCAGTATGAGCCTGCCTGACGTGTGTTCCCGTGCGCAGTGGGGAGCCAGCTCGCCGGCCGACGAGAGCGACGACGAGCAGGAGGACACGCCGCTAGCGCCGCTGGCAGCCCGAGCGCCTCTGGAGGCCCGAGCGCCGCTGGCAGTCCGAGCGCCTCTGGAGGCCCGCCCGGACGGGGCGGCGGCCTTGTCTCACTAGCTATCGGTCTCGATGTCGCTGGCCAGTCTAGCTCTAGCATTTTCTGTTGTCATTCTTCCTCTGTGTTCTTAGCGAACTTTGATATCTACTTACTATTTTTTTTACTTTGATAGATACTTTAGCCTTGTGGTCCTCAGAGTGGAACCTACTAGTAGGTACCTCTTTGTTTAGGCTATTTGAGCTATTTTATTGAAAAGTTGATTACCTACCTACCTACAGTCTACACTTGGATTTTGTTTATTATCAGGTAGATCTAGATTATGATTATTACCTATACGTATAGATATCATGTACGCACGGCGACCAATCAAGCACGTACATAAAAGCATTCTACGGGAAATCTATACAAAGCGAGGCCACGTTATACTGGAAATGTGTAGCTTGATGTGTCGCCGTGTGTACCTATGTACCTACGTGGTTTTTAAAATAAATATATACTACGTACCTACCTGTTGTTGTTTCTTTGCGACAGCTTCCCGACTCCACTGGCATTCTGTGCCCGTGTGCGTACCTACCAGCACCGGACCACACCGGACGCCCGACGCGAACTGTGGCGACCTTATCCCCCCACGCACTCACTATACGGGATGGAAGGGACACCTACGCGAAAACATGTTGACCGTGTAGCGTGTAGGTATTGCACTTTTGTAGGAAACAGCTGATTTTTTCCACCCCGTCTACTAAGGCATCTTCTAAGGTTAGAACCTTTCGAGGTCCACCTGCAACTCCCTGAACCATCTCCGAACCTAAGATATAATTCCCACTTCGTAAAGTTGGGCGTCCTCAATGGAGCGGCAGGGTGTATACGGGCTGGAAGGGACACCGACACGAAAACGGTTGCCACCTATTCAGTACAGAATTCTGAGAAATTACCCACATAGAAATTTTTCATCGGTTATTAAAAGTGTGTACCTAGGTGTTACCATGTACCTAGGTCCTACACGGTCAAAATCTATGGAACAGCTGTTTTTTTTCATAACAAACTGAAAAAAGGAGAATGTCAGTTTTACAAGGTGTGCTGGTCCAAGTGTGTTTCAGATATGAATTTTACCTTAAATGACAGGTCTCAACCAGTGCAACATTTTATATTACGGTAGCAAAAATATCCCAAAGGAATAGACATTTTTGCATTTGTATTTACATACATTAAAAACCAGCATGCCTGAGCGATAATTCTCGACGGCGTGTAAAGCCAAGTCCATGACCCACATGACATGGACATGTCCATGTCCATGTCCATGGGCGACATAAAAACTCTGACATCAGGTCAGGCACTAAACAAATAAAAAAATCTTTAAAAAAAGGGTAAAAGGTCTCATAAGTTCGATAATTACTAGATGTTACGTTGTTTATTCAATTTTTTAATTCATTCATTTTATTAATAATTGTGTTTAAAATGTTCCCATATAATGTGTGTAGTATGGTTTCTGGGGTGGGCCAGACACGAAGACAATATTAATCGCCCAGCAGTTTTTAGATTACGTTAGATATCGATGAAGAATAGTACCTATATATATATCAGTTTTATTTATTTATTGTTTTGTGTTGTTTTTTTTTTGTCCATACAGGTAACAAAAATGAATATGTTTCACCCTTTTTACCAAAGACATTCAAATATGTATTTTTAATCTCTTTGCTTTTTACTGTTTTTAGAAGATAAATTCAAATGTAAAAATAAAAACTAGAGAGGTGTCAGGAACTAGAGAGGTGTCAAGGACACCCGGATGGAACGAAGTTCCTTTCGAGTAAAATCTTAACGGTGCTACCAAGAGAGTTGTTCTAAGTGCAGACGTTAATGGGCGTCTCCTTCACCTTGACCAAGGCTGAACTTTCACCCCAGTTCACCAGAATTAGGTCGGAGTAGATAGGGTTGAGGGATGAGACACCTAAGCAGTGAAGGAATTAAAAAAAAAAAATTGGCCCAAAAAAAACCACAACCACCACCACCACCACCTTGATCACCCATCCACAGACAGACCTTGGCAGTCGTTGCTTAATATTGATCACCACCACCACCACCACCACTACCACCACCACCACCAACACCACCACCACCACCACCTTGATCACCCATCCACAGACAGACCTCGGCAACCGTTGCTTAACTTGGATCACCCATGCACAGGCAGACCTGGGCAGTCGTTGCTTAACCTTGATCACCTATCCACAGACCAAAGACGAAACGAAAATATCTGGCTTGCTTTCTATAACATGCGCACGCCGCACGGCGTACAATAGCTTACTATAGCAAAAACACATTACCCTCCTTTGCGTCGCGCAGTTGGGTAAAAGTGTCGTACACACTTTTCGTCTGAATTTTTTCCGTCTAGCCCCGCAACGCGCGATACGGAACTACGTTCCAACAATTCCTCTGGGATATTTTTTTTGCTGCCATAATAAATAGATATTGTTGTAATCGGTGACACCTTTCATTTAAGGTACAATGTACATCTGCAACACACTTGGACCGAAATTGACAATCTCCTTTGATGTGGGGACTCAGAATGATGTACTGAATACGTGGTAACCGTTTTCCCGACGATGTCCCTTCCACCCCGTAAAGCTGTGCTACAACAAATGTCCCACCTCCTTTCCTGCCCTCTCTGGCCCGAACGACATCATGTTAATGGTAAGTTTTGGGCCAACTAAATTTTTGACACCCGCAGCAACCTGTGAGTAGTGCTTGCTGTACATTAGCTACAGCACTGCACTTTACATCCTCATTACGGCGCCTCCTTGCGCTGAGCCGTGACATTACAAGTCGCGCTGACGCGACGCGACGTTTCGACGTTTGAAAGTTCATTTGTTTGTAATCAACAGTCGTGGCCGACGGATCCATGTCAAAATTACCGTAGTTTTACACAACGCAAATTAATCCAATGATATTAAATTTCAGTGAAATCTAAACCTAAAACAAACAAGAAACACACAAAATGTCGTCGAAACCGTTGGGTAAGTGATTCTCATAAGCTGTAGTTGAACCAGCGCACTGGTTGCGCCCTGCACTGCTCCTTGAGCGGCCGATGATAGGCACTGGCGTTGGTCGTGCGCTACATGCGCTGTCCACCCGACTACGTGTCTGTATAAAGCTGCGTATATACTTAGCCGACACCGTGTGTAGCCATGCTGCCTGACGCAACGGCGGGTGATTACACTATCGTGTCGTGTCGCCGCGCGAGCTGACGAAAATTCGTCTCAGTACAGTGGTGGCCTTTGGAGTAAACGCTCTACAATGTTTTCCTCATACTCGGATACGGATTTTGAAGATCTTGCATACTTACCTACTTATGCTAAGCCTACTTAAATAGAAAAGAAAGAAGAGAAGATATTGGATACATCCAATAGGACATACTTTAAGAGGAAGCCGATCTAAATATCATTTGTTGGTGCATAAACTAAAAAGCGACGAAACTGAATTTCAGCAATATTTCAGAATGATAAAAAAACAATTCAACTACATACATACATTTTGAATAACATCCACTGTTTTACGTAGCCACGCGGCATACTGCGCGTGCTGACGCGGGATCACACTAGAGCCGAATGAGCTGACGCGTCACAGCACTCACACCGACCCCACGCCGATTGGAATTGCTCTGTGGCTTCAGGTGGCTCGTTGCCACGCGGAGCGGGAATAATGTGATCAATACTATACTAAATGTATCAAACCGATTGCTTTCCCACGCGTGGCGACATGCAGCGCGGACTAAGTGTAAACCGCGGCTTAAGCAACGTGTGACAGCATTTATAGTTTATACAACGGTGATGTTGAAAGTTGTCGTTAATGATATTCCCAAATATCATGTAAGTGCGTGGTAAGCTGCTCTAGCGCAAAGCTAAAGCTTTTTGTAATTACCAAAGAGTCGAAAGGTAATAGATACAAGCTTCTGAACACCAACAACAATAAACAAGAGGGTCGCCTACCCTTCAGCCACATAGTTACCCTTCAGCCACATAGTTACCGTTCAGTCACGTTGTTAACCTTCAGCCACGTAGTTACCCTTCAGCCTCGTAGTTACCCTTCAACTACACAGTTACCCTTCAGCCACAGCCACATAGTTTCCGTTCAGCCACATAGTTTCCGTTCAGCCACGTAGTTACCCTTCAGCCAGCAGCCACGTAGTTAACTTTCAACCACATAGTTACACTTCAGCCACATATGTTGATGTAAATTGAGTCGCGCCAGTAACAAGTATGTAGTTACAGAATTTAATCATTAAAATCATGAACTCAACCCTCTAAGCTCATAACCCGAATCAGTAACTATTTCATGAAAAAGTCATTCAATGGGGTTAAATGAACTTACGAGGGTTGTATTGAAAATTAATTATATATTTTAAAATAAATTCTATCAAAGTTATGTAGCTTTACAAAGTTCAAATTCCATTTCAAAACTCTACTGCAAATGGTGACTCAAAATTTGATTAAAGGAAAACCAAAATTACAGACAGAGTACAATGTCATTTTGTTCTCGGGTCTCGGCTACGGCAAGTCGTGTTCAGTAACTTGGTTCTAGTTATTTTGTTGTTGTTTTATCGTATCGATATGGATAATGAAGAAGTTTCGCTAGCTAATTAAATTAACTAATTATAATGATGTAAGATTTTGAATTGAAGTGTATGTTGTGTGAGCCAGGCCCCGGGCCGGGCGCGTACCGGCTGCCGACGACGGTGGGCTTCCCGCAGCACGACCCCTCGCGGTACCGCAACCCCATGTACTCGTTCGGCACCAACGCGGGCTACCGCGTCAAGGTATGTGCTGCATATAAGTATTACTTTACCAATGAAACTTAAGACGTGGTCGAATTTGTCAGAATGACGTTTTCTAAACAAGCGCCACCTTGTTGGAACGTAGTTCCTTATCGCGCGTTGCGGGGCTAGACGGAAAAAATTCAGACGAAAAGTGTGTACGACACTTTTACCCGACTGCGCGACGCAAAGGAGGGTAATGTGTTTTTGCTATAGTAAGCTATTGTAAGCCGTGCGGCGTGCGCATGTTATAGAAAGCAAGCCAGATATTTTCGTTTCGTCTTTGGTCTGTGGATGGGTGATCAAGGTTAAGTAACAACTGCCCAGGTCTGCCTGTGGATGGGTGATTGATCCAAGTTAAGCAACGGTTGCCGAGGTCTGTCTGTGGATTGGTGATCAAGGTTAAGCAACGACTGGCAAGGTCTGTCTGTGGATAGGTGATCCAAGTTAAGCAACGGTTGCCAAGGTTGGTCTGTGGATGGGTGATCAAGGTTAAGCAACGACTGCCAAGGTCTGTCTGGATGGGTGATCCAAGTTATGCAACGGTTGCCGAGGTCTGTCTGAGGATGGGTGATCAAGGAGGTTAAGCAACGACTGCTGGTGGTGGTGGTGGTTTTTTTTGTGCCAATTTTTTTTTTACAATTCCTTCACTACTTAATCGAAAGGAACTTCGTTCCATCCGGGTGTCCCTTGACACCTCTCTAGTTGTCTCAAGCCATGTTGGTCAAGTAATACTTATCTGACCCCTTGGCTGAGAGTGTAACTATCGTTACCGCTATGAAGAGTGACAAGCTATGTCATATATTGTTCCCCGAATGTGGCGTGACTGCCAGATGTCAGTGCCTGAGACGGGTGTTTGTAGCAAAATATACTTTAACGTCCCACTCAGACGTACCAGACATACTTCTCTGTTGGCAGTTCCTTCGGCCTCCACTAATTAATGATGTATATATCTATATGAAGATGTCGCCTTTTTTGCGTCTACCCACATTATATGTGTACCCATCCACCCTTAACAAACGTCACGTAAGGCCGGAATACTGCCAAGGGTGTGATGGTACATGAAAATAAATGATAGTTGAAGGAGCCTACACAGGTCTACAAGGCTAACAGTCCCTACGACCCTAAGCCCGAAGCCCTACAGCCCTAACCTATCATATACCTAGCATGTAATAGATATAATAACTTCGGGATGTCTGCACCATGCGATCTAAGGTTACAGACGGATTGGAGACAGGATTTCCAGGTACGGGAAGGGTACACTCACTGCCAGTCCCGCAGACTCACGAGACTGATCAGAGATGGCTAAAGGTGTCTTGGCCACAGTGAGGGGTAATGAGACAAGAATATAAAATTCAAATCTGATTTATTTACAAATGTTACCGCTAATATACTACTTTTTCTTAACACACACTATTTTTAATGCAATTAATTCGAGTCACTCTCGGTTATCTTATATTTATTGGTGTACTTCGTAATTGGCGTAATGTTTGAAACAATAATTTTAAGTTATTGTACTGTCAGCTGTGAAGCTACCTTTCATAAAATAAATAAATAAATAGGGGCTGGGTCCGGGGCCCGCCTACCGCATCGAGCGCGTGACGCGCGACGGCACCATGTCGTCTCCAGCCTGGAGCTTCGGGGCGCGCTTCCCGACGCGCTCCACGCTGCGCACGCCGGGGCCAGGGGCCCACGCGCCCGAGCGGTGCCCGCCGATGCGCGAGCCGCGGGCCCCTGTGTACTCCATGGGCGCGCGGCTGGGCTTCGCGCTGAAGCGACCGGGGCCCGCGCCCAACGCGTACGCGCTGCGCCTGGGCTCCGGCACGCCGGCCTACACGATGGGAGCCCGCGTGGGCTTCAATCTCAAGGCCAAGTCGCCGGGGCCCGCCGTCTACTTCCAGAAGGACACCAACGTGTACAAGTGCAAGTGAGTGCACGGCATTTACTACAATTTCAGTACAGTCGCAGTGGTACTCCCCCAGATTGTGGAACGAAAGTTATCGACGCATCAATATTAAACGTACGTCAAGTGCTGTGATTGGTTGAATGAATTTCATCATCTAAAATTCACTCGCACAACGTGACCGGCATTCATAGTCTTTTTGATGATTGTCGTTCCAGAAACCGGCAATTCTCTTACGCTCAACAATAGGAGCCATCATTTATAATTATGTTGGTAATTCAAAGTACTTTTTATTTAGTTAGGTGATTCAGGTGATATTAGTAATGGAATGAAAATCCAGTACCCGAATATTGACCTACTGTCACGGATACTGAAGTTTTTGCTGGATTTATGTTGGATATCGTATACGGGTTGGAAGGGACATCGACGCAAAACGTTGCATCACTCTGAGCCCCCCCCCCCCCCACAGAAATTTTTCATCGGTTATTAAAAAAAAATCAGCTGTTTCCTCAGAATGATGTACGGAATACGTGGTACACGTCGCGTCGGTGTCTCTTCCACCCCGTATAACGCTGCGCGCTGTCGGCAACTTAATAATTACCGTTGAATCAATATAATCTTTTGTTGAGCGTGCGTGTCGAATGCGGCATGTGCATCAGAGCTGTGGCTAATTTGTGTACGTGTGTGTTCGTGTGTGCAGACAGCCGGTGTTCTCGCTGGGCGCGCGGCTGGAGGGCGCGGGCAAGGCGACGCGCACGCCCGGCCCGGCCGCCTACCCGCCTGACCTCTACAATGTCAAGAAGGTAACCGTCTCTCCAACTCTCCCTGACCCTCACCCATGTAAAGCATTTTGAACACACAACCAATCAAAGTATGGCGAAGCTAGCCTAACGTATTATCATTATCTTCCTGCCCCATGTCCCATAATACTTAGAGCTCAACAAGTTTTTCGGCTTCTATTCGCCCCTGTCAGCCGTCACGCTATTATTTACTCCGATTTTCATATCATTCCTGACACAATCCATCAGTATCTTTTCTTTGGCCTTCCTCCCTCTCTCCATCCCAATCAACATACATCATCACTGTTATAGTCTCGTGCGTCGTATGGTACGTACTGGTACTATACTGGTGTATTGTAACATTTCAGAACCCGTACTCGTACTCGTTCGGCACGAAGCACGGCGACTACGCGCCGCCGCTCATCGTCAAGGAGGACACCATGGACTGTCTGTAGCACCACGCGATGGTTCGCGTCCACGGTGGCCGTTGTTTGAACGCCATCTCTGTTGGCGTTGCTAGATTGAACTCTGGTTGTGTACCTAGCAATACTCTCGTAATAAGTCCGCCCATGTTCTAGTGGTGTTCGTTTATCCGAACATGGTTGAACATTATTAGAAGTGGATATCTCAGGTTTCTAATACATATATTGCAAAGTGATGTCAATGTGAGTTAGTAAACGGTAAAAAAAATCGTACAGTCCAGTGAAGTAACGTCGGCTTGTATTAGAAATCAAATCACTTGGAATTTTATTCACCTAGAATTGTAAAAGTATTTAAGGCAAACGTCGTAAATCATGTTATAGTGCCTGTGTTGTACCTATATTGTATATTTTACTGGACCGAGGTGAATTTAATATTTTTTTACGTAATTTCGGTAATGTCTAAATTGTCAACTTCTTCACACTATTCAACCAAGTCTTGGGAATTAAGTAACATAAATCTTGGCAGAGTTGATATTAGTGAGGGATGACCATGGCTGCACAGCCTGGTACAGTATTGTCCCAGGTTTATTTCACCCCAAACCACACCATAATCGTTCCGCCACGGCAAGGATGGACCTGGATTTAAACGCGTTCACTGCTGGTTCCTAAGTGGTACTGTCATTAAGCAGTCTCAAAATGATTGCCTTCGTAGAGTCAGCAGTGAAGCGGTGGGTGTTACGACCTCACAAACGCTCTAAATATGCATGGACGTTATTGTGCGTCGTTAATGACGGCATCGACAGTTGGTACACTTGCCTTATTTCCGCGACTTTGTTCAGTAGTGTATTTAGTTCGTATGTTGAAATACAAATCGTCATTACTTAGAGAACTACTTTTTGTAAACCGCTTGTGAACAGTTTTAAGTAAATTGAATAAAGATTTAATTTGTATAACTTGTTTATTGTTTAACAATTAGTAGCTAGTTACATCTAATATTATTAATTCACTATAAATACTCAGTCACACTGCTACTGTCATATATTGAACACACACTCTGGATCAGATTTGCTGAATATTAAAATGCTCAAGTTATCTGTAACATTCCACCTACAACTGCTATTCTGACGGCGCATTGGTACTATTTTGAAGGTAACATACGCGGTGCGCTGCGTGGCGCGTGTGTGAGTGCCGCGGCGTGCTGCGCTAGAACTTGCGCATGGCGCGCAGCTTGTTGTTGCGGCGCATGCCGGCGGCGCGGACGCGCAGCCAGTAGCGCTTGCTGCTCGGGTCCAGCTCGGCCAGCCGCGGCGCGGGGCCTGTGTTCAGCGACCACAGCCACGCAGGGTACGCGCTGTCCTCTTGTATCTGCAGACATGCAATTTAAACATTTTGTCAAATATGTTCACACCAAGTGGACTACTACTTTAATATTTTTATGACAGTTTCAATAAGGCTCAACTTAATTTATTCTAGCTAGTTGTTGCCTTTTTTTTTTAGGGTGGGAAATCATCAAATGACCCCTCCCGCTCTGGGCGGAGCGGAAGGGAGTGTCAGACTCTTACTGACTAAAAACCACCCATGTTCCTTCTTTGGCCCTTTATGTTCCAGGGCCGCGGTATCTCTTTCGAACAGTCCCGCAGCCCTGGCAGAGCTAGTTGTTGCCTGCGACCTTTGTTCGAATGAAATTATTATAAAAAAATGTTACTTCCCTTTTTAAATCAGAGTTTGTTATTTTTTTTTGCACGGAACCCTAATTCTGCCAGTAAAAGTACCGTCAAAATCGGTCCAGCCGTTGCGGAGATTAGCCAGAACAATTTTTGTTATAAGTAACTAACGTATATACTTTCAAATGCATTCAGTAAAAAACTGTTATTTTGATGTTACAAACAGACACTTCAATTTTACTTATTTGTATTGGTAAAGTTTGTTTCACTGATTATCCGACCACTACCCATTAAAAAGAAAGGAGGCAACTGTTGAGATGACGAATAAAGGATGATTTCCACCAAATGGCTCGCATCGCATCAGATCGGAAAGGTTACGAACGGATGCGCCGACAGCCGATCGCGTCCGGCAGGGTATCGACGGATACGATCGGCTCCGTACCGTCGCTTCCGTATCCTCGTATTCCTTCCATGTCGGATACGACGACAGGCGAAAGAAGCCGATCGCACATCGCAGTATACTTTCGGCTACGATCGCGTGTCGCGGAAGACGCCCGCGGTCAAGCTGTTGTGCACGGCTTGGTAATAATTATGTACCCTAATTTTACCAACCTGCGCAAGTGGAGATTCAATTATGACTCTGCCCTGGAGTGTAAATGTGGTGCTGTTCTACAAACAATGGGGCACTTAATATTGTGTCCTGTGTGTCCTGTTGTTTGTTCATTACAGGAACTAATGAACGCAACCGAAAGCACCAAACTAGTAGCTCAGTTCTGGGCTGACATAATTTAGGTTGCCATTGACATGCTAAGCATCTGTATCCTAGCTGTAAGTTTTCTTAAGAAATAAAATAAAAACAACATGTCACCTTGACGTCCTCGCCGGTGGTGTAGATGTTAGAGCCGCACACGTAGTGGACAAGTTTGTGCGGGTCTGTCTCCACTGGCATCTCCTTCTTCTCCATGGTGCCTAACTTGCCGCCCTTTTTCTTGCCCTTGCCCAGGCCCATCACACCTGGAAACAGACCCATTCTACAATGTGGCACAGACCACTGCTTCGCCTGTTTCTACAATTACTGAAATATCATGCATATTTGATACTAGCGAAGGTAAATAGGACTTCCAGGGTTTTTTATAGAACCCTTTTATCAATCAATTAACGTTAAATACTGGTTGCACAAATCCTTCCACAAATAAATACTACCAATAATTAGAATTGTTAGAAGCTAGCAAACTTAATAATTGAGAGGATTATTATACAACAATAACAGATATTAATCCACCTCCTGCGGCGGATGTGGTTTTCTTGACGACGGCATAGTCAGCGGCTGTGCTTTGCAGGTGTGACGACTGTACGACGAGCACCTGCCGCAATTGTAATAATGTCCTCAAGAATCCAGGAAACATTGTATACAACTTTAACTTTATCAAATAAATAACAATATCAGTAATTGAAAGAGTTCTTGGACTGATTGAGTGAGATTTGAGGTTATATTTTGATTCTTAATAAGCTTAAGCTGACAGCTAACTTTTCGATCACAGTGACATTTGCGTTTTGAAACGGTATTTTTTGTCTAGAAATTGTATATTAACTTAGGAAACCTGTTCTTTTGTTCTACTAAAAAAATTTCTTCAAAGAAGTGATATTTTATTTATGAATTACTGACAGTTGTAAAAGGTAGTTTTCACTTTTATTTTTCCTGCAAGAAAAATGCAAATAAAACGCAAGATGAAACCAAACTTTAGAGACAACTGATTGTCAAACCAAGTGTCGTAAATAGTGATGTCTCGAAACGATCAGACTTTCGTGAGTTAAATCGGTTTTAATTATTTTATCTTTTCAAAAGAAAATGTAAAGCAAAAAGTGTAACTAAGGCTTAAATCCTGTTATGTTTTGCCCGGTATAATTCTTTCCCACTTTTGGTGCATGTGCATGTTATAAGTTATGTCTATTTATTAGATTATGATTATAAATTGTTTTTAGCTGTGGGACAAACCAACCATATGGCGCTATGACACAGCCAAAATGCAACCATGCAAGCCTCGTAGAAGATGGTGAAACGAGCCAGACAAAAACAACTACTAGTACTGCTGGCCTCCATCATGGTACTACAGAGTAGTACAATTATGGAGGCCAGTAGTAATAATTAGATACACATAATTGCATTTGGAAGTTCATGGTCATGTTTTTTAACAGAGTTCAGAAAAAGGAGGTTATGAAATCATCCCGTATGTATTTAATACTAGCTCATGCCCGCGGCTTCACCCGCGTAAGTTCGGTAATTGTCCCACGGGATTGCACTACCGGGATAAAAAGTATCCTATGTGTTAATCCAGGTTATAAACTATCTGTTTGCGAAATTTCATCCAAATCCGGTCAGTAGATTTTGCGTGAAAGAGTAACAAACATCCATCCATCCATACTCACAAACTTTCGCATTTATAATATTGCTAGGATTGTTGGAAATGCTCAGTTTTCATAAAAGTGAGTCTTCTAAACATGTGTCATCCAAAAAAAAATTCTGCCATTTAATTTTATTTTCAAAATAGCGTCACACATTTAATCTATAGGTAATAATAAATAATTTACTAACTACAAAACTTTAATAGTAATAAATATGTACACTTAAAAGGGTTACAGGGCGTCCAAAAGTTCGTCCGCATCGCTGTCAACAGGAAAATGGCCCAGAAGGCTGGCAGCATTACCACGTTGGATGGCAATGCTGATTCTTTGGCCAAAAAATAGGCCCGCCCTCTGGTCACGTGAAGAGTCGACCAACTGCTTGGCGATTTCCCGAAATACTAGGTGGGCACTCGGACCCCATGGCCCTAGTGTTTCAACCCCAAACGGCTCAAACACATAACTACCAATTAAATTATTGTATTTGCGCCATTTGAGGTTTTCAGCACCTGCAGCAGCGGCCCCAGCGTGCTAGGAAGATGGGATGGCGCAAGGGTGTCGACGCACACCAAAGGCCTACCCAACTTCCATGGCATTATGGTCATACCATCTGGTCTCTTCCCATCGACACGTGCCAAGCCATTGGGTTCTAAGACAGCTGGAACCCCGGCGGTGGCAAGAGCACGACTGCACGACGGATAAGATCATTAATGTTAGCGTGCCGCGCAATCCGACCTGCACTCTTACTGCAAGAAAGGCCATGGTGTCCGAGGCAGTCGACTGCTTCACCACATTGATAGCGATGTGGAGCCCCACAACATTTCTCAACATAGCGAATAGTGCAAGTCAGTGTCATTAAAATCGGTCTGCAGTTTTTAAAATATGGACTTATTACGTGAGCGAAACATTGGCATGGCGTGCAGGGGGGTCATGTGATTGTTTTCAAAGGTCATTAGGCTCTATGAGGTAGAGCCTAATGACGTTGACCCGATTTGAAGATTATCAAGCATCTATGAAATAACTAAAAATGGAAAACTAAAAAACCTTCTTTTTTTCAAAAATATCAATAACTTCCAAAAAACTTTGAAAAATGCATAATAACTTTAGTTTCGGAATCTAGTTACTTTTGTTATTACTCGTTCGTTCGTTTTTTGTCACCGACTTCCACAAACTGACCCCCGTCACCCCCATGCTAACAAGGTAGGTACAGATGCCAGCACATCAAGCTACTACAATCTGTCAAAGTTATTTAATAGATTTTCAACTTTATCGTTAAAGTATTAGGTTCATGGTTGATTGGGAAAATTTTTCAGTTTTGGGTAGCTTGATGTGCTGGCGTCTGTACATAAAATGATATGAATGACATACATACTCGTAAAATAATAAAAATAGAATTATTGCAATCTGATTTCTAGTTTCTGAGAAATACGTGGAAACTTATGAAAATAATGGTTAAATGACTGCTCCAAGCATGTATAGGAATCTCACATTAACTCGTAATATTTAAGTATTCATTCATGAATTATTTAGTGTTTAAAAAAGTTTCATATCTATACAATCCTGAAAATAAAATCGTGTGACTCTTACGTCAATAGGTATAAAACTGCAAACAAATGACATTTCTATGAACTAAACTTTCGATATATCTGCAATGATATTGATAAATTGTATTTTTGACTGCCTGCGAAATCGTGGTGGGTAGCTACCCACCCCGATTTCGCAGGGTGGTACTTGAGTAAACCTTGAGTCTACATAGAGGTAATTGCACCTTACACATTCGTGTAGGTTTTATTGCGGATTGTAAATCAAGTGCTTCCCTCTTAAGGGTCGAATTTTTTTTTTGGAGTGAAAAATCACGTTTTACGTTAAAACTCAATGTGGCGCACCAAAAACATTGTGCGGATGAAGACATATTGAATAGTAAACGGGTCATGGTTATTGATACACTCCTTTTTAAGTCGGTTAAAAACCTCTAAAAAGCGAAAAATAACCATCAGGAAGTCAGTGAAAAAATTTTTACTTTATAGATTAAACTCACTTTTCAAATCTAATGTTATTTTGCACATTTTCTAAGAGGTTTTTTGGAAGTCAGTTATCTTTTAAGAAATAAGTACGTAAAGTCAATGAATAATTATTATATTCTTTATTTTCGGACAAGAATGATCCAGCACGTTAGTATACAACAATAAAACTTAATAATTTGTGTTAGTAGTTGAAATAGCAAAGCGAACAATGTTTTTGTAGTTGTGGTATTTTCCTATTAAATATTATCAAAATCTTTTATATTTTCCTGGAGTTATCGCTCATATTGTTTATAAATACCTATTTACCGCAAAGGTATTGTTTCTGTTACTATTGTAATGTTCTAAATTAAACAGTCAGTGTGTAACATTAGCATAAGCGAGACGTGATTTCGGGGACTACCTAAGTCATACATTTTATAAAAGTCGTAAGTATTATAAGTACCTAATTAAATTCATGTTGAGTTCATTGTGTGATACAATATTTTTTTAATAAAAACAATAATAACGAACTAATTCGAGTCAAGATCCCTATACATCGGATCCGGAATACAATCGGTATCTCCTCACTAGTTTTCACCAATACGCTCGCCTTAGGCACGTCGCTTTAGGTAAAATGTCATTTTATTATGTATTTATTTAGGATTTTATAGCAAAACCTTGGTATATTTATCAATGTTTCATAGAAACTTAGTGCAAATGATGAATTTCCGTTCGATTAGATACGCAGAACTCCCCTTTAGTCCTAAAAAGTGTAATTAATTTTTATTTTGCGCATAAAATTTCAAAGAGCGCTTTGTTATATCGTAATCGTATCTTGTTTTCCTTATAAAAATCCGGAAATTCCCGTGCATCGAGTGGTTTGTCCGTGGTTCACTCCGAGCGCTGGGTATAGGTGAGGTGACTCATACGACTCACTGCGATGAGTGTTGTGTGTGTGGCGAGTGCTCAGCGAGTCAGCGCTGGCTCAGTAGTCAGTAGCGTGAAGGCGGCTCAGTGAAGTGGAGCGCAGTGTCATTGTTATTGTTTAATAATTGCAAGTGATGTTCGACTCGAATGAGTTTGGAGACGACGACTTGTACAAGGTAGGTGCGTCACGAGTGCCGAGAGTGGCGGGCGTCGCACGCGGATGCGCCGAAGTACTAATGCCTTATCACTGTCGCATAACTTTATCATATTACATTTCGATTAACAGTCGGCAATCAGCGTAGATACATACAGGTGTGATAGTGCAGTCTTTACCCGGAGGTGTTAAGTGTCAGTTGAGTGTAGTGTTGCATACAGTGCTGAGCTTGTGTTCTGTAGTGTTTGGTACTGGCAATGTGCTGCTCACGGCCACATTGCGCCTGATTGTGCTGAGTGTTGTTGCAGGTATTTTGTGCACAGATAACTCGTTCAACTTTCCTGTAATGTGCAGGCAATGTGCCACATTGCTGTGAATTCAGCAGCGGATGAGTGTGTCCTTCACATTGTATGTGTACAGTACTAAGCAGTGCTAGTCTGTGTACAGTGTCTCATAAGATAACTGTGAAAAGTGCTGTTATCTAGCTATCCTGTGCTTTGTAGTGTCACTAGATGTATTATGAGTAATGTAGTTTGTGTGTCATTGATAACAAATTACATCAGTATAATCTCTCTATCAGTAATATACATGTGATAACCTGCACCTACTCCAACTGTGTTTGAATGATATCTTCAAAAAGGTTTAAAAGTGTACATTATCTCACTAGAAATATTGTAGAAATGGGGTAGTCAGAAACATGACAGTCTGACTGCCAGTCTTACCAAGGGGAATTGTATTATCCGGTGACTGGGTTGTAGAGACAGATAGGCAGTCGCTCCGTAGAAAATAGTGGTATTCAGCTACATCTGGTTAGAATAGAAGCTGATTAGCCGACACCAACTTGTTGGGAAAAGCAGGCAGATGATGAAATGTTATAATCTCTTTGTTCATGCTATGAACGATTGTTTATTTAATACTTTGAGCACCCAAAAGGGCAGAGGTAGATTACACCATAGGTATTATTATTACTATAATAATCTAAAATGGTGTACAGTACAGGATGGCATTCCATTCTTCAGGATTTTGTTTATATTTATGTTGAAAATGTAAGTCAGCAACACTAACTCAGACTAGCTGACTCCACTAGCAGTAGAAGTAGCAACAAGGAGTATTGTTTGTGCAAAATTGTAATGCAATTAATAATAATAAGAAATGCTGGTGGTTCTGAGTAGTATGAGTCGAACTGCACCAACTACTTAAGTTTGAGTGCTTTTCGTTATGACTGAACAGTGAACAGTTGCACAATACCACAATCATATTTGTTTTCATTAAAAGATAAGCTACTACTAACCCAACTAGACATGCCACTAATAACCTAGAATTGATAACTTAAAAACAAATCTAGGTTGGGATTGTGACCTTTGTAGTAATAGTATGTAGCCACGAGCCACCTTCCCGGTTCTATCATGGGCTTAGTTTAAAACTTGTAAGGCACAAGTGGATAATGTTAAATTAATAATGCTATGTAGATAGATAATTTTAAAAGTGAACCAAACCCAGTGCTGTGATAGCACAAATAGTTGGTAAATGTGTGTTATCTGTGCCGGGCAGGGCACGCAGGCACCCACACGTTCCGGCTGCACGGGAAGTGATGTGGCTTTAGTAGATTGTTAGCCTGAGTATGTCATTGTGTTAGGAGATTGGCCTTCTAAATAATGTTGTGTGTATTGTGAACATGCAACATTGTTACATTTAACATATTGTTCTTGGGGTCAAATTTCTCAAAATCTGCTTTAAGTCCATCTCAAGTGTATTATTTTCTTTCATGACTCAGGCTTGCGTTTGGCCGCAACTCACCTGATGTGAAGCGATGATGCACACTGGGGTGAAGCACGCGCGCCTCAAAGAACGCGATTCACTGGAACCATAACAAACTAGATCCTAGGGCCTGCCACCACCACTTCTAGTAATCTTACTTCAATGTGGGACCCAGATCTCGAGTGGTTTCAGCGGCTGATGCACTAGGATACAAGTCCCGCGAGACGTGTCCCTGGAGACACTGTGCACACTCGATGTCGGGCGACATCTAACGGCACAATCACGACTGGCGACGGCGATGTCGACAAAACGACGAAAACAGTCGCGAGACAGTATAGATAGATAGGGACGTTGTCGCGCAGCGTCTCTCTAGACATGTGTTTTGATTTTTCTCCCCTATGTGAACCCACGTGCAGGCTTGTAGCGTGCATAGCCTGCTACAAGCCTGTAACTAGATGAGAGTATGTAGGTACCTACTATGTATTGTGTTGTGTGCAGCGTTACCCGGTGAGCTCACCGCGAGCCCCGAGCATGGAGCTGCTGCTGTGGCTGGCGGCCGCCGTGGTCACGTCCATCCTGCTGGCCATCATCTGCCGCTGCTGCTGCCGGAGCAAGTCGCGCGGCCGGATCATTGCGCGTGAGTACCAACACCTACAGCATCCAACACAACCCAAAAACATTATAGTGATATACTTCATTAATAAATATCAATACACTGCCAACGAAGTAGACACAGTGAACCATATAGATCAATGGAGAATATGAAGAATTTTTTGAAGTCGGAACAGTCGGAATTTGGAACAGTCAGTCATTCCCTATATTATGTTTTGCCGCTAAATACGTATAGTCAGCCTTCAGTTATCTGGCCGCGTCCGTCGTTCGATAAGCAGTCATAAGTTCATGATCACGTGTATTCGGCCGAGGTTTATCTCCAACTGCGCGAACAGGCGACCTCGCGACACTCGCGAGTTGCAGACAAGTTATCGAGTTGATGATAACATTTGGGCTGCGTTCGGGTTTCTCCGCGCGACCTAACGGTCCATTCTTGTGTCATCGCGAGGTGGAATGTCGAATGCTTTCTGTGTTTTACGTACTAAAGACTTTTATGGGAAATCTTAATAAAAGTAAATTTTAAAACAATATTTATACTTAACTTGTTTTTTTGTTTATAATGTTAAATCTAGAACTTCGGTTGCACCGTGCATCTATGTCATTTAACACAACCGTAATTTATTTGCCTTTTTTGTTTTTATATCTTTTTACTCTGGACGCTCTTAACTTGCAGGGCTTGCTACATCATTCTCACAAATAATTATGTATAATCTCAACATGAATGACGAAAAAAATATTTTGATTGAAAAGAGTGTCCATGGAGTTTCTTGCCCATTCTTCTCCATGAGATCTACACTTTGGAATGTGCAACTACAGTACTTTCACAAGTTATTTTGCCTCGTGTCTGAGCCTGTCGCCTTCTTTGTTTTTCTGTGCCTGTTATGGTCTAATTGAAATAAATGGTTTGAATTTTAAATCCGAATTCGATTCTTATTCTATTCCATTTTGCACATTAATCTTCATTGATTGGGTACAAATAACAATACGCTACTAAGTATTGTATTAGACTGCATTTATTGGTAATTTTGCAATAGATGCAGACGTCTGTTCATTAGGCATTTAAAGCTGGGTCCACATTTATGACATCATGTCACCAACGCTCACCCGTGAACCTGCGCGATACGATTTAGGCCCTGTTTCCACCATAGCGGAGACGAGCGGAGCGGAGAGAACACGTGCGGGAATTCAATCACGTTTGTCTAAATCCACATTGTAGCTCGTTTCTCTTGTGATTGGTCGGTTCTTGCACGACTCCTCTTATCTCCGCTCGTCTCTGCTTTGTTGTAATCTGGACGTTGAACAGTGACGTGCACGATTTCCATGGTTGAATGTGACACTGACAAATGTGTCATGATCGCTCATGTAACGCTCGGTGTGCTTGCAGCGCCTCCCCGCGACGAGTCGGTGCCGGCGCCCTACCCGCAGCAACAGTACGCCGCGCCGCTATACCCCGGTGAGAGTGCAGCGCAAGGTAGCGTAGCTAGTCCATTCTTATGCCCACCATACTAACACGAGGTGAAGTGCTCTACTAACACACCCACGTACCCGTCACGACCGCGTGAGTAACTGAGCGTTCCCACTGGCGAAACATTCAAGTAAAATATTTTGAAATCTCTTAATTTCTCTCTTCTCTTAGTTGAAATATTTTATCTCGGAAGACATGTTTTATGTGACTCTTTCGCCAGTGGAGACGTACAATAAAAGAGACAGCTGTGGATCGCCGGAACAGGATCTTAGACGATGGATCATAGCGATGACAAGAACTGCTGCATGACATTTCCAAAACATTTATCTAGCTCATTTAAAGCCGTGTTGTTCTTAACAAGAGGCAGTCATTTCTCTAGTCATGCATGGGTTTGGCAGCTTGTAATGTAGTTTTGCACTAAATGAGTGCAGTATGAAGCATGTTCATGTCATTATTATAGTACTGCAAATGGTTCTGTTGAAAAAGAAAGTCGAGGAATGATGCTAGATAGAATGCGTACTTAAAAGATGAACGTGAAATGATTCTTTCGGATGATGACAAAAATGAAGGATAGGTGGAAGGGGTCCTTTGAAAGACTGATGAATGATTAGAATGACTGGAACGGTGTGCTGGACTGGACAATACATCATTAAAGGAGGGCTTAGTAAACAAGGTTAGTACGTTTAACACTAGAAACGGGATATTTACCATGTGTAAGTACCTACTATTTATTTGAGTTCCCAATATTTCGGCGCTGTTACAAGCACCATGATCACGGATAAACTGAAGAACGAATCGAACACCCGCCGAACCGCCAGCCGCACGCCACCGGACTGAATATTAGGAACTCGAAACAGAAACATGGTAAATAGGTATCCCGTTTCTAGTGTTAATGATAAGGTTAGTCCTTAATCAACCTTAGACCTCAATAGTCCTTAGACATAGTATGGATGAAGTGAGAATAGCAGTAAATGGAATGAAGAATGGTACAGAGCGTTAGGACCTGACGGTGTACCAGTTGAAGTGTGGAAGTTATTACCGGTGGAGAGATATACGTAGTTAACTTCATTCTTCAATAAGTTGTTGCTGGAAGAAGCCATCCTGAGAAATAGTGCAACAGTTCGCTGGTGCCCACCTTTAAAAACAAAGGTGATGTGCTGGAGTGCAATAAAAGGACACTGACGCGAAAACGGTTACCACGTATTCAGTACAGTACAGTAATGATCTGAGTTTTGATCTTATTTTTATTTGTTTTCATTTCTGGAGCCACTCGTTTCAATTTTATATTGTTTTATGTTATCATTTATCTTTGTGAATGCTAACCAGTAATTGGCGACTGTGTAAGTCCAAGACTGATATCAGTGCCGGCGTGAGGGCCACTGACACCCCGGGCGAAAATATTGTGGCGCCCACTTGAGGGAAGCAATATCAGCACAGAGCGTTGAGCACAGTTTTGAGGGTTTGCATCAGGGGAGGCCAGAGACTCCAACTCCAGACCTTGGCGCCCCCCAGAATTTGTCGCTCTGGGCCGTCGCCCCATCGCGCCCCCCCCTAACGCCGGCACTGACTGATATATAAAACGTTTATAAGTAAAGGTTGGTTTTGGTAGACAAGTTGTACACAGAAACTGTTGGTAAACCTTTATTAATAAACACAGCATTCTGAGCCCCCCCCCCCCACATAGAAATGTTTGATTGAAAAATTTCTATCTTATTATTACGAAAATATAGCATGATGTACAGTATACGTGGTAACCGTTTTCGCGTCGGTGTTCCTTCCACCCCGTATCCGAGCGATGTGCAGTCGATGTAGGACCAAAATAGAACACCTATTCTGTAATTTTGGCGGTCTCCTCAGTCCTGTGCCCATAACTCTTGCCGGAACGTCCATACCGATATCTTCCGATTAACGGGACCTCGGGTCGCTTGTCCAAGGAGATAGCGAAGTAGACCGAGACGTAATGCACCGGATCAACTCAGGATGAATGAAATGGTGACAGGCACTGGAACAACTTGCGTCCGACTGATGCCCCTCAAGTCAAAGTGGAAAATATACAAAAGTCTGTAATTAGACTTATCGTACTGTATGGATCGGAATGTTGGGCCGTGAAGAAGATGGATAAAAACTACTACTACAAGAGTGATGAAGATAAATGTTGATGGATGTAGAGGGAGAGGAAGACCAAGGAAACGATGGATGGATGTGTGAGGAATGATATGATAGGAGTTACGGATGGCGTGACGGTTGACGTGTTGCGCCGACCCCGAGTAACATGGGACAAGGTCAGGCGGATGATGATGCGTATGGGTTCTGTTCAAACCAAATCAAATTATTGATTTGCCAGAAACGTGGTATGTTTACAAGGTGTTCACAATATTACATAGTGCTACATGTCTCACCGTTTTAACGGTATGCAAAATCAATTTATAATTACAGTAAATTACAATTCACATCAGTTACATTCCATTAATTTTAAGATTATACATTATTTCAATTATTTTTATTATATTGCACACACTTCTTTTGTTGTCGCATGGATAGGGCATGTAGAAAAATCAAGATGGCGGAGTTAGTCCCCGAGGAGGTTTCGGTCCCCGGAAAACCGGGTTTTCCGGGGACCGAAACCCATAATCGGAACTAACTCCGCCATCTTGATTTTTCTATACGGTTACCACGGACAAATTGACAAATGTTCGCCAACAATGCCTTCTTATCAAAGCGCCAACAGACGCGTGGTCTGCACAATATGTCAATTTAAGCTGCATTGTCAGTGTAACCTTTTCAACGTCTACAGCCCAACCAGTGACGGTGTACCCAGTAGGCGCGGGCTACCCGACGCAGGCGCAGTACCCGACGGGCGCCCCGTACCCGACGGGCGCCCCGTACCCCACGGGCGTCCCCTACCCCGCGCCGACGGGCTACCCGGCGGGCGCGCCCTACCCGCACGCGCACTTCCCGACGCCGGCGCCGTACCCGCCCGCGCCCACCGCGCCTGATGCTACCGGTACGTCACTATACATTTAAGTGCGAACTTCACCGATAAAACTGAAGGCATTATGACCCCAGTCATGCTGATTGCATTGAGGTTCATTGGTGAACTTGGCACTAATGGTTTAAAAGACAGCAGCTTTCTTGTGCAAATAAAGTACTCACGAGCCCTTACATTTTGAAAATTTAATTATTTTTATTGCGTTGTTTACGTTGTTGAGCAATGAAATTATTCAAATTACAAACAAAGCCATGGATCATGATGGCGATGTGTGCGCTGTTTAGTGTGCTTCGGTAACAAACCTCCTTGTAACGAACTATAACCATCATGAAAACAGTTGACAAGGTCAGATTTAATTAGTTGGAGAAACTTTACAGACTTGGTAGGATATTTATTTATAAATAGGAGAACCAACAGCTATAACAAATGAGTAACAATTGTATATGCAACACAGAGCCAATTACAGGTTCCCACGAGTAAACACAGAAAAGGTAGTAGAAATCTTAGGATCACTAGTTAACAGGCACGATATAAAATAAATATAAAAGGTTAGTAACACGGCGAAAAAAAGAAAAATAAAGCAATACGCGGTTTCAAAAAAAATGCATTCAGCCGAGTGCGTGCAGAATAGGTTTTGGTGGTAAATGGTTCAAATGAGAACTATTTACAAAGGATATTAAAGTCCTTACTCGCTCGCACTAAGTATGAGTTTTGCCTGTAGTTAGATGAGGAAAAAGGAATGGAGGATTAAATCGAACTGATATTTGGGGGCATTGAAGTGCAGTTTATGCAGGAGATCAGGGCAGTCAATCTCGTTATTTAAAATTTTTAAAAGAAAAGTGCAATCTGCAAGTCGACGACGATCAATAAGTGGCATAGTAATCATGATTAACTAAAAATAGATTTGAAGCCTTTTTGGTCATAAATATTGATCATCACGTCTGTCCAGTTCCGCTAGCTAATTTATTTAACCCTGTCTGGCCCCCATGCCAATGAAGTGAATGCTATAAAAATATAGACAAGTGTAAATCTATACAAATAAATGACATTGAAATGCCTGTTTGTAACTTCAAAATAACAGCTTTTTACGGAATGCATATGAATGTATACGGGGTGAATTTTTCAAGTGGGCGTGGATGGCCAAATCCGAAACTATGAAGATTAGCAAAAAATGCTCAAAGGAGTCTCGAGCCCGATTTTGATGAAAACTAAAACTGCATCATTAGATTTTTGAAAAATCAATATTCCTAGCCAGGAATTGAACCCATTGATTTTGGAAAAAAACGATATTATTACACCATTCGATTAGATAGTATCGCTAATAAGGATCAAATTCTGGGTAATGTGACATACGGCAAACTTAAGAAAAATGTTAAATAATATGACATATTCTAAGACTTCTTGTATTACGTATTTTAAGAATATAGCCCTAGAGTTTGGGATATAAAAAAAAACACGTTGTATACGGTACCACTTTTTCTTTTTAAATTTTGTCTTTCTATCTGTCGGTTTGTTCCGGCTAATCTCCGAAAGGGCTGGACCGATTTTGTAGAGACTTACTGGATAGCTGATGTTATAAGGAGTTACTTAGGCTACTTTTATTTTAGAAAAAGTATTAGGGATCCGTGCAAAAAAAATTCACGCGGACGAAGGTCACGCAACAGCTAGTTGTACATAAGCAAGTCTCCTATAGTACTCTGACCATTTTCTGGTGATTGATAGAAGACACATAAAGAGCTGCCTAAATGCCGTCTGCTGCCTTGCCGCCCTTGCCGGTACCACCAATACGGTATCGCCAATAGACGAGTTTCAATGTATGTGACCGACCCTCTAAAATGAGTACATACATTAGTTAAACAATGGTGTGAAGATCGCGTCCATGTGATTTGTTCAACGTTTCATTTTGATAAAATGTTGTAGAAACGTGAACGTTTGCGGGTTTTTAATAATATCGTAATTATGAGTAATTGTGGCTCATGCCACGTTTGAGTAGACGTCACACAATTATCTCGGTTGCCTTAAATAAACGTGTTATTATCGTCTGCATCCAGACGGACACTGTAGTAATCTTGTGATGTTGCCGGCACTTGAGCGTGGTTTTTTTGGTGACCATTGTCGGAATCTACAGACATCTGCCTAGCCTGTTCACAACTATGTTGGGGTCGCCCTTCCAGTCTAACCGGATGCAGCTGAATACCTATATTTTAGAAAATAAAAAATACAAGTCTTCATTATTACCAAAAAAGTATGCGGTACTGTATCTATGACAACTATCCCCAATGGTCGTGACGTCACAAAATGGATGAGTTTGTAATAGCAAGTAAATGATCGGTTAGTTTCGGTGTCGGCCGTCAAACAAACAGGTTCGTAATGAAGCGAGTCGATACTGTACACTGCAGTGAGTCATGCGACCAATTTTAATTCGTCATTCACTAATGAAACGCAGTCATTTGCACAACCTTTATGTTTCACCACGAGGCAGAGGTTTCTTCAAATCTAATATTATAAAAAAACTTTTTTGCAAAAAATAAAACCGACTTAAAAAAAACCAGCCATGTGCGAGTCGGACTCGCGCACCGAGGGTTCCGTACAAACTTGTAGGTATTTTGTCACTAAACTACATATTTATGGTTTTCCGATTTTTTCATTTACATGTGCTGTAAATTGCTTCTTGCCAAATTTCATGATTTTGGGACAACGGGAACGTGTCGAAACATGTTTTTTGCGGCATAAACGGCAGTATCTTTTTTGATTTTTTCACAGCTTCAAGGGACTATAGACTTGAGTATATGGTTTAATTTCAACTCGATACCTCCACGCGTTCCCGAGATAAAGGGTTTTGACAGACAGACAGACAGACTGACGGACGGACAAAAAAGTGATCCTATAAGGGTTCCGTTTTTTCCTTTTGAGGTACAGAACCTTAAAAAGTGACAAATAACTTCTTCAGAAGTCGGTGACAAAAAAACCAAATCAAACAAACAAAAGTCACTGACTTCAGAAGCTAAAGTTATTTTTCACTTTATTGTGTTTTTGAAGTCGGTTTTATTTTTTGCAAAAAAGTTTTTTTTATAAACAACTCTTCTTATCCAAATTGTCAGTGTGTGTCCACGGTTTCCATCCGTTATAAGTCCACCGCCAAAACGCGCAAACTGAGTAAAATACTCGCTGTTTCAATTGTCCGCATTTTCCTTTTTCCTTCGACTTCAGCCATTCATGTGCTAGCACGGCCGCGATTTATAACGTTACGTTCGCACGTGCTTCAGGTACGATGTATTGCCGTCTCTATCGCGCAATTCTAGTTTGAAAGTTGTGCGAAAGTGACAATAGTAATGCTTGAGTGTGGAGATTTTTGTTTCCGCCACGTGATACACGCAGTAGGCGCGCGATCACTTGCACAGTCCTCTTTGTGCACTGGCGATGCGAGGCATTCTTTGTTCTAGCTTTGGTCGGGGACTTCCCTATATGTTGTGCGGTCTACTCTGTCGATGTTCTCGCTCACTCGGACAACATTTTCTATGCGGTACTTTTTAACCGACTTCTAAAAAAGGTGGAGTTTATGTTTTTTTTTCATGTAAGTATGTACTCTGATTATTCCGTGATTACTGTGCCGATTGAAGAAATTCTTTTATCATTCAATAGAGGAAGCCTGCGCGCTGCTCAGTTTATAAGTTCGTTCCTGTAATACCTACGTATTGTATTTTCATGATAAGAATTAGTGTGGTATATACTACAATCCTCGCGCTAAAATTTGTATAATTATTTAAAGTAGCACCTATCTGATTCATCGCATGATACAATTTGAACGTAACTGAATGTTCCGCCTACCATCCGCAGAACTAGTGTGTGGTCAGCCGGCGCCCGGCAAGGTGAACATGTCAGTCCAGTAATGTGTATGGTGGCGCCATGCAAGGGGTAGGCCGTAGGGAGGAAGGCGAGTCTATGTGTACAGTGTACGTGATCTCAACACTGTGGACCTAGGTACCGACTAACTGTTTAAATTAAAATACTAAAAGAAATGTGCTCAGTAAATTCCGTGGTCAGTGGATTCCATGGTATGCATGCATGTGCCAATTTTATGGAACGCAAAATTAGTTTGATACTATTTTTGTAACTTCAAATATTATTTTTCCGCGGTCAGTTAGCTTCGATACTCGCGATACATGGGTTAAGGAAAAGTTAAAATACCTACTGGAAAGGCACGTTGTTTGTTAGTTTAGTATAACTTCACTACATACTACCTATGTTATTTTGTTCTCATTTTAAACGGAAGCACGGCGGCACGCCTGATAAATGTTTCCGCCTAAAAGTTCGCTGCGGTTACATACACGTACATAAATATGTTCTGGTTGCTGTGTAATGTACTTGATCTAGCGGCACGTGGCGCCGCCGCGCCGTGGTGCTAGTGCCGGCAAGTCAGTGAAGGTTTGCCGATACTTGTGTTCGGCCACAGGTAGTCAGAAGCCCGAAAGTGTGACCACCAGTGTAAGGGGTGCTGTCGTGTATGCTAGTTACTGGCTGTGTGTGTTGTGGAGGGAAGGCCGTCGCTCCATGTTCAATTCTGGTCTTCAGCTACTTTCCACTGAAAGCGGCGACTTTCAGTGCGATGTAGCTGAATACCCAATAATTGGGAAATGGCAGGTGATGAATGAACTTGTATTTAAGTATAATGATGTGGACTGAGGAGCGGCGTCCCCACTTCCCCAGCAGTGGTACACACATAGGTATAGTGATTGATTGTGTTGTGGTTTCTTAAATGGATTCTAAAGCCAGACACTCAAGTACAGTCACGAGCACCAATATGTAAACACTTAACAACTTGTAAAAGTGCTTTTTTAGGGTTCCGTACCCAAAGGGTAAAACGGGACCCTATTACTAAGACTTCGTTGTCTGTCTGTCTGTCTCCAGGCTGTATCTCATAAACCGTGATAGCTAGAAAGCTGAAATTTTCACAAATGATGTGTAATACATCATTTGTGAAAGGACAATGACCAAAGTTGGTACCAAAAAGTCTCGCGCCTCAAAACCAAAATATTATAGTAATTAGTTTCATATTTTTTTACGGCATTACGCGTCGGGGATTTGATTTTTGAACTGGAAATATACTTTTCGAGTTTAAAAGTACGAATATTGTTTTACTCCCTTTATATGACCTTCCGTTTCAACTGAATATAAATGACGTTCCGTTTCAATTGAACAAACCCTTGTCTGTCGAGCGGACTCTAAAATTAATTACAATTAAGTAAGATCAGTACACCAAATCGATTTAGTTTGGTTTATTGCTATTTGCAACAAAATAGATTTTCTCAGCCTAAAGATTTTGATTTATCGATTACATCCCTAAATCCCGACTAGTTTATAGCACTTACTATACTCCATGGTTTATAGTTATCTTATCTGTGGCATCTGACATTTGTACTGTACTGACTGACTATTGGCAATGTAAAGGTCTAAAATAAAATCGAGTTTCAGTCAAGCATACTGTGGATGTTACTTTAACTCGTAATTCTTACTAATATTAGTGTATTACGCTGTTTTTAGAGCAATAATGTAATGTATGTGTGTTAAAATACGTCGTTGGTAGCGTCGAAAAATAGACCTACTTTTTAGGTTAGTTTCGATTTTATAAAATAACTCTGAAACGCGGGTTTTTTTTTCAAAAATAATTTTTGTAGGAGTTAATACGATCAGTGTAGTCTATAAAAAACAAGGTTTGATTTTGATACAGCATGGTACGGGATTCCATACTTCCATGAGCATTCTCTTTTGCCGCTATAACAACAAATACTAAAAATTAAAAAAAAAAATATTAAGGGGGGCTCCCATACAACAGATATGTTTTTTTTGCCGTTTTTATAGATAATGGTACGGAACCCTTCGTGCGCGAGTCCGACTCGCACTTGGCCGGTCTCCTACTGTTCTGATTAAAATTTCATGTTGTTACGAACATACTGAACATAGTATTCTGGAACTCATATTTTTATGAAAAGATCCTATCTCCAAGTTACAATCGTTATTTTTCGCGTTAATTGCTTTTAAATTTAGGAAACTAGCTTTTGCCCGTGGCTTCGTCCGCGTGGATGTAAAAAAATATCAAACGGGAACGTACCGGGATTAAAAAGTAATCTATAGGTTATAATCCAGGTTACGGTAACAAACATAGTTACATACTTTCATCCCCATTTTTATCCCTTCTGGGGTAGAATTATCAAAAACGCTGAGACGCGTATAAATCAATTTTCAATCGTCAGCCTAAACACAAAATTTGAAGATCCTAACTTCAAAACTGACGGGCTTTTATATAAACTTCCATCCCCTATTTTACCCCTTTAAGAGGGGTGGAATTCCCAAAAATCCTTTCTTAGTGGATACTTACTCTTCACAAAGAAAACACCCTCCAAGTTTCCTGACTGTAGGGACCAGCGGTTTGGGCTGTGGTCCCATACAAACTTTCATCCCCTATATCAACCCCCTTACAGCCCTTTTTTCGCATTAAAAAGTCCGTTCTCAGGCTCTAGACTATCTCTGTACCAAAGGAGAATGCTCATGGAAGTATGGAATCCCGTACCATGCTGCATCAAAATCAAACCTTGTTTTTTATAGACTACACTGATCGTATTAACTCCTACAAAAATTATTTTTGAAAAAAAAAACCCGCGTTTCAGAGTTATTTTATAAAATCGAAACTAACCTAAAAAGTAGGTCTATTTTTTCGACGCTACCAACGACGTATTTTAACACACATACATTACATTATTGCTCTAAAAACAGCGTAATACACTAATATTAGTAAGAATTACGAGTTAAAGTAACATCCACAGTATGCTTGACTGAAACTCGATTTTATTTTAGACCTTTATATTGCCAATAGTCAGTCAGTACAGTACAAATGTCAGATGCCACAGATAAGATAACTATAAACCATAGAGTATAGTAAGTGCTATAAACTAGTCGGGATATGTAATCGATAAATCAAAATCTTTAGGCTGAGAAAATCTATTTTGTTGCAAATAGCAATAAACCAAACTAAATCGATTTGGTGTACTGATCTTACTTAATTGTAATTAATTTTAGAGTCCGCTCGACAGACAAGGGTTTGTTCAATTGAAACGGAACGTCATTTATATTCAGTTGAAACGGAACGTCATAAAAAGGGAGTAAAACAATATTCATACTTTTAAACTCGAAAAGTATATTTCCAGTTCAAAAATCAAATCCCCGACGCGTAATGCCGTAAAAAAATATGAAACTAATTACTATAATATTTTGGTTTTGAGGCGCGAGACTTTTTGGTACCAACTTTGGTCATTCTCTTTTCATTTAAATCGGTTCAGTATTTTAGGCGTGATTGCATAACCCACAGACAGACTAAGTTACTTTCGCATTTATAATATTACTAGGTAAGGATTGTTTAGTGTTTACATAATTGGTGCACGTGACTCACTTATCAAATCTTAAATTCTTCTTCGACCCTTGTCATATTGATACAAAAATGTGACCTTTCACATCAATCATTGCCAAGTGTCGAAAAATAAGGCGTTGGTACACAATATGTTGCAATAAGTGTCGTGAACTCGCAATGTACCTACAGATACCTATGTCGGTGAATGCGCACTCGGCACGTATTGACTGATTGCTATCGATATTATATTGACGGCGCGGCAGTCGGCACACACGCTGACGTTTCGCTTTAAGTAGATGATGTATCGGGGCTCTATTTCTAGTAATCGCGTAGTATCGCGTCCTGTCGCGTCTTGTCGCGTCTTGTCGCGTCCTGTCGCGTGTTCCTGAAGGAGTCAACATCAAAACTTGTTTAGTTTTTTCTTTTTGGTTCCGAAACCATGAAAACTTTCTATAAAGTAGCAACTTATCTAATTTAGACGATGCCATTTTTTCAAATACGTCATTGTAGAAAGGAATGCAGTTTTGTTGTCAAATAAAATCTATTTAAATCGTAATCCAAGTCCAATAACGAAGTAAAATACGCAGTAAGTCAAAGAAAAGGTTTCAACCGTTGCAAATTGTTGCCAAGTTAAATATAAACGAATACAATAAATGATGTTGAAGTGCATCGCGCCAGACAGCAGACGTGGTACATTACATGAGGAAAAGAAAGATGTTGATCAGCTGCTGACGTCATCAGCAGACCGCATCGAGCGCGACCTCAGCGCTGTACCGATACACGTTCGACACAATGATGAGCCGCTGTAACCTTTCTGGCATTATAACTCAGTGCAAACAGTACACGGTATTATAATTGATGTCTAAACAAAAACAAAGTATGACTCATAAACAAAAATAAAGTTGAAAACTAAATCCCAACTATGACATAAACAGCAACTATTTTTTCACATCAGCGTTAACTATCTGACAAGCATTACAGTTACTTCAGAAACTAGGAAAATGTGATGCGAGGAAATTTGGCAGAACCACGCTCAGACGCTCACTTACCTACATTAGTTTGGCAAACGTGACTTGGGTATTTATGATACGGAGCACGTTTCCGTGCTGATATGATAATACTGATTAAATGTTATTATTTCTACTGAAGATTATCAAAAAAATATTCTATGAATTCCAAATTATTTTAAAATGTTTTGAAACATGGACGTTGAACAAACCACTCTATCATTAATATTATAATAGTAAAGTTAATATTATGTTCCCTAATCACATGACACGATGCTCTTCACAATCCGAACGAGTTGATTTTCGTCAAACATTATTTCATTATTGCACCCAAATTTTGTGAACTGTAAAACAGTATATTAATAATGTCAAAGGAAGTGTTCTACTTTTCCAATGTGGATGTTCGTATTCTGTGTGGAGGTAGCGGGGACTGTCACTGTAGCAGTCGGCAAGGCACCTGTTCCAATTGACCTGCCTTGCTTACACATACCGAGTGATCGAGTCTGCGACAAGACCGAGGACTCAGCCTAGTGCTCGGTGCTTCTGTGTCTCGGCACTGTTCCTACTCGATACGTGCAATCGAAGCATACGTCCCTACAATGCCCTCCAAAACTTACATACGTAAACAAACTGATTGGTGTGAATCAACTCAGTGTGGAGTGTCGAGGGGCTGGCTGTAATGGTTACCTTATCGCCTTGCACTGATTCACTGAATATTGTACTGTTGGCAATGTCAATCACACATATACAGGGTGAATTTTCCAAGTGGGCGTGAATGGCCAAATTGGAAACTATGCGGAATAGCGAAAAATGTTCAAAGGAGTCTCGAGCCCGATTTTGATGAAAATTAAAACTGCATCATTAGATTTTTCGCCAGGAATCGAACCCATTGATTTTGAAAAAAAAACCCACTAATATTACACCATTCGATAGTGTCGCTAATAAGGATCAAATTCTGGGAAATAAAGCCATGTCACTGTATAGCATAATGTATTACAAGCTTCGATTTTGAGGTTTTTAATCTCTGTGCGGTCAAACGGCCGTCAGTTAACTCTTGAACTGAAACTGCCGTACGCAGGTACGGCAAAATTGTCATAGTCAAATTGTGACTGACTGACAACTTGACTATGACTCATAGAACGTGCGGTTGACAGAACATCAATATACAATATCATGTAGGTACACTGTACAGGCGCTATTATATATATATATTTTGGTCCTACGTTATAAAAAGTTTCAAGTTCATTGATCGTTTTCAAAATGTATTGGGTGTCTTGTATTTACTGTAAATATATAACTATTTGATGTCGATATAAGTTTTTAAACTGCCATGGTCACTAACATTATCATTAACACTGAAAACGGGATATTTACCATGTTTACTGTTTGTTTTGAGTTCCCGATATTTCGGCGCTGTTGAAGCACCATGATCACGGATATACTGAAGTTATTGCAGGTGGGTGTTTATGAGCAAATAAAATCTTCGTATGCTCTATCTTGTTCATTTTCTGCACTTCGTACAACAGTGCAAAAACCGAAAAAGTGTCGAAAAAAGTTCGCGAGCGGACACAGTCAGTTTTCGTGTGTCGAGAACAGAATCGAGTTGTGAGTGGCAGTGGTAGCGGTACCGAGTGCAAAAAACGAACAAGAAAGAGGGTAGACCGATTTGTCTGCTCATAAACACCCACCTGCAATAACTTCAGTTTATCCGTGATCATGGTGCTTGCAACAGCGCCGAAATATTGGGAACTCAAACAAATAGTAAACATGGTAAAAATCCCGTTTTCAGTGTTAATGATTATATTTGATGTTGTTTGGACGTACAAAAAAATAAATGTACTAACCCCGCTGTTTCTGAAAGTCTCACCGATTAATTTGGAGTCAATGTTTAGTTGTGATCGATACACAAGTACAACAAGTTATGCGGTATAATGACCAAATCAGTAATTGGCTAGCCTTTCAGAGCTCGTGTACACACATATCAGGAGCATAAAATTATACAGAGTGAATTAGAGTAAACAACATTATTTGTAATTTTTCTTATGTTTATAAGGTTCGATCCATAGATATTAGAAAGAAGATCATATCTATGGTTCGCCCACAAGTCCGAGCTTTATAATATAATACGTTGTAAGTGTACTAATATAATACTAACCCGTGTTCGCTTTGTGTGAAGCTTTCTATGGAGTCGCACCGCCGGGCTGGAGCGCGCAAGGTGGGTCGTACTAACTCGTACTCATACAAGTCATGCTCGTACTCGTACTACTCGTGTAGTCGTGTCCGTGCCGTCCGTGTAGTGCGTCTGGCTTAGCTTGTTGTGAAGTGTCGGCCGCGGACTAACTATGTTTTGTACAGTCAACGAGCTAAAATGTTATGTCACTTTTGCGAACTGTCATTTGAATTAAATATGTTGGCAATACGTAGCCGGTAAAAAAAAGTTAACTTTGAGGTGTTTGACGTTTAATTGGTTTGACCGTGACTGTACATAGTAGTCGCAGACTCGCAGTATTTGTTGAGCCACTGGATTCCGATCTGACGTACTTTGTTTAGTTGGTTGAGAGTACGTTGTGTCGGTCGGCGGTTCGGCACGAAATGTTACAGCTGTAAGGTAGTCGCTACTGTTGTCTCAGATTTTGGACAGTAGAAGTGACTATACACGGTATACAGCGTGTATCGATAAGATTTGTGGTCATTTTTAAGGGTGTGGTACAACTTTTTCTGTGCGAAGAATACCCAGCTGTCCCATACATTTAGATCGAGTAGGTATTGAATGTTTGTACGGGACATACAGAAAATTGTTCAGTTTGATGGTCTGTATCCCTTAAACACGAGCACAGCTTTCTGCACATGCTGTAATGTGTCGCTTTATTTGTGCTGGTTGTATGTCTGGATATATGGAGTCGGACGTTACTAAGTGCAGACCAATGATAGTCAAATGTTATGCAAAAATATTTAGTTTTTAATTTCGGAAAAATATATCCGACCTGGACGCTGGATGGAGCACCCTCCCTCCCGCTCGCAGACATAATATACCTACACATATATACGTGCAGAAACTGCGATAATTAGGCAACATGCAAGCAAAACGCACGTTGTGCCCGTGCACAAGGGGAAGGCCTGAATCTATTTTTGTCGGAATTAAAACGGAATATTTTTGCAAACGTTTTTCTTTGAAAGTAAACATGATGTAGTAACGAGTTTGTTGTGTTGTGTTCCAGCGTGCCCGCCGTCCTACGACCAGGTCATGAGCGCCGAGCAACACAAGCAGCCGCCCTACAACCCGCACGCGCCGCACTAGGCACACACACACACACACACACACACACACACACCGCAGCCGGGGGGGTGTGTGTGATGGAGTTAACTCTTAAGCGAAACTTTTCTATAAATGAAGTCAAATACTTCAGGCGATTGCACACCTCGTGATATATTGACAGATATGTTAAAATTTTAAAAAATAAAAAAAAAGAATGCCATAAAAACCTAATCTCTATTGTATCTATGAAATGTAGCCTCGAAATAAATCTATGTTTTGGGGAAAAACGTCACAATCAAGTTACCTATTGTAATACCTTAGAGTGTTGGTTCCTGTAATGTATTTGGATGGTGATCATAACTCGCTTCAATGCCCCGTACGTACCGTATCTGTGGATGTACACGTCACTGCGCGTTGTGCTCGGAGACACTACACTATGGAGCCGATGACCGTTACCAATTTCATATATGTGTGCTCTGTGTTTAAGAAGCTGAACTCACTCTTTCCATATAAAGTGAAATAAATAAGTCTGTCTCATTCTACCGTTGTAAATTGGCTCCTTAGTTCAGTTCTCTCGATATAATATTGATATGATTGTTTAGTTAAGTATAGTGATTTAGTGAAGCAGGGTAAGCTACCGTACGTTAGGTATACTATTGTCACTCGCCGTGTTCTTATTATTGCTTATGAGATTGTGTATGAAGTATATTTTCCGAATTATTTTTCACAGGGATAATATTTTTTCTTTTGAAAACATACAATTACAGATTTATATTTTCTTGAATAGTTTTATTTTTAATATGAATATTAGAAGTGATATAGATCTCAAATGGTAAAAGTGTTTTGATATCGTGTTCACACAGTACATTATAAAGTATTTCAAGTTTTTCAAATTTTACAAAATGTTAAAGATGCCTTCGACATCACATCTAATAATCGACTAAACTCTCGTTTACCGATAATTTAGTCGATTGTGAAAGGTATCGGTGCATCTCTAGTTATTAATAGTGAATTGTGTAGATGTAATTCAATTATTACATTATTTTAAATGGCTGTTAACCTGGGTCAGTATATATACTGAGTTAGTGTACATCATGCAGGTTAAATCAGGTTTAATGACCCCGGTTGTCTTAAAATAGTAATTTTCATGTTCATGATAGTAAATGTAGGAGTTGTTGAATGATCTGTTGTCGACTGAGATTACCGTAGTGCAGTGTAAGTGAACGGACATGCGGGCGTGTGTGCAGGCCGATCTGTGTCTTATGATGATGTAGGTAGGGTTGAGAGTAGCATACAACTGAAACATGGACTGTCAATGCTGTGAAAATTGAACGATTTTTGTTGAGTGTTTAATATTCGAATGTAATCATTATTCTCTCAATGTCTCTTTAAAGTTTTATCATAGACCGCACACATTGTGCTCTAGTAAAATTAATTCTAAACAAAAAGCAACCTTAGATCCTATATATAAAATACACAGGCTTCAAAACTGCCTTTTCTCAGAGTCGGTTGTTCCACACTAAACTTGTACATATTGCATCAGAGTGTGACGTACTGTTCGGTTGTTCGCGAATGCTCAGTTTTGTGTAGAATCCTTTACAAACATTGTTAGTTGTACTTGTGCTTACTGTAGCGCGTACGTCGTGCACGGTACACTCGTGCCGACAAGTACTTAATTATTATTAATTTAGACTGCCTTCTACTGTCTATGTCTACATCTTATACGATTATTTCTAAGTAGCAGGCGAAAGATAATAAAACTTCTAATTTACTTCAAAATCCTTCATTGAGGCTACGAGACAAATATTATAGCAATTAGCAAATAAATATTTGCAGTCACAAATATTATATTTAAATGTCTGTAATCGATTTTAAAATATTCGATAGTGTTTACATATTATAGAAAATTATATCCATTGTACAGTTGTCTAGTAAAGTGACGTAGAAACGTTCTCTAGTACCTGTGTACCTCTCCGAGGTGACCAACAAACGGTGAACCGCGGGACACTAGCGGCCCGCGCGGCCTGGGACGGCGCGGCAACAGATTTTATCTTTACCCAACATAAATTCATTCGTAGCTAGTCGTCACAAGATACAGATTCCAATGTTCAATGCTGCGAAGGGAAATCCTCCTTTGACGCTTTCGGGTCGATCTCTAAGTATTGGAATTTGTATCTTGTAATTTACTTTGAGTAAAGATAAAATGCCGCGCCGTCCGCGGTTGCGCCGGCCGTTATAAGGCACAGCGAGCTTTAGGAAGAGACTTTTTCCAAAGCTAGCTATCCCATATAAATGTCTGGACGTACACTGTTAACAATATAATGCTAGAAGATATACCTCTATACCTGTAATGCCAATCTGATTGTTGTGTAGTATGTAACGCTAGTACAATACGCCATACGAGACACTTGTTGTGAACTCACAAACACATGTTCCTGTCGCTCCAATTGTATACAAAATCTTCCAATAACATGAAGTGCTCACTTTTATTAATTAGCCCACAGCTCGTGCTCGTGAGCGTCCTCGGAACTGTGTATCTGTAAGTGTACATTGTGATATGTGAGGGAGTACGTGTGTAACTAGAGTTAGTACTTCAGATTACTCTTATTTACCCTAGGCTAGGCGATAAGAATACTGTATTTTTTCCAAATATAATTTTGAGCTTTATTTCTTAAAGATTAAGGTGCATTTTGTTATGATAAAAACTATTTCATTTTAGTTTTGTAAGTCACCAAGTGTATTTTAATTTTCATACAAAATTATGTAAAATAAAGTGCGTAACGCATGACCTTGTGGGTTTTATTTGTACACGTCTACATGTAATAATAATAATATAATAATGTACTACTTACTACAATACAGGAAATACTTTATCTTCGTCGCCTGCGAGAAAATGTTTCTGATGTTTATGTGTGGAGAGAGAGACAGCCGCAGATCGCGATCTGATCGCACTTGTCCGTCGGCTGAGCCAGCTTGACCGGATCATGAGTGTTTGATAAAATAGGGCATGACTCATTGAAGAGATCTGAATCCAGTCCCAGATCTATAATTTGCCCGAACCGGTGCAAAAACTTAACTGGCGCTGTGTCTCTTTCCTCTCGTTTGAGATAAATGATTCCAAAAATACTCTCATCACAATATAGATATTGGATGGATGGCTATCTGTTAATTGTTTATGTCTCCACTAATATTCTGTCACTAGCTTCTGCCCGCGACTTCGTACGCGGATCTCGTTGGTTATGCCAGCGACACCGGGGTCGTCAAAATCGAAAATCTGAAACGTCTGATGTAGAATTGTAAGGCCCGGGGACGGGAAAACAACGGGATGAGCGAGACGATTGGAGTCGTTCCAGATCATTCATTTTTGTATGTCAACAGGAAATGCCCATCAGACTAAATAAATTTTCCTAAGACGTCATTCCTTAATATGTTAATTATAGTGTCGCTGCCATGGGCTTTGGAGTTCCACAGCAGGTGTTCCAGATCTTCAAATTTATTCTCATAGCAGAAAATGCTCTTCACATGGAATATTTTTAGCTATGGCACCATTTTTATATCTCTTATACTGTAGCTGGTCTGTTGCGGTTCTGCATCAGGTGTTAAATAAAATAATAAATGGGAGTTTTAGCCAGTAGAGTCAAATTTTCAATGATTAATAGAATTTTCAATGAAAATCAGTCCTAAACTGTTACCGCTTTCACCGCGTGGAGGTACTCCCAGCTTATGTTATTTTATAATTATACAGTGAACTCTTGGAGTTCCACAACAGGTGTTCCAGATCTACAATATTTATACGTCAACAGAGAGTGCTCATCAGGCTGAACAACTCTTGCTAAGACGTCATTCCTATATAGGTTATAGTGTAGCTGGGCTCTTGGAGTTCCACATAAGCTGTTCCAGATCTTGAAATTGTATACGACAACAGAGAGTGCTCATCAGGCTGAACAACTCTTGCTAAGACGTCATTCCTATATAGGTTATAGTGTAGCTGGGCTCTTGGAGTTCCACATAAGCTGTTCCAGATCTTGAAATTGTATACGACAACAGAGAGTGCTCATCAGGCTGAACAACTCTTGCTAAGACGTCATTCCTATATAGGTTATAGTGTAGCTGGGCTCTTGGATTTCCACATAAGCTGTTCCAGATCTTGAAATTGTATACGACAACAGAGAGTGCTCATCAGGCTGAACAACTCTTGCTAAGACGTCATTCCTATATATGTTATAGTGTAGCTGGGCTCTTGGAGTTCCACATCAGGTATTCCAGATCTTCAAATTTATTCTCTTAGCAGAAAATGCTCATCACGTGAAACAATATTTTTACTATTTTTGTATCTCTTATAGTTTAGCTGGTCTGTTGCGGTTCTGCTGGTGTTCAAGTTTACAAGATAAATTATAGTCTATATGATGCTCAGACTTTATACCTATATAACAAAAAAAAATCATTCAAATCCGTCAAGTAGTTCCGAAGACAAACAAACAGACGAACAGACAATTTTTTTTTGGTTTCGTGCTCTATTACTGTTTCTAAACCCCCTCAATTTTTTTTTTATATATTCAATGTACAGACACAGTTTTTTTACTGTTTTATTATATGTATAGATAATGCCACCGACCGCCCCATTTTCACAAGTAACCAAATGCGCACTCCTAATAATGTAATTCAACCGCTGTAAGCAATATAATATGCGGCGGGTATTCCCCTGGTAGAGACAACACACGTGCGCTATGCATACTGTTCCAAAACCAACAAAGAATGCGTTTCAAAATCGTGGAAATAATCGATCGACGTGCATTTGTTGTGAAACGTTTGTCGCCGTAGATCCGGAGATCCGGCTTTAGGATAACTGCTGAACATGGCGGCCTCATCATTATAATACCTCGTTGAAAGAGAATGATTTTTTCCGTGCCGAGCCAACCTTAGGACAAGACAAATCCAATTAGTAAACCTTTAGTCAAATCGTAGAAGGCTGAATATGTGTTCAAACTACTAACACGTAAGGGCTCATTTACGGTGCGGGAGCACTGGCCGCAACGCGCGACGTGGCGACATCTTGGGGTTCCTCCGCAACAAAGACTACTACATTTATATCAAGTAGCGCTGCGTTTCAGGCAAACGCGCGTAAAATCGCTTTCCCGTAAACGCTCTCATACATCGCCGTATGTTTGATTGTATCGCGGACGGCGCCGCACAACGCGTCGCGTCTCCGTAAATGAGTCCTAAGCAAGTCAAGCTTGCTGCTGACAAGTTACTTATGAAAGAACCCAATAGGTACTACTACTACTACTTTTGCCCGTTTTCACTAACACGAAGCGGCACTGAAATGCCTAAATATTATTGCACTGTTTCAATTTCAACCCTCGGTGCTTAGCTGAACGTTAAAAATCCTACAATACGCTTTTACTTGGGCATTCCTTTAGGTGTGGCACCTTGAGTTGTGAAAAATGCCATTAATATCGAACCCAGGTTGTGGTCAGCAGTGGGCAACCATGTCAGTGACTATCACTACATCAGATGACCAACATGCAGCGAGTTGTACCTTTGTGCTCGGCGGCATGTTACAGAGCTAATCTCAGAGGGCCGTAACCCAGGAATGGTTGGGATGTGTTACCCCAAAAAAAACAGACAGATGGCGGCGGGGGGGGGGGGGGAGGTTAGGAACAACTTTTGAAAAACGAAATGATATTGATGGTATAAACCCTCGGGTCGGTAGCGCTAAATCGGGAAGGTTAAATTTTCTTTTGACCATTCATTAAGTAATTCATACAGGAGTTATACAATAAGTCCTAAGACGCAAGAGCGAGCTCGACAATTTTTTCACCCTTCCTCGAAATTAATTTCGTTTGTTCATTCATACACGAATGAGAGAGAATAGGAGGAACTCTGTCAACTTATGGAGAATTGAAAAAGTACAGGATGTATTAGCGAGTGAAGCGAGCTGGAACATTTTAGCACCACTCCTTTTGTTAATTTGTACAGACATGAGAATAGAAGGGTCCTGTCAACTCTAGCAGAATTGAAAGTTTTAAGATAAAGAGAACCCAATGACCCGGCGAAACGAGCCGGCCTTCTATTTATTTCATTTAAATCAATGAGATCAGAAACATGATCACGGTTGACCTAGGCCCAGCCCAGGGCGGGGTGGCTATGACGCCCGGCCATGACCCCCGCCCCCTGGATCTGCTCTTGGTAATAATAGAATGCAAGAGCGAGAGAAGAGAGCTTCAAAATTCAAGCAGTTCGCCTCCACCCTGTGTATTAGATTCTTTTTGTTCATTCATACAGAGATGAGAATAAAAGTAGGTAACTAAAAAGGGCAGGATGAATTAGCGAGCTCGAACTTATTAGCATTAACGATCAGTAGGAAGTTAATCATTTATATCCGGATAAAGGTATTTTAATAAGGGTTGTCAATTTGGCGTGTATATTTACGATACGAGTTGTTGGTGAACATTTTGAAATTGTTTTGAAAAAATAACATGGTCCGATTAGTTTTGATTTAGGTTGGGCAATGCGCCAAAAGGTCCTTGTACAATTGATGGGTGTCCGGTCGTCACTCGTCTGTCGCCAGTTGCCATGGTTAGTGACGTGTCGTGACATGGTCCCGGCGGCTGAGCGCACGCGCGTGCGGAGGCGCCGCGCTGACGCGACCGAGACGCGCTCCGCAGGGCTGACTCGGAACTGTAAGTGCTTTACTACAAGGGACGGGAATATGAAATGGCATTCCTTACTGATAGTGTACATTTAAAAGCTCTGTCGTTCTTAGTTAAATGCACTGGCAGACTAGATATTCTTATTTGACTCTAGTTTAAAAGTGAGTTTGAAGACTATTGCTCCTTAAACAACTAGTCTAAACAATTATCGGTGGCCATTGTTCATAATATTAGAGTTCCTTAAACAATGTAAAAACCAAAAATCGCACCTAATAATTTTAACTTATAATGTAAATACGCTTTTAACGTGTAGTTTGAATGTTCATTATTTAGTCTAGCGTAGCAACTGCTGTAACTACTCAAATAATTCTGGTTATTATGAATGAAATTATGAATGTCGATTGTTCTATACACCGTTTTCACCTATTCAAATCCATTATTAAAAACGGTACTTTATGTCCATAACAAATCGCAGTGAAAAATACTTATATAAATAAATGAGATCGGTAATATACTGATTGGTGACTGGTGATTGGTAATATATTGGGACGAAAGTCGACGACGATGTCCCACAAAAAAGCCATAGAGGCGTTAAACTGAACTCTTCAAGACGTGCGAGACAGTACTGAAATTATGGGAGGCATGGTAGTCTTATTGACTGGTGACTTCCGACAAACTCTACCGGTGATCCAAAGAGGCACACCCGCAGATGAAATCAAAGCCAAAGCTCAAGTCATCGAACTTATGGTCAAAAGTGAAAAAAAAAGCTTATCAACGAATATGAGAGTGCACCTTTACAATGACGCAGAATGGGGACATTATGCTGAGACTCTGTTGAACATTGGCGATGGACGTTTGGACACGGATGCTGAAGGTTGTATTTTACTGACGGGGGAATTCTGTAATTTGGTCGAAAACAGCGTGGAACTCATTGCTAAAGTTTACCCAGACTTACAAGTAAATTTAAATTGTGATCAGTGGCTATGTGCGAGAGCAATCCTTGCACCTAAAAACGAAACTATTACCCAGATAAACACTGACATTTTGAAAAAGGTGTAGGGAGGTATAAAGGAGTATTTGTCAATAGATACCATCATGAACCCAGAACAGAGTACTTCATTTCCCGCTGAATTTTTAAATTCTCTAGAGCTGTCAGGTGTACCTTCGTATAAACTTCAATTAAAATTACGTGTACCTACCCGATATGCTTATGCGCAATTTAGATGCACCCCGATTATGTAATGGAACGAGGCTTGGGATTAAACAATTAGGACAACATATAGTCGGTGCCACTATTTTAACAGGTGTGGGAAAAGGGGAAAGTGTACCTAATTATACCTCGAATCCCAATAATCCCCACTGCTGACCTACCATTTCAATTTAAAAGACTCCAGTTTCCAATAAAACTAAGTTTTGCTGTTACAATTAATAAAGCGCAAGGGCAAACATCGCAGGTAGCAGGGGTGCAATTGGAAAAGCCATGCTTTTCCCATGACCAGCTATTTGTAGCATGTTCGCGTGTGTCCAATGCCCAGAATTTATACGTTTTAGCGCCAAATAGAAGGACATATAACATTGTGTATAGGAGCGTCCTACAATAATGTTCCGTTCTGAGCCCATGATTGCAACGACCAAACAACAAGCAGAGTACAACTCGAATTGACTGTCAAATTCTGAATTAACGCGAGCGAAGCCGCGGGAAAAAGCTAGTATTTAATAAAGCATGCTTACGACGTTTGTGAGCTCAAATATTGTTATCGTCCGTCCGTCCGTATGTCACAGCCACTTTATTCCGAAACTATTAGAACTACACAGTTGAAACTTGGCAGGTACATGTATTCTGTGCACCGCCTTACGATTTATATACAAAAATAAAAATGAAACTAAAACAAAAATTGTCATCAAACCTATACGTGCGGGTGTCTATAGATAGGTCTTTACAAATGACATTGAGGTTCCTATAACCATCTTTTCTCAAAGTCAATCGTTTGGAAGATAGAAACTTCCAAAGTTGCAAAATGTGTGTAATTCCCCCTCTAATTTCTAAAGTAAGAGGAGGCAAATTCTGAAAAAATGTAGGATTGTAGAACGTAAAAAAAACTTTCCACGAAAATTGGTTTGAATAAGATTGATGTTTAGTTTTTGAGATATGGGACTTTTGCATCAAACTGCAGAAGTAACTTTGTTTTGCATACTATGAAAAACAAATTTAGTTTTGCTATTGAATATAATACAATCCAACATAATGAATGGCACTTGGCCGGTTTTTATAAGTTTGTCATCATGATACGTGCCTTTAAAGAGGCCCCTTATTATCAGGACACATAAAGCTTTTATTCTTATGTGTGATTTTGTACAAGACTATTTTGCTAGCTGGGTATGCTTTAACATGTACCACGTTTAAAACGACGCCATTAAGCGGTGAAGGAGAATATCGAGAGGGAATCATCTGTACCTGTACCCTGTAGGTACCTCCCCGCCTTGGGCCCCCATGCTGGGTTCTCTCTCCTCTCTCCCAAAGAAAAGGCTTTCGTCCCAGCAGTGGGAATGTTATAGTTTGCTTATAAAGGTGGAAGTTGTAAAGGTCGCTCGTATGTGTCTGAGATGAAAACACAGCAGTGTCACCCCTGAGCGCTGGGCTCAGCGTGTAGGCGCCGGAGTGGCGCCGGCACTTGTTGCGACGACGCGCCGTCATCTGCCCCACGTCGCGGCGTGCTCCAACTACAGGCACACGGACCAGTGTGCCTGAGACACGAAACTTGCCCTTAGCGTGGTGATCAGAGCTTATTGAAGTGAGAATGCGATAGACAGGCGCAGAAGGGCAACTTGAGTCCGTAGCCAAAGGTCTACGTGCTATCGGAGCGCTACCAAGTGTAGGTAATGCATTTACACAAACACCCATCATACTGCATAACTGCGTCGAAATTACTATTACCTACTTACTGGAAAAAAAAACTATTTATGGCATGAAAAACAGCTGTTTATGACCCTCTGGCTGGCTCTTTCTTTGGCCAAAGAATTAGAATTAGAAATGTTCTGGGCATGTTTCCGCATGACAGCGATGGAGGAGTAGGTACTTTGACATAATACTTATATTTTATTCGTTTATTTTATGTAGTTTAGTCCTTTTTTGTTCATAAATATTTAGTTGAAGGTATTTTATTAGTACTGTAATTTGAAAATAAGCGTGTTCAAAATGTAATAACGGGACGACTATGCGACCCTCGACTTCAATAACTGTTTACTCCCGTTGTAACCTGTAAGTATGTAGCTATTAACTATTTTGGGGGCAAGTTTATTTTTATAAAAACAAGTTGGTTGGAGCTGTTTACTAGCCGACATACCCTTCTCTTCTCCCCGTTGTAGTGACATAGTGTCACTGTGTATACTGCACAGTGTGTCGAGCACAGTGTCGCTGTGTGTCCGACACGGAGCTCTCTGAGTCGCTGGCTGGTCGTCGAGTCACCATTACTATGACAGCGTCGCGTTGGACATGATCTCCTCAAGACATTACACATAAACCTTTTTATACTTTGACACTTCTTGAGTCGGTGGCGAAGCAGTAGATATGTGGAGATATCGGCAAGAGAGAGTACTTAGTGCAATGAGTGCGACGGCTTCTCACGTATGAGAAGAAGAGAGAAGAGTTAGGAGTTGAATGAGAAACCAACTGCTGTGGCTGTGCTTGTGCGGATCTCATCAGGGGTGAGTCCATAACTTCCGAGTTTGAATAAAAGTTAAAGAAGTGCTTCTAATAAGGTATTAACTACTTTTTGAAAGTAAGGTCAATGACCCCTGCAGATTATTCACATTGATCAGATTAATATCACTAAATTTTACTCGACTACGGCGAGGGAAAAAGGAGGGTTATGATTTTTTTAGTGAATAGAAACGTCTTACTTTCATTTTCGAATTAGCTAGAAACACATCACTGGGTCCTAGCGAGTGCGGTTGGACAACACTGCTTAACTAAAACACAGGTTAATATAAATGACTATTGTCACACCAATGTGCCACGCGATGGACAAACCGATCCTGGATCCTGATGGGTTCGGGGATGTTGAACTGTTTATAGTAGGTAGCCGTACTTGTAAGAAACTCCAGGATAATTTAAACTGTGTACTAGAAAGTTCCGGAGAGTTGGGTAGGACTGCTGCATGGAAGTCCTGCCTGTTCGGTGTAAAGAACAGAATTTCTAATCTGTCCCTTGTTTACAGCTTGTATGGTAATCAGATTATTGCGAGGTGCAGAGTAGTGCGCACACAGCGATGTTAATCACTCGCTAATCCTCGTGCTTTGAGCGAGGTAGTGAGTGCGCTGAGCCGCACTTTTAGAGCGTCCGCTCGGCAGTGATCCGCGTCTCCTTGCGCACTTGTAACCGTTATTCTTTATGTATGTTGAGTTTCTGTGAGCTTTCAATGAACTCGTGTCGTGCTGCGTCACTTACGGTACCCATTGAAAACTACTACTAAAGTACTAATAACATCTTGTGTTGTCCAAAGCATTGAACTTCTTTGGTAATGGGTGCCGTAGTCACGCGCTACCAGAGAACTCTCGTATTCATGTTGGCGAATAACTATATGGAATTTAATTATAATCGCTCTATTCCAAAATATCAGAACTTTGCCAAAGCAAGTCTAGTTTCTATTAAAATTCGTAGCAATCCATCATAACGTACTCATAGTTGCTACGTAATACTACGCAGCAACATGAGTACGTAGCACTCGCTACGGCCTTCGTAGGCGCGTAGCAAGCACCGTAGCATCTGTTCCCTTTTAGCAGCACTGGAACTTTTGGAAAAAAAAGTGTTATTCTTACATGTAACTGTTGTAAGTTCACAGGCTTTGCCTAGGTACGTGATGTTATAGTAGTGTTGGTCCCTCTGGCCCCAGCGCGATGGGCGTGCCGGCCCCGGTGCCGAAGGGGACGCGTCGGCCCAGCCACGTGGCCTACTACGTGGCACTCGTCGGGATCTTGTCGCTGCTCATCATGCTGTGCCTATACTTCTTCTACTACTTCATCAAGAAGGTCAAAGGTATGTTGTCTAGCTGGAACTAAAGGTGCAACTAGATAGCGCGTACTGAGCAACTCTAAAGATAAATAACAGAGCGTCCGCTGACTAATAGCCTGCCTTGTAATTGCCAGTCCATGGCAATTACAAGGCAGGCTTATTCGGTTCGATGTTATAATGTTGCTTGTGATATGTTCCAGAGCTGAATTCGTCGGACACGCTGTCCCTGCCGACGGCGTCGTGCCGCCCCCCGCCCGCCGCCACCGCATACCCCGTGCAACCAGGTAACACACACTACTTGCCACAGTTGCCATTACACACTGCTCTGCTTCGATGGTCTCGTGGTAGCAAGCGCCACAGCTGAGCGTGGGCTCCTGACTTTGATTCCTATGTCGAGCACAGTGCTATTATGTTTTTGTATTAGGAATTTCTAAGTAGCAGCCCCGACTTGGAAAAATTGTTCCTGTGCAATGATCGCACTCCGGTTGTGGATGAAGGAACAAAGTTACGGAAGAGATAGTGCCTGTGACACACACACTTGTGTACCTACTATAGTTGACATTAGCACGGTTGAACATATTGTACGTATTTATCTAATGTTATATTAAGAACTTCAGCCTGTATTCAGTGTAATGTACTTGTGATACGTCAGCTACCAAATGAAACCACCGTTGGCTTTGGATGCTAGTTTTTATAACTCAAACGAGCAACCACACATAGGACTTAGTGGTTATTAATAATAATTGTGTATTTATAATATTTACTTCGACGATGGCTGGTCTCCGCTAAGATTGGCCACCATTTCTGAAAATTGTCAAGAGGACTTAGAGGACTATTACAAATTACCAAACATCAAGATAATAGTTACGTAACTCACTTAGGGAACGCGCACTGTTATTGCTGTAGCTAAACTTCTTATAATAATTCAGAATATAACAGGGCCTTTTAAGTAACCAAAATCATATATGATTCCAGTGGTCCGCGAGGGAGCCAGCGCGATGGCCAAGCTGTGCAAGCAGGTGCCCCCCGCCGGCAAGGGGGACACCGTGTTCCCCACGTCCACGTCGCCGGCCGCGCTGCGGGCCAGCACCGGCGGGGGGGCGCCCGACGGGAGTGACGTGCGGCCCGACGGGAGCGACGTGCGGCCCGACGGGACCGAGGACGAGCCGCGGCCCGATCTTAAACTCCCGCCGGTGCCTGTGGTATCGGTCAGTGTGGCGCCGGACGTCCCTGCGCGGTAGACTGCTAGTTATGGGCCGCACTACACGTCATGTTACACTCAGCCCGTGTGACGGCCGAGTGACCAAACGTACGACAATAAGATGACAGAAAGTCAAGAAAGTAGAAAACCTACCGGAAAGCCGGTGACTATCCTTCTGGCAGTCGTTCTAGAAGCACACGCACAAAACGCTTAGCAAGTGAGTACCACTGTGTGCGCTCTCAGGGGTGTGCCGAATGTTGACTGAAGCGACTGTTGTCAGTGGGGCGTACCCGCGTACCGTCATACCGCGTGGGTAAGTGCAGGTGCGGTACCAACACAATATCGTGTTAAACAAACACGGTGTTTTATGTTTTCGGTTCGACTTCGAATTGCTTCATATTTGCATTATTTCTGTATAGTTATAAAACTACCTCGAAAACTACCTATAGTCATTTTTGTAACGCCCTTTTTAAAATTTTATCTCTGGTTAACAATTTCAGCAATGAACGTTTTCTATGTATGTACTTACCCTAATAGTATGTCGTGTTACGAGGTTATTGTTAGTAACGTAAGGCGCCTGTCCACGGGCCAGACTTTTGTAATGCTAATAATCGACCAATGTTATTTCGTAAGAAATGCGAGTACTGTATTGTGCTCAAACTGCTCAACATGGTTTTCGTCCAGATGCGGCCATCCAGTTCGTTATAGCTACAATCAGCCGCAAGTCTATGGATACAACTATTGACAATTGCATTTATGTCGAAGGAGTAAGGGCGGTTTCTTTGTAATATTGGTGTGCAGTTGATAGTACTGTTGTTGTGACCAAAATGTTTTGTATTTATCTAGCCTTAGGTAGACGCATTCTTATTTAATTTGTTTAACATTAAATAAAAATGTGTCGACTAAAGCTTATTGATGTTATTTATAAAATCAATAGGGAGCAGTATCCCTAAATTTTAAATAAAATGTTTCTAAATGTTGTGTCAAACCATGCCGAATAATGTTCAAGTAAATCATATTAGGTATTAATTCTTTTTAAACTTTTTATATGTCTTATGGCAAATTGGCAATATATATCATGCCATGTGAAGTGTATTGCCAGTTCGGCAATTAGTTAATCTTACTGTCTATACAAGTAGACACAGCGTGTATCAGAAATATGTGGCCATATTGAAGCGGGTGCTACAGACGACGATGGTCTGAACAACTCCCATACAAAAGAGTCGAGTAGGGCGAGTAGGTAGTCACATTTTGTACACGTTTGTGCGCCTACGAGCACGCATTTCTGTGACAAGCTGTAATCATTTGTATAATGCCAAATAAAAAGTGCCAACTTGTTTACAATAATAATGTACGGCGGCACGGCTGGCGCAGTGGCTGAGCTATTGACTGCTGCGCTGTGTGTCGCGGGTTCGATCCCCGCACAGAACAAATATTAATATGAGCTACTCGTACAGGTAGTTGTTCCGGGTGTGGCTGTTTGTTTATGTGAGTTTTAAAATTTGCGAACGGTCCCTCGATACAAGAGAAACCTAGTGGGGGAAAAATAAGAAGTACTTGTCTACAAGTTCTTGTACGTTTATAGTCCATTGTAACAATTTACAATCACTGGGTGTTTGATATCGCTTCTCTTCGAGCTTCGTGTCTGTATCAATTTGTACTGTTGTTCATAAATAAACTATGTTAATGTGAAACTAACTGATTTTTAACTGCCTTCCGCATTGTTTTTTTTTTCATTTCTCCGTGATTATTTTTAGGGTTCCCTAGCCGAAAGGCAATAACCGGAACCCATAAAGAATTAAAGATTCGTCATGTCTGTCTGTCCGTCCGCATGCCACAGTCACTTTATTCCGAAAATATTAGGACTACCTACACAGTTGAAACTTGGTAGGTAGATATATTTTGTGAACCGCTTTACGATTTTATACAAAAATAAAAAAATTGTTGAACATAAAAAAACTTTCAACGAAAATTGGTTTGAATAAGAATTGATGTTTAGTTTTTGAGATAAGGGTCATTTTCATCAAACTGCAGCAGGAGCTTAATTTATCTTGAGTGGTTATCAGAATTAAACGTACACTTTGTATATAGGTGATATATAACTGTGCCTTAAAAAATACCAGATACCTTACGGTTATTGAGAATTTTGCGCTGAAAAAAGTACTTTTTATTTAATTCGAGGGACTAAGTTAAATCCCAAGAGCAGCTAAGGATTCTAGAGTAGAATCCCGAGCATAGCAAGCGATCCTGAGCGGAGCGATTGATACAAGAACCGAGATGATTTTTAAATTGAAGCATAGTATTTATACATTATTATTTTTAGTTCGTTCTGGAACCGAATACCATTAACTCGATCATCGAACTCGAAACGATTAGTACTATTTTTTTCACAAAAAAAAACATTATATTTCTTCCGTGTTTTTTTTTTATTGTTGGTATTCGGTTCCAGAACGACCTAAAAATAATGGTGTATTTCTCGCAGGTTAATAATAACAGCCACTCGGGTCGATCTTCAAGGTTAAGCCGGGCTCACGCCGTGATGGCTCTCGGCCACCGTAGGCGCGGGCCTGTGGACGGCGAGTAATGGGCTAGCTCGCCGTCCGTCCGTCGTATGACGACGGGCAGGCCGTGTCGACGGCGCGTTCGTGTTCCACGCGCGCCTCAAAGAGTTGTCAGCATACGGGAGGGGCCCGCAAGGGCCGGTGCCTGCCAGGGCTGCGGGACTGTTCGAAAGAGATACCGCGGCCCTGGAACATAAAGGGCCAATGAAGGAACATGGGTGTTTTTTAGTCAGTAAGAGTCTGACACTCCCTTCCGCTCCGCCCAGAGCGGGAGGAGTCATTTGATGATTTCCCACCCCCCCCCAAAAAAAAAAAAAAAAAGGTTAAGCCGGGCTTACCAAGGTCGGTCTGTGGATGGGTGACCACTCCCTCTCATAGAAAGGAGGCCTGTGTCCCAGCAGTGGGAACATTACAGGCTGATTATGATATGCATCACTGCGCATGCGCTAGCTGGGTACTTGGACATCGTAAGTTCGGACAAGGTTGGTCACAGAAACACGGACGAATAGGTAACATAAACTTTATTAACACGAAACGATTGACTAGAGTTTACTATTGAACTAACACCCAACAAATGTACAGTCAGGGTAACATATTGTTCAGCAGATTACTACACAACTTTGCCATGGTATAGTCCGCTAAATAAGAAAGACAGTTGTGATTTGTAGTTTCACATAAATCTCGTTCTTATTTAATTAAATCAATATGTTTTCAATCCACAGAACATTTCCCACAGCGCAGCGCCCGCGCCCTGCTGACGATGTTCTTCAAGCGGCCAAAGATGCTTGCAGCGCTGTACCGACAGCTTAAGTTGGTAGACAATTTACTAAACGACCTATTTACAAGGGAAGCACTCCACAGCGGAACTAGCACCTTTACGGTAATTTTGTAATAGAGAATAGAGTGTGATCCAAAAATACAACTAATTGACAGTATCTAACCGAGGAAAACTTTCACTTATACGCAATAATAATATCATGTTAGAATATGTACAGTCGGGAAAAATATTATTTAAAGCAGATTTATACAAAGTGGTATCGACGCACAAACGAGTACCACGGACGCCATACCGAACCCCCCCCACATACACGTTTCACACACAGAGACACTTAGGATATAAAATCTTTGGAATCCAAATTACAATGTTTATGTTAATCGCCTTGAAATCATACATAGGTGATTTTTAAGGTACACTCAATATCGTTCAAATACTTTACCTTCCTAACTATACTAATCCGTGTAAGAAATTTCATATTCTTCCTTTACACGAGCGATGAAGAATTGCAGATCTTGCTTTCCTATTTAGTATGAACGGATCTACTGAAGTCCCTGAGCTGGGTGGCAAAGATAGGATAGTCTGTTTCTTCGGAGATCTTATCTCCTTCATGTACTTACCTATTGTGAAACTATCTACAGGCTTATATCGTAAGAGCATGTCGAATATTCAATATGGTAGGATGTTGAGCTTGACTTATTTATAGTGTCCACAAATTTAAAAAAAAATAGTGTGTGGTGAATCTTATTATTGTTTATTCTCTTTGTCAATCTTATAGGTAAGTTTATGTAAGTGGAAACTTGCAATTGGCCTTCTTCTACATATTCCTTCTGACCACTCGAATGTGTTAAATTGTAAGTTTTTTTAAAATTCATAAACTTTTTGATCAACTATTAATTTCCCTGACTGTACATATGTACAATATGACGGTAACAATACTATGTTCTTATAAATTACTCTCACTAAGTGTCATTCACATATCAAATATAATTTGCTTGTAATATATTATTTTGAACTCTGCATTACTTTTTAAAGCGACATTTTAGTGAAGGATTCTTATAACAACTATCTCACTGCATTGTGTGAGTGAAATGGAACTAATTAGACAAATAGCACATTCTCTTTTTTTATTTGACACTCACGAGTTAATGGCCTCCTTTTTTAGGAAGTCGAATAAAAAGGTACGGTTTAAAGTTTTCTTCAACTTTCTCGTGCTTACAGTTAAGAATGTCGATTACATATTAATTGCACGTTGTGTTCAGGGCATTTTTATGATCTACTTCTAAAACCGTTATGTATATAGAAAGCTTCACATTGAAGAGCCGCGAAGCTTTAACAATTATATCCCTACCTACCCTACCTAGAACTGAAGCATCATAGTTTCATGAGATGTAACATTTAACAAAGTGCAAAGTTTCATAAACATATTGTTACATTGGCTCTCGTTTTTCAAATGTTTTAAGATAAAAAGGCGAGTGTATGTCATTAGTTCGATAAACTAGTCTGCGACATGTGGAGGAGTCACCAGTGGCCGTCAGACCGACAGGGGGTCTAAAAAATGGCCGCTTTAGCAGAATCATAATAGGATAATAATATGAATTACGTTTAAATTCCTAAAATGCTCACAAGGTGACAATTCATTATAGTAGGTACGTCTATGACCATTTTAAGAATTTAAACGTAATTCATATTATTATCCTATTATGATTCTGCTAAAGCGGTCATTTTAGACCCCCTGGTCATAAGTTCGGCAGATTGTTATGCGACTGCGTATGTGTGTTTAAGTACTTATAAGTACTTTCACAATTTTTGTTCACAATCTCTTGATTACAATGCAGATTTTTATGTTTGAGTGTATAATAAAAAGTATCCATCAGTACCAGAACCGTATTAGTTAGAAATCCTATTTCTCAAACACTGACTGTTGCACTTACGATCCGTCGACCTAATGACTGACACACACAACACAACTAGTTGTTCTAATGACTGGTGACACTCACACACTATTTTGTCGAGCTAATGATATAAACTATAGAACCAGTACTCTATATGGCGGTTTCCTTGTGATCCTGCTGCGCGTAGTGCTGCAGCTCCTCGTAGGGCGGGGGGCGCTCCTCCGCCCCCTCCAGCTCCAGGTCCAGGTCACTCTCTGCAACACAGTGGAGTGATGTACAGTTTGGGCTAAACCTTGTTAAGCAGACGGACGCCGTCGTCGCCTTCATAAGAGAAGGTGAAACATACAGAGGACTGAAATAAAATAGCGGAGACATTTCTAGGTTCAATTAAAAGCGGGACACACTATCTACGTACTTAACATTGTAGTATAACACCTAGTAGTAACGACTGTTGTGATTTTAATAATATACTGACAATCGAAGTTCGAAGTGTTTGTTGTATGTACTCGAGCTCGATTATAAACTCAGGACAATATTCAAGGTTGATAAGCGGTGCACAGAAACTGAAGCTGGTCTTTTAAAGGACTCAGATAAGGTAAAAATCGCACCATCGCCAGGCTTTTCTCTAAGCGCCGCGCACCCTTTTCAGTTTCACTTCTTACCAACAGCATCAGAGAGTCTCCTATGTAGGTGCTTGTGTCATGCACGGTTACATCATACCTGAGAAGGCCCCCGACTCGGGCCTGTGCGGCGGGGCCAGGATGTCACCATCGCTGGCGTGGCGTGCGCGCAGGGCCCCCGGGCCGCTGCGGCCGGGGCCCCTGGCCGCGCAGGGCCGCAGCTCGGCCAGCTCGCCAGTCTCCGCCAGGTAGCACGCGCCGCCGTCGTACCCCACCGGTTCTACACCCACGCATGCATGCATATATACATATAATACACAGGAAGCAGTCGTCACAAGCTAGCAGAGGTTGGCAACCTTTTATAGTGGGACACCCATGCGGGATGGCGGCATTATGGGCACGCGTCAGAAGGAGCATGCAGCTCTGACGAATGAGACTTTCGTTTTCAGTTTGGGAAAATCTGATTTATTGGTAAGCTGCGGGATATAAGACAAGATAAGACGCAGTAAGCGATGCAATTTCCGACATGCTTCAGGAGACTTCAAAACATTTGTAACTGCACCTTCGTTGGTAATCATTCATTTGGGCGTTAGTACAGTTCTTGTAGGCTTGAAATGTTGTTTCATGATGCAGAGAAATATAATAATTTTATAAGTAGACAGTAAAACCATGCGTTCATTACAAGTCACAATACTCAGTATACAAGCTTCGTAAGAGTCGTCGACTCACCGACTGAGGGCGGCGGGAACACGAGGCGGCCGGTCAGACTGACTCGCGACTCGATGGAGTGGTGCATGGCGCCCGAGCGATCCAACGTCTCCAGCGACCCCAGCTGGTCGATGACGTCGTCCAGGCAGAAGCCCAGCGTCAGCGGGTGCAGCTCGTCCACCACCGTCATCTGACGCGGACGCTCCTTGCTCCTGATCGACTCGTTGAACGACTGCTTGTCGTCTTTAGCCTTGTATATGGACTACAAATAATAAAAATTTGTTTGTGTATATTCGGCCGAGATTACAGTTTTTTTTGAGAAAATAAAAATTGGTGATTTTCCTTAGAAAGGTTCAGATATATTAACGGTTTACGAAGCAAAAGGAGTATTCAAGGGTTGTGGGAGGTGGTTTCCTGCAGTTTCTGCCTATCCATATGGAAAAAGGCGTTAATGTATGTATGTAACATTACATAAGACATCACACAATACGTCCACGTCAACACTTTTGTGCTTAAATAGAAAGGAAAAGTGCCACAACAAATGCCGAGCAACAAGTGTATTTGATGCTATAACAACTCTTGGTAATTATACAATAATATGAACTCGAAGTAACGAAAGATAAACTACCCAGGGGTCAACATTACGCCAGTTAGGGTAAGCTCACAGGGCTGGCTGGCGCTGGCGGACTGCCGTACCTTGGTGTGCACATCCTCGCTCCTCTCCCCGACATTGTTGTCCTTGTTGATAGGCGACCCCTCATCCACATGCTCTCCGATGTAGAAGTTCTGTTGTTGATGTGCTTCAATTGCTGTTAGTGCCTCGGCTTCAGTGGCGTCGTCATCCTTGATGTCAGTGGACTGCTTCTCCTTCTTCCACTTCGACGACTTGATGTTGGTGTGATGCTTCTTGCAGGGCTTGGTGAGATGTTCTTCACTCTTGGCCTTAAGAATGAAGTTTATTTAGAACAGCTTAGGTTTATGCTGGGCTGCTATGGATGCCCAGCTTCCATTTAAATACATTTGTTCCAGATTTTCGTAAAGGAATTTACGATAATCTGGAATTTTAATTATAAATTCGTTTTTTTTTTTTTTTTTTTAAAACGTTGCCCCACACTAGGAATTTCTCCTGTATCGTGGGTGCATTTACAAACATGTAAACTCACACACACAAACATCCAGACCCGGAACAACTATCTGTAGGCCATGCAAATATTTGTTCCGTGCGGGGATCGAACCCGCGACCGCAACGCAGCAGTCAATCGCTCAGCCACTGCGCCAACCGTGCCGTCAAAGACACGTCGTCGTCGTTGTCGTCGTGTGTCGTCGTGAGATTAAGAGGTTGTTACTACGTAATAATGTGAAGAAGCGGAGGTGAGGTTTTGTGTATGTGTGTGCGAGTTCACGTACGAGTATGTGTATGCGTGTGCTTGTCGTTTCTTTGATAGAGATTTAACATAACATAACATCACGCCTTTAATTCTCGAAGGGTAAAGCAGAGGTGTACCTAATGGTACACCCACATTTCGAAAGTTATGTTTAAGTACAATGTAATAGCCGGGCACAAATCCAGACTCTGTGGCCGTCACTGAGAAATTCCCAGACCAGAAATCGAACCCAGGACCTCATGCTCAGCACTCGCGCTTGCGATCACTAGTCTAACGAGGCAGTTGATAGAGATTTTAATTCTCATAAATATATTATTACAGAGTATAGTTTAGAGCTGATGTGGTTAACTTACCTCAATTGAGGAGGACTCAGGAGTGGCGTGCGGCGCCTCGGGGCTCTCACTCGAACTAGTGTTGTTAGAATGTATCTCCTGGCCTCCTGGCTTGAGCGGGATGTACAGGTCCTTGCTGGAGCGCTCCCAGTCGCGGCGGTGCAGCACCTCGTCGATGACGCTGGGAGCCGAGTGGTAGCGCGTCTCGGGGTCGCTGACCTCATGCACGGACAGTTTGCGGTGACGGCCTATCTCTTCGTGGCTTCGATGAGCTGACAGAGACTTTTTGTAGCCTGAAATTTTTTGTAGGAAAGTTATTATTTTACGTTAATCACACTGATATTTTAAATGCAATAGTTTGTGGGTATATTTCTCACTCCTTCACGCTGAAACAGCTGACGGATTCCGATGAGGCATACGGACAGATCACGCTCTGGGTCAGGACATACGTAGGATACTTTTTACTCCGGTAGGATCATGATCATCATTTCCATCCATTGCGCCAAGGAAGCCTTGGGTATAAGCTAGTATATTAAATATAAATCATACATAAGTACTGGTCCTTGTGGAAAAAGCTACGTGGGAAGAAAAAGAAAGTCGGCGCTCTTAATCGCTTTTTGTTTGGCTCGCTGTCAAGACCATGCCACAAGTGGGTCAAGGCATTGGTTTTTGCTTCATCCTCTTTAGTAAGAGGTCTATGACCTCAACAACTTTGCCAAATTCGATTTATAATATTTTACCGTGACTCCTATAATTATTATTTAGCCTGTACCAAATGAGCAACTTACATCATTATTTTATTCCAATTATTTTTACTTTACGGGGACTAGACCGTATGCTTCAGCACAACCTTGCTGGGAATACGAATAGACTTTTACTCGTTTAGATCGAAATGTGTCGTTCTGGCCTGAACATGATTAAGCGAAGTAGATGTCGAGCGGCGCGAGTGGGATGGAAGCGAAATATGTGCAGTCATTGTTTCAGGTCGGCTTGGGTTTTTTGTTCCATAAATAAGCCACATCAAATGAAACCACCATATCAAACATGAACAAGTAGGTTTGTAGTACCCAAAGATTTATTACGACTGAGAGTTAATGAAATTATTGTGGACTATATAAGAAGCATGAATGCAACAAAGGAATGGAATTACAGCGGTGGTCGGTTGGTTAGAATGTGCGCCATACAAAGTGAAGTAGTCAATAAGTTACCGGAGGTGCTGGGCAGGTGCAAGGACACGGCGCTGCTGCCAATGCGTCTGCCGAACAAGTCGCTGGAGCGCCGGCGAGAGCCCGACTCTGAAATGCAATGCGAATTTATATCGCCAACCTGCTTTCTTATCGTATGGTAAACAAGCGTACTGACCACCATAAGCCAGCCTGCCTGGTGACCATAAGTAGTCACCGCTGTCCATGGACTTGTTTGGCCCCACGTTGGGCGCCAATTGGTATTGGTTCACTTGTATTTTCGTTCTTACATAGGACCAGGCCCTATTTACGTTATTGGGAGAGTAATATAGTTATTTGCAGATGATACTATCATGTGTACAAAAGAGAAAACTGTAGAAAACAATAAAATAGTTACGAATTGACATTGCCAGACCTAGATAGGTATAACTTAAATAAATACAAAAGAAACTAAATTTATGACATTTTCTATCTAATAACCACAAAAACATATGAAATTAAATTAAGTTTAAAAACAATAATAATGACAAGGAAGAGGAGTTAGGAATAGTTATGAACAGATATTGCAATTGGAAAGCTCAAGTATGTAATGTATGTAAGAAACCAACAAATTCGTTTTTGCTCTTATGAAGATCAATAATTTAACAGACATTCAAATAGCTTTGTTTTAATATTGGAATAAGTATAATATAAACAAAGATGTAAAACCTAAATATTTATAAGGCTGAAATGCCAAATATAGTGAAACCCATAGATTTTAAGAACTTATGTTCGCTACCTATATTCTTGCAAATAAATGTATCATTCATTTAATAAGCGTACAGGAACCCTGATTGTGCCCCACGCTGGGCGCCATTTGGTAGTTATGCATTTTATTATTATTATAAAGTTTAAATCAAAGGTGTTTAAGAACTTTGAGTAATGTTACCATGTACATGAGCGAGCACCGGTCTCTGCGGGTGTTTGCCGGAAGTGCTGTCTGAAATCAAGTATTATGAACCATTACTAAACTATATCATGATCTATGGTTAGAGGTGTACCGACCGGGCACACTCATCCAACCGTCAGCTATGGGAGTCACAGCAGGGCTCTATCTGCACGTACCCGAGGCGTCGTCAGGCCAGCAGCAGAGCCAGCACAGCAGCAGCAGCGGCGCGCACACCTCCACCGCGAGCAACCCCCCCGCCACCGTCGCCGCGCCCCCGCGCCCGCTCGCACCCCCCGCGCCCCCCATCACACCCGCGCGCCTTCAGCACAAAAAGAATACTTCAACAGCGGTCACCATTGCCGCTGTAGCGACATAGTACAATATACAATAATATCTACAGCGACATCTATGATGTAAATTAAGAACTATAAATCCTGGCGCAATCAAAACAAAAACCTGAAAATGACTGAAAACCTATCCTTTCATTGCAGTCGTTTACAGGTTGACCCCGACTTCGATGAAAAGATTGCTTTCAGTCATACTAAAATCATGTAACTTTTTAATTTTTTTTTAGTTTACTTTCTTAATTCACTTTTTGATATGGCAGCCGTGTTTTTAATTTATTTTTTAATTATTTGTTTTTTATTTACTGAATGCATATGACAATATACGGCGGACACCGACACGAAAACGGTTACCACGTATTCAGTACACCATTCTGAGCTCCCCACACAGAAATACTTCATCGGTTATTTAAAAAAAAAATCTGTGTTGAAAAATGTTTGTCTGTCTGTCAGTTTTTTCCGGCTAATCTCCGAAACGGCTGGACCGATTTTGACGGGTTTAAACTAGCAGATAGCTGATGTCTTTGGGAGTAACTAAATAAATAAATTCATTTATTTCAGGTAAATAATTCACCCATTGCCACACATGAATTGATAGAAAGGCAGGAAAGACGACGAGGAAGGCAGGGATTGATTGAGACTAAGGTTACTTTTATTTTAGAAAAATAATTAGGTTTTAGTGCAAAAAAATTCAAACTATTATATTAAAATTCAAAAGGGGAAATCAGTTTTTTATAATAATTTCACGCGAGCGAAGTCGCAGGCAGCAGCTAGTATACAGCCCATAATCGTCATTCTCTGTCAGTTGCATGACATCAACAACACAATTTCCCGACTGTCATATTTGTTTTGTTGTCCATCCAATATTCGATGTCGTTTTCGAATGAGGTCACGGATTTTGGTTTCCATTTCAGCTTATTGAGCTTGTTGTAGTTTTGTTACAGCTGATAGGAATTTCACCAGCCTACACATAATTGCAATATAATATGTAAAGTAAGTAAGTTATAAATTACTTAGAAAAATAAAATTGAATAGCACATACCTGACGCCCGGCAGACGAAGTCGTTTAAACCCAAATGTTAGCTCTTTTCATGATTTACAGCATCTTATTACCACTGATCAATCAGCAGGCTTTAACTAATTACAATAATGTTAGTAGAGCCAATTTTTTTAAACGGTCACTGGTTGCTGCAATATTCTCAATTGTTTTCTTGTGATGATGAGCCTTCTTTCTGAAGTTCACTTGTGTTTAGTATGTTCCATTGGTCTTCTCTTGTTGTCTTGTGATAACGACCCGCTGATACCGACTTTCACTTGTTTCTACAACATTCCATTGATCTTTAATTGTTATATTCTGATGATGAGTTATTTTTTCCGAAGTTCCAAAATATCCAAAATATTTCATTGATCTTCAGTAACGTATTGTATTTATTCTGGAGATGGTAGCGTGGTGTGGTGTGGTATGGGACTGCGACTCGTACAGGGTGTTGTTTACAGCGGCACTGCGCGGTTCGTCTGTCCGACTCTCTCCAATGAGAGTAAAACTGTACGGGAGGGACACACCGAGATATTAGCATGGGATGCTGTGGAGAATATACATTTTTTTTGTGCATTAAATTGGTTTATTTTCTCCATTGATTTAAATTTCTACTTTCAATTATTACTTATTTCGGCTCAGAAATCTCTGATCAAAAATCGGTGTCGACGTGTCGTGTGATCGGAAAAATAAATCGCTGCAAACATTCGTATTTTTTTTCTAAAGAAATATGTTTTTCGCAACACAATTATTTGGTGTGAAACTAACTGACTGACACATAACATATCAGACACACGGACAAATGAACTAAAGGCAGACGGGACAGCGCGAACAAACCCGTAATGTACTTGAAAGAGAACAACTGTGTCAAACTCATTGATATATAAAAACCCAAACTAGACAATTACGTCATTTTACTTGAAGATGTCATTGAGGCGTTCCTTCTGAGCGTCTCTGTATAATCTAAAATCTCTTTACGAGTACATAGTTCGCTGCAGTCGGGTAAAGAGTAACCAGTAACTCACTTTCAGCACGACTTGTGCCCGGTGTGTCCCGGCCGGCGTGGCGCCGGAGTGTCGCCACTCATCGATCCTTCGCGAAACGCACACACACGATCTTCTCTCACACAGAGAGATGCTGCGACAAATTGGCACAAGACAGGCTCATACTCATTGGCTGATCCACTCGGTTTGAAGAAGACGTTCTACAAACAGGAATCAGAATAAATTAAAACCATTAAAGTATTCGACGAATCAAAACATAATTACACTTGAAAGGATCACTTGATCAATTTAAAAAACCTTGTAGTTGTGAGTTTTTTTTTTTTAATTGATTAATTAAGTCACTAACCGGTATTCATATACTTAGGTATTCATCGGTGGGCAGAGTTGTAGATAGGATATTTATTCAATTCCATTTCTTAATATTCTTACCATACAACTGTTGGTTTTCCCTAACGAAATGAAATTATTTAAATGATAATATAGAAGGAATCATAAGTTAGGATATACACAACACAAGGGATGAATTCGTAGACTGTTCGTAGCCCGTAGCACTCGTAGCACTCGTAGCTCTCGTAGCACTTGTAGCACTCGTAGCACTCGTAGCTGCTCGTACACAGGCTGCCCTAACCATTTATCTAATTTAGGCTTTTCCCTTTAATTCAATTTATAAGAGGTTTATTTTTTTTAATAATTGATGTTTGAAATGTATGTTGAAGTTTATCAAGCCCACCCTAGAATCGAAAAAAATTAAAGACAAAATGACAGATGTATAGAAAAATTGTGATGTCAAAAATGAGGAAAAGAAGATCATCTTTCACAAACACCGTGGGCTGGTCGCGATGACATGAGGAAGCTCCTTTACTAGAGCCTGTAGAACTTAAAATGTTATACGTTTTGCAGGAAAGAACTTGACGAGGGCTATGCTCGGAGTTTCCTCGCGTGATCGAATCAGAAATGAAGACATCCGCAAGAGAACCGAGGTTACCGACGTAGCCCGAAGAATTGCCAAACTTAAGTAGCAGTGGGCAGGGCACATTGCTCGCAGAACGGATGGTCGATGAGAATGTATTGAATATAACTGATAATTATTAGTGTCCCTTCTATTTGGCACCGAGCCAGCAACTGTCCTATTTACCACTATATTGCGACGCATGTAATTACCTTCGCGAGTGACGCTAGACTTCGAAAACCGCTTGACTTTACGAAATAAAGGCGCTATCAATATTACAGTCGACCTGGAGCGCACAGACGAGCGGACTGCACGAAGGACCAGCTGCTGAATGCCCTATCATCGCTGGATGTGTCGGTGTTTTTATTTTTTTTTAATTGTGGTGACATCATATTATAAGAAATGTTACTTGTGCCAAAGTGTAAAGTAGTTTACTGACAGATGTAGGTCTCATATACAATTGTATATTTGTGTGTAACTACTTGTTAGTACTGTTCTATTAATAACAAGGTATATACATGTACCGCTCAACGTTCCCTACAACTGAACAGATATTCCACAGTAGCACACACTGGCTATACAGGCTGACAAATAGTGAGCCTCTAGTAATTGAACCTACTTTGGTTAACTCGCAACCTTGGGCTTGGTGCCGGTCCATAGCAATCGGTTGGCTACTTGTTGTATGTGGTCAAAAATGGCTTCCCCTACTACAGCATCAAGAAATCATGTTCATTTTGTATGGGACAGCTTATTGTTTGTTCGCGATCACGATGTTGGTCCCGTACAGCAAGTGGGTCAGGTTGATGGTCCACACCACATGCTTAAACATGATCACAGCTTTCAGATACATGCTGTGTCGGTTTGTACTGATCCACTGCCTACCCTATCGGGAACAACCGGCGTGATGTTATGTCCCAGATACGTATATAGTTCAAGGCTTCCCGAAGTAAACAATTATAACTACATTAACAATAAGAAGGCACCATACCGCCGCAGTTCTGCTGGCCCGCAGCACATTCCGGCTTGGCTTCAGTGTAATATCGTTAGTCTGTCAACATAAGAGGTCTCATAAATTGATGCTCTCTTGTTATGTGTTGTGTATTGTGTATTGCGGAGGCTGCTGGTGACGTCACGGGCAATCGATGGCGCTGGAATGTTCTACTTATACCTATTATGCTACAGTGATTGCATTCATTCCTGGTGCGGAGATTAACAGTTGAAAATGTGAGCTGGTTCAGTGATGAATGACTCCGACGTAGGTGTAGTGTACCGCGGGTTCGAACCCAGGCAGGCACTTCACTTCGTGTAATTTATTTCATTGTCACTGCTCTCAAAACGGTTAAGAAAAACATCGTGAGAAATCTGGCGCGTCCTAGAACCGATAATTGGAAGAGATATATCGATGGCAGCAAAGTAGAAACGGACATCTACAAAATCGCAACTTTACAGGAGAGCAGATTTAGTTTAAAAGAGTGGTTATTTTGAGAGTTATGGACCGATTAACCTGAAATTTTCTATAATGCTTTAAAATAACCTTCTTTATGAATTGTGTAAGTAATAGGTTTTATTGCTATATCGTTGTTTTACTTAAATAATGTAGATGTCTTTTTTTACTCTGAAAAAACTTTGACGTAGAAGAAGACATCTGCCTGTTATCCGTTTATACGTTGCAAACATGCAAACAGATATCTTTATTTACTTTTTTTAATATTTAACATTTTATTATTATCAATAAATGAGTTATTTACCACTAAACTCCATCGGTATCTATCAGTTAAATTCATTTATTTAGTTACCAAACCACGTAAAATATATATTTTTAAATAAAAATGCTATTTATTATTATGTTTTATTATTATCAAAAGCGTCCGTTTATTGGAGAGTATTTACAGGAAGTATTCTTGTAAGGTAACCCATGACGGCCTCATATCGGATGACGTAGCAGTACACGCGGGTGTCCGCCAAGGCTGCCTCCTGTCGCCGCTTCTCTTCTTGGTCGTTCTTAACGGAATTTTGCTTCGCATCTCTGAAAATAGGCGCCGCGGCATAGAGTGGGGTTTATCCAACGTCTTGGAACACTTGGACTACGCTGATGACCTATGCCTGCTGAGTCATACCCACGCCGACATGCAAGCAAAGTTGAACGGTCTACGTCAAGAGGCGGCAGAAACGGGGCTTAAAATTAACATCAGGAAGACCCAGGAGATGAGAACTGGTGTGAAGAATCGCTCACCGTTGCTGATTGGCACAGAGGCAGTGGCACGCGTCCACAAATTCACTTACCTCGGGAGCGTCGTGACAGAGAGTGGGGGTAGTGAAGAGGACATCGCTTCACGGATCGCCAAAGCCCGAGCTACCTTCGCGCAGCTGAGACCTGTTTGGCAGTCGCGGAAACTGACCCGAAGGATTAAACTTAAGATATTCGGGTCCAATGTGAAATCCGTGCTGCTTTACGGGTGCGAAACGTGGAAGGTCACAAAAGTCATCTCACGCCAAATCCAAGTATTCGCCAACCGCTGTCTTCGTCGCATTCTCGGAATTTACTGGCCCGAGACCATCTCCAACGTAGAGCTGTTGGAGAAATGCCATGAGAGCATGATCGACCGCCAGATCAAGCGACGCAAGTGGAGATGGATTGGCCACACGCTCCGAAGGGACCCCGACCACATACCCAAACAAGCTTTGGACTGGAATCCCCAAGGGAAACGAAAGCGTGGCCGTCCTCGTCAAACCTGGCGTCGCACCGTGTTGGCAGAAGCCGCGAGCATCGGATTGTCGTGGAGCGAGGTGAAGCGTGAAGCTCAAGACCGATCGCGATGGCGGACATCTGTGGACGCCCTCTGCCCCAACTAGGGGACATAGGACATTAAGTCAAGTAAGTCATTATCAAAAGCACCATTACCAAATAGGTAAATAACAGACTGATATAAAATTAAAATAAGACTGATATAAGAACACGCCAGAATGTGACAAGTGACTGATGTCTTTGTTGACGTTTCATTCATCTGTCAAAGCTCCGAAGTAAAGGCGGACAAATTGAAATGTCCGTTTCTACTGCGATGTTTTTTAAAAATCCAGTGTAGATGTCTTCATTTACGTGTCAAAGGACATGGCCAATTTCTGTATGGGCGTTTGCATAGTTATCAAATTTAATGTACAACGATAATTTTTGGTGTTTTATATTCGTGAACATTGCCATATTAAATTGCAAAAAATAAAAAGCTCAAAGAACTTCTCATTACAAATAACTAGACGTAAACAGTTTCATGTTACCTTCTATCAGATTGCTGGCAAAGCGTATGATATAATGATTTTGCTATTAAAAACCTCAAGGCGTTTTAAAATAACGAAGTGCTGTGAATTATTAGGCATTTCAACAAGATCCAAAATCCTTATTTCAGGTGGTCATTCTACCTGAATTAAGGTTTTTTAACCATATATTGATTAACATTTACTGAACTGAGAAAGTCTGATAGAAAACTGAGACAAAGTATATGTTATTATTGTCACATTTATTGAGACTCCGAAAGTGACGTTTTTCTTCAACAGTTTAACTACTAATTAACAAGGGAAATACGAAATAAAACAAAAGATTATAAATAATTACTCATTTCATGGTAAAAATAAGTAAAAATATTTTTTTCCGTAGAGATAAGCAGGAGTCAAAAATATTAGAAGATAATCGCAAAAAAAAACAAACAGTTCGTACGCAACGGAGGATCTGTGCAATCGCAGTACCGCCATTTTGACATAAACAATGACATTGTTAAACGCGTTCCGTTTTATGGTACGGTTACGTTATTACTATAATTGTGTGAAATAAATATATCTTACGTATCAACACTTCAAAATATAATTTAATTACATGTAAGAAATACCAATGAAAACAGTTTTGTTTAAATCAAATGTTTCAGGTAAGAGCATTTGTCGTTCATTTCACATACATATCTACAAGTAGTATGCGTGGTGTAGAACGTGTTCGTCTACGAACGGTCCATAGTGGCGAAAGTTGACAAATGAGACTTTGAATTCAACTTGCATTACTTATTATATTGTAATCAATACTGATAAGTGCAGAGAGGTTAAAAACTACGCAACAATTCACTTCTCTATTTTTCTTAATATACTATATTTACTATGTAAGTGTATATGGAATGTACTTTTTTGGCCATGTCCTTTTCTTTATTATTTTGAATTTTGAAAAAAAATTAATACAGACTTGTAGATAGGATTAATGTAAGCTCATTTTTGTAACAAAAGCATTTTCGAAAAAATGTAGATGTCCGTTTCTACTTTGCTGCCATCGATATGACATCTACCAACCCGCACTGGGCTCGCGTGGTGGATTATGGCCCACTCCCTCTCATAGAGAGGTCTGTGTCCCAGCGGTGGGAATATTTAGGCTGATTATTTATTTATTAGAAAGAACATGTACAGTATTAAAGAAAAATCCAATCTATTGCACAGTTGCAAGAAACATATTTACAATAAACAATGATAAAAATGTTATAAATATAATACTTAAAAATAACAAGCAATATAATGTCCTCATTCGTGCATCCTCTTACACAAGAAGCGCAAATAAATCATTCTCCAGTGACGATGTCCGTAGAACATTCAGCACTGCCAGGTCGGGAACTAAGGGAGAGTTCGAATGAGACAGTGCAGACGGAACATTAAAACGTCAGGACTACCCTACTCAACCGACCACGAATACGGATTCTTGTGCTAATCCGAAATTGCTTGGAGGAAAAACCTACTACTACTTTGACCGACCTGGGAATCGAAGCCAGAATCCTAGTATAGTGAAGCGGGGTTTTGTCTAGATTTTATAATCAGAATGAAATTGAGACATAAATGGCTGGCTAAGGCTTATACGAGTATTAACACATCCCCACTGCTTTGACGGACATCTTGACTTGGCTGGAGGGGAGGCCTCAATATAGCGGCTTGGCTTTGGCGGCCTGCATGTTGGTTGACGTCACGTCCGAAGTTTGAAAAAAGGTTACAATAATAAAAACTGAGTTACAGTGCTATTCAAAACTTCTTTCAGATAAACGTAGTTTCCTGGTCACATCGAACTCTTCAATCAACCTTGCAGAACGTCAAAGTCAAAATCATTTTGAGTCAATGTTTTCAAACGTCAATTTCTTATGTTCAACAATAATTGTAAATAATAAATAAATATTTCTTCGAGTTTATAAATTAATGTCGATGGCTGGCTAGGTGTGGAAGTTCGTGGTTCGGTAAGGTGGCTCGTGGCTAGTCGTGGATGCAGGTGGATCGCTCGTTTACAATGTCGACATTTCAGAAGCGGGGAGTGCGAGCCCGAGGTACCCTCGAGGGAGGTCGGTGGCGTCACTCCAGCAAGACGCAACACCCTAGTAGAGCGAGGTATGTCGCCAAGCCTACGTGCGGAGCCTTTAAGAGACAAGGCTGGCGGCGTTCGTCCCATACAAACGTATTCCCCTGTTTTATCATCCCTCTATTATACGTATAGAACAACCAATCAATCTCTACCATGTCTCTAAGTAGAACGCCCGCCACAAAACGCATCACTCTAGGGCGAGTATTGCCCTCCCTGAAGCAGATCAGTTTGCCGATAAGTGCTCTGGCCCCACCAATACGTCGTTCAATCCTGTACTGCCAAGCTGACACGGCTGGTTTAGGTGGTGTAGCTCTAAAAAATTTAAATAAAAAATATAAATATCTATATTTTCCAGGGAGAAACCAGGGGAATATGTGTGTTCGGGACAAAAGCCGCCAGCCAGCTAGACACCGCTAGCCTGTCCGTTGCTATGATGTGCCTGTCTCGCTGGTCACGTGCTCGCAAGCCCTGACGCGCACGAGCTCTCATCTTGGGCATAGAGTTATTGTGTTTTACATTTGTGATTTCTCAATTCAACAGCAACCCGGGGACTGAACTCACACCAGCGAGTCTTTATTTATATTCCCCAAAGGGTTAGGCAGATGACTCCCTGCCTATAATACACCCACATTTCACAGAAGCTTCTGCCTGTGATTTCGCTCTCGTATGGTACGAAATTAACCCACGTAAATATAGCCCATGACATTTGGGAATATTACATTATATTATGAATAGGATCAGTAATTCCGAAGATTACCCCCTACATCCAAACTCACTTTACGTCTTTATAATATTAGTAGAGATAGGGTTCAATCATGAGTGCCGATGGTACCTGAAGTAGAACATTCGGTGTTCAGTAGATATAACTCTGCTTAACCCTTCGGAGAACACTGGGATGATACAGGGTGGAAGGGACATCGACGCACAGGTTACTACGTCGGTGTTCAGTACGTCATTCTGAACCACCCCACATAGAAATTTTTCTCCCGTAATTTTAAAAAATCCTGCTGTTTCCTATAGTGCAATACCCTGATCTCACCCTATAAGGTGTTATGGTATATATGGTATGGTTCTATGCGTCAGATTAGGAATGCCATTCTATTTTCCAATTAAAACTGGCCTCATTTCAAAGGGGATATGTTCGTATGCTGAATAGTTCAGAAATTCAGTATACGGACTTCAATTTGCGATCAACATTCATCGTGTAGGGCGATCAATCTGCGCTGTTCATTATCTGCATGCATCAGGCAGGCGAGCCCCTCTTACCGTCCGCGCCAGTTCCACTAGCCCCGCGCGGCCGCGCGCCGGGCGCATGCGCGCGACACACCCTTCCCCGCTGTTTATTTATCCGGCGCTACTCCATCGCGGCTCACGCGTTCGCACCGCAAACATTGGATCAAATACTACTTACTTTACTGGGAAATTGTGCTGTGATTAAGTGTGTTGCTTAAAATGTGAGTGGAAAAAACAGTTGCTGGTTTTTTGTGCCTATTCAGGATATCTAGACTCTGTGGTGAGTGGTTGAATGAATATTACATTGACTGCTTGACCTTGACATAAGAGGGAGGGATGTTAGCGGAGAGTTGGTGCAGAATGGCCAACATTTGCCGCAAATTGTGAGGGATATTGCATAGGTGCATGACTACCTGCCGGGTCGATTATTCAAACAAATAGCACGCAATACGGATTTTTCAAAGCGATTTGGCGAAAAACGTAGTGAGTGAAGTGTTTGGTTACTGAAGGGTAGATTCAGGAAGTAGATTGCTGGCGGCGCCGTCGCCCGGACTCCGCGAACAGATAAGCAAAGGTAGTAGTTGCTGTTTAATTCGTGAACAGGGTGGTTTTATCATAGTCAGCACAAGATAGGTTATTGTCAGAGCTCACAAAAACTATTGGAGTTTTGAAGACCGGAAATCAGAGTCAGAATAAAGAATGTTCCTTTGTGTTCTATTCCCTACCCCTGACAATGTTATCCAAACACTGCCACGTTAGTCTAGTGCCACAAGAACGACTGCTGAACATGAGGCTATGAGTTTGGTTCCCAGGTTGAGTTGTGATTCAGTAGCAGCTGAACTAAGCTGATCGGCTAATAGGCTTGCCCTCATTTATGGAACTTTAAACATAATGTCTACATAAACCGACGCGTTGTTCCCACGGGGACAGGCAGGCACTAAGGCCCTACTGAACTCTACTTGTGCTAATCCCTACTTCCCTACTTAATATTATAAATGCGAAAGTAACTCTGTCTGTCTGTCTGTCTGTTACGCTTTCACGTCTAAACCACTGAACTGATTTTATGAAATTTGGCACAGAGATAGAGTTGACCTTGAGAAAGAACATAGGATAGTTTTTATCCCGGAATTTTGAAGAGTTCTCTTGGAAACGCGATATAACCGAACTCGACGCGGGCGGAAAACTAGTCTTAACATATACTTCTTTTGCTTTGTCCACATTACATACATCTGGTTATCAACTGGCGAACTATGACTTTACTAGGTAAGCGGGTAAACAGTTACTCGGTTTGTAGAATACAGGCATGCTGTTAGGTATATTTGTACGAGTAAAGCTTCACTCGAGCTGTCACGGACACATGGCGGGCCGGTGCGGACAATGGACACTAACAAACATTTGAAGTATTATAGTAATATGGAGGTGTCCCAATGTCCGTGTCCGGAGCCCAACGTAGTCTGGTCGAGCCTCGAGCTCAGTGGTCATACCCAGTAGCTACTATGAACCAGTTGTTCTGGTAATACTGGTTGTTGCGGAAACTTGTAGTAGCTAGTGAGACCTACTTAGATTATAATGCACTGTTATCGATGATGGAAAGTTGTACAAATATTTGATTGACATAGCACTTAGCACCAGCGGGAACAACTTGTTGCAGAAATGCAGACAGCTGTGTTGTGGACAATGGACATAGATTATACTATTTTTAATAACAAGTCATTCTGTTTAGCGAATACAGATTGTTTGTAATTTGAAATAGTAATTATGGTTGCGGCTTAATTAGAACAGTCGTTCGGGTCGATCTTCAAGGCTTGCCGAGGTTGGTCCGTGGATGGGTGACCATGCATCACATACGGAGTTTCCTCCGTGCCTCGGAAAGCAAACTAAGCCGTTGGTCCAGGATCACGCTTGTATTTGCCGAGTTTCAATTTTATACTCTTTTGTGTTATCAACTTATCACTTTCTTTGTGAATGCTGGTTAAGCTGTAATTGGCGACTGTGTAAGTCCAAGACTGTAAAACCTGTACTCAAGACATTTTGTACACACAAGCTGTTGGTAAACCTTTATTAATAAATAAATAAATAGAGTGTAGTTCGTGTATCACCAACACCTCGCCAGTTGTTCTAGTCGCATGTCGCAGGGGGCGACTCTATTGCTATCCGATAACGCAGCACCGAGTCCCCCTGTTCAGTATTCATCGCTTGTCACATGTTGCTCCCCTAGTCCCCACCTGTGCCTGTGTGAACATACGTCTTTGGTTTAGGTTGTCATGGTGACTTGTTTACCTAACCTAATGATATGTTGAGGTGTGGGGGGTTCCGGAGGCGACAAATGATACTCGTGTGTTCAGTGCAACGTTTCCTTTAATACTAACTCTCTAATATTACAGTTAATGCCTTAGGTACCACTCCACACACTAACAATTTAAATTGAATCGTCGATATAATAGTAGCAGATAATTGTGGCATCATGGCATTTTACGGAGAATGCTGTTCTTTGTATCAAGCCTGCCAAGCATGGGAAAACCTAATGCGACACTCTGACCAAATTAAGAACTTTCTTACTCTAGTTAACCCCTATAAAAGATAAATTAAAAAAAAAAAAGCGGGGCCCGTTCCATTTTCATAATTTTATATTCAACTTTTATTTAATTTAAAACGTGCTTGTTTTATGCTTTTCAGTTTTTCAGTCGTTTTTTCAACGACTTTCTTTATTTCCAGCTGTTTAGTTTAGTAACGTGAAAGATACGGTTTAACTTTTTTTTAAATAGGGCGTCCCACGGCTACGCCACACGGAAGGAAAGTACCTTTAATATTGTTTATAGGAAATTTTACTGAAAGAGACTACATTTAGATTTTAGAAATAATAAGAACTTCGTTCAAAGTTTTTTAAATTAACGCCTGCCTAAATCTGAAATCAAACCCGCTAATACCTAATGTGAAAAAAAAACACGTATTTTATGATAAAACGAAGATCGAAGGGGTTAATCGTAAGGATTATTTCATTCACAACATTCAATCTAAAATAAAAGGAAGAGCATGTAATTTAACATTTTATTTGAAAAAATCCGCGACACCAGGACGAATATAACAACGTATAATTTATTCAAATCCTTTTTCCGTCTAGTAGTTACGAGGGAACATAGAAATGGACATACACACATAAATACAGATCAAACACATAACCCTCCTTTTGGGCTTCGCCGCTGTTTCGAGTCTTGTTACTTTAGGAACTTTTGTACAAACAGGCTCGAAGACCCAGGAGTTTAGGTTATACGTTATCAGTCAGGGACTAAATGAATTTAAGATTTGTATTAAGTAGACGATGCCTGCTGTGTAGGGAGGTCGCACTTTCATTTATTTAAACTTCATGTGCAGTAGTGGTGGACTTACAAACATAAGACATTCGCTACCATTCGCTTTTAACTTTTGGTAAAATTACTACTACCCATGACATCATACTTCAAGTGAAATCATTGTGCTATTAGTAAGTAGATAGTTTTGTGTCTCAACAATTTTCCAATAATGTAGTGTGACATAGCATCTGTAGTCACAATAATGTCAGTGTGTTCACAATAGTTCGACAAGCAAGTGAGTCTGAGCCGAGCAGCCACCTATCAATTAAAATATATTGATCCCAATTACGAGCCGGCACAGATAACATAGCCCGCGGCTTGGTCGACTGAGAGCAGGACGCTGCGGTGCAAGTACCAGACAGTTATACTACATGATTAATCGTTTTTGGTCCCACGAGAAGAAGTTCCAGTCGACTTAGTGGCTGGAGTTCCTTCTCGTAGTACGCCTAATGGTAGACCGAAATTATATTTTGGATTGCCTTGAAAAGTTAACCTCTACGACATGGGACCTAAACATAAATGTCGAAATGCAGTACTTACTTATAGTACACCTCTGCCTAACCCTCAGGGAGAACAGGCGTGAGGTTATGTATGATAACGTGATACAAACGAGGGATTAACGATATCTATTTGATAAATACAAGGACCCTTAAAATGGTGTTACTAACTCGTATGATATCATTCTAGTTTACTACATATATTGCTTACCAACATATACGCAGTTAATGTTTTTTTAAAGAAGGGAAGCTAACTATAATAAGTTAGCCTTCATATCTCGGTGGCATATTTGGATACATTCCGTAAACTCATTCCAGTGATGGAAAATCATATAAAAATAAAAAATAAATATGTAACACACAACACATTCCTAAGATTCTAATATGTTTGTCGACTACAAATAAATTAATTTAGTAATTAGTAGTACCTAATTAAAATGAATAGTCGTCCTTCATTAAGAATACATTTATTGTTCGAGACAATAGATTTTTGAGGAACAAACACTAATAATTAGGTACTTAGTAATATTTACTTCTTGTAACTTATTTCAATGAAGGGTCAGGGAAGTACTTACAGCAGCAGAAGTATTGTTATATGTACACATAACATCACGCCTGTACATGCCCGAGGGTTAGGCAGCAGAGGTGGTGTAGGTACCTAATAGTACACACATATTTCGCCATGTTTAATTGGGTAAAAAGACTGTCCTGATAACTACAGGCCCTATCTACTTGGTGTTCTGTCGATCGTAGAGAGCTCGTGTGTTTAACAAGAAAGCTGATGATACGCTGATTAAATGGTATCATCAGCTTTCTTGAAAGCACAGGCTATTGTCTGGACCTTACACGTTGAAAATCCACAGAGCAAGCCGTAGGGCTTGTGACTGAATCAGAATCAGAATCAGATTTAATTATGCATGTTCATTGTTCATCTTCTCAGCTGTAAACATTTATAAATCTTTCTGATTGTTATATTTTGTTGTATAGTTTAGTGTAGTTTTATTTTGTTTGATTTCTGAATGATTTATAAAATCATTATTTTCATAATTTATTGTTAAAAACATTATGCGCGTGTGAACTGAGGGACCAAGCTGGTATTTCGCAAATAAATATCGTAGGATTTAGAAGTAGTCTTAAAACAATTGTAGAACAAATCTGGGAATTTGTAAACAAATGCATTAAAAATTACAGCCCATAAAGTGTGGTCCCTCAGTCCTCACAGACCATCAGCCAGATCTCGGAAAGTATCTGGAAAAATAAGATATTGACTACAGAGACTTTTTGTGTCATTGTGTGGTCACACTACTCTGTCTATTTTCATAGGATTAAAAAAATTATATTATCTCAGCTCAGAGGTAAGAATTACACAATTTTAGATACCTATTATTTAGTAGAAACTTTTTACTAAAAGTTAAGCAGACTAGACTTGCTGATATTCCTCTCGTCTAGCAGCTAGTACATACACATATGTTAGTGGAGGTGAGGATTGAGGGACCAGTTTTAATAAGCGCTATCTTCAAATTGCATCGATATTTTTATTCCATTTCTTTTTCACAAAATGTTTTAAGTCTCTTACTAAAACTTTATGTAGAAAAAGAAAGATTTTATTTATTTGATTCGATAATATTCACTAAAATATTTATCTTTCTTGTGTAGACTGAGGGACCACAGTTTAGTCGTTATATATTTTTTATCTTTGATGCTGCGTGGTCTGTTTTTCAGTAACTATCTTTACAAATTCTTTACTAAATTTCTATAGTCACAATCTTATTTTTCCAGATACTTTCCGAGATCTGGCTGATGGTCTGTGAGGACTGAGGGACCACACTTTATGGGCTGTAATTTTTAATGCATTTGTTTACAAATTCCCAGATTTGTTCTACAATTGTTTTAAGACTACTACTAAATCCTACGATATTTATTTGCGAAATACCAGCTTGGTCCCTCAGTTCACACGCGCATAAAACATTTTGATTGTCAGTATTATTTTTATATATTTTTTTATTTTTGCATGATTAATAATTTTCGTAATGTTACTTGTGTCCTGCAGTACCTGCTGTGTCCCACTGAACTGTCGACTATTCAATCTGCTTTTACTGTCTGTATTGGGTCAGCAGGATATGTGGCTACGTAGTTTTGGGACCACGGCTACTTCTTGAATTCTTAAATAACTTTCCTCACTTTTTTATGTTTTTTTGTATTGTATATTACATAACTTGTGTCAATAAATTTATTTATTATTATTTATTAATTCTTGGTCCCATGTCATAGGGGGCGAGCCTAAAGCCAACAGCCGGTCATAAGTCCAAACTCTATGACTGCTACTGAGAAATTCCAGATAGATTCCTATCTATATTTGAACAGTCTGTTTGCTTGTAAACTTAATATGACAATGAGTGACTGTAGCTCTGCCAAACCACCGTCACCAACCAGTCAGGGCATAGACCTCCAGGCGCACACCATTCATCTCGATTCTTATCCATCTGCTACTAGGCTAGGCACCCTACTCGTGTCGTCAGGCTACCTGCCTATCCTTTGTGAGCCGATACGCGCAAATTTTCAGTTACCTGTTGCCTAGGCTTCTCGCCCCCGCTAATTATTGATATTATGATGTCGGCTGTGAGCTATGCAGTTACGTAACTTTACGTAAGCCGCTCGTTACTGTGCATCGGAACAGCTCATCCTGACTCCCAAGTCGGAGGTCGCACGCATAACTACGGTAATCCGGTGCTAATAACAATAATAGTACCACTCATAGTAGTGTATACACGCGAGCAGGGGAAGGGAAGACAGTAATTATAATGATAGACGTGTGCTGGCAACCGGTGTGTCATTGTGCAACTTTAAACCAAACATAATGGTATTTTTTTTTACTACAGTGGCTACAACGGATACAGTGTGTATCTATACAAACAAATACAACAAAATAACAGCTTTTTACTGAATGCTTAAGAAAGAATATACGGCACTTATAACAAAAAAAAAACATTTTTTTTTTTTAATTCTTGTCTGTCTGTTCCGACTAATCCCCGATACGGCTGAACCGATAGACGGGACTTGTACTGGCAGATAGCTGATTTTATAAGGAGTAAGGCTACTTTTACTGTAGAAAAAGGATTAGGGGTCCATGCAAAAAAAAAACTTGAAATTGTTAACAAAATCCGACATCCTCACTCCGGATCGGAACATTTCTTGACTGAAAACCCTTCCTGTTATTGCACCTTGATTTTGAAAGTTTGACCTCCTCTATTGCAGCCGTATAAACTAAACCAAACGAGGCAGTAACACGCTAGAACACACATCTACCAAGTAATCGCTAGCGCTACAGGTACTACGTAACAACATGTAATGCGAACCGATGGAGTGTAGAGTATTATCAGTGAGTCGGAACATGTGGGGCATACACTTAGCACACTCAACTGCAAATATGGTAACGATGTGCTATTAACAGTAGCTTTAAGTCGTTGCAATAGGGGCCGTATTCGTAGTACAAGTATTACAACTACAACTGATGTGCGGTTGACTGTATACATTCCACAAACGCGGCGTGAATGGCGTGGGGCGTGAGTTACTCATATGGCGTGCAACTAAAACCATGACTGGTGGAATGTGTGCGTAGTGAAGTACTACACTTCTGCCTAACCCTCCGGAAAATACAAAGGATTATGTTTTATTTGCTAGTCTCCAAACCTGTAAAACAGTAGTTTGGTAATACTTGGGTAAAACACAGTAGAGGGTAGTTAACAACGTTATAACGTGGACAAGTGTGGCTATTAGCTGCCAGTAGAGTCGGCAAGTCAAGTTGCTCAAGAAAGTGAAACATAACTTTAGCTTCGGAGGCCGGTGGCAAAGAAACTGAATCAAACACAAAAGTCACTATTATATTTAGACCTTCAAAATTATTTATAATTTGTATGTACCTTCTGAAAACTTAAAGGAACTGCTGAACAGGTAATTGCGTAACACACTGGCATTCCAAATGTTAATTATTTGGTCAATTCAACAACACTCATTGCATTTTTATATCGAACTTCTTCAAAATCCTTCGCAATTTGAGTGAAGTGCAAATTATGCAAACGCCAAGTTTTAAATCTGATACTAATGTTATATTAAAGCTGAAAAGTTTGTTTGGTTAAACGCGCTAATCTCAGGGTTCGAATTGAAAATTCTTTTTCCCCTTTATCGAGGAAGGCTATAGATTGTATAACATTGCGCTATGAAAACTGTTTCAAAAACGGAGAAAATAGTATTTTATAATAATTTGACGCGGGCGAAGGTCGCGAGCAACAGCTAGTCAGTTTATAATTAACATTCAACGTATTTCCTGCACCACCAAGTTATTAACAACAAACTCCATAATTTCCAGCACAATGCAGCCGACGGTCTCCCCATGGGCGTGGGTCTCATCCTGGGACAGGCGCGCGCGCACCCGCGCGGCCGGCGAGTACGCGCGCTCGCGCGACCGCGCGCGGGCCCGGGAGCACGACAAGTACGCCTTCTACGGACTAAGGAAGGATAGCAGACACTTCATCAGGTACTGTGATGCGTTCATAAAGATGATGGGACTTTCCAAAGGAAAAATGACGAACTTTCATACAAACTTACATTCTCTACCTAAACGATGATGATTTTTCAAACATCCTTCCTTAGTGCTCACCAGCCTCACCTGTATAGTAAACTCTTGTACAACATAGCATGCTTCTATGTTCAGCAGTATTAAAGGCTATGCGTTGTCTCGCTGTGTGTCAGTAAGTGAATGTATGATTGTCACTAAGAGGGTGTCAGCATGCACCACATCAAGTATATGTAGCTGTAGTTGTTGTTGTTGTTAGCGAGATGGAAGACAGCAGAATAAGTTCAGTTATGTTTGTGCTTGATTGGTGAAATTGCGGTGTGGCGTTACAGTGACACGATCAACGTATAAATAATACGTTTATCATGATTATGATTACCTGCCTAGCCTTGTCCCTACTATGTTAGGATATCGGTTTCCACTGTCCAGTCTAACCGGACGCAGCTGAATAACAGAATTGTAAGTACATGGAGCGACTGCCTACCTGGGGAGCTAAAATGGCCGCTGTAGCACAATGATAGTAACTTCTGGTAAATACAAAGTATTAATAAGCGTAGTTGTGAGACTGTCCATACACAAGTGACTGCGTGTGTGTGTGAGTGTAGGAGTCTCTGGTTGATCAACTAGGTATTGCTTTATTTGACTTGAAACAGGAATATGAAACGCATGTCACTGAAATAGTGATTTATATTAATGTTGATTGGTGGAGTGGAAATGAATGTCCAAGAAAAGATGCATGAATTATGTGAGGAGTGAATGAAAGAAAAGTAAAGGATAGTGGAGAGTGAGTAAAGGAAAAGGAACATCCCAACAGTCCTAGACGACGATATTATTGAACTGCATTATAACCGAGAACCTCTGACCTTCCAGACTGGACCCGCTCGCCAAGGGGCTGCTGCTGAACAGACAGTGGGTCACCAGCGCGCCCGTGACGTGGCGCGTCGACCGCTTCCACGACTCCGAGCCCTGGGCCGTGCCCGACATCAAGGTGGGTGCTGTCATCATACCTTCCAGACTGGACCCGTTACTCAAGGGGCTGCAGCTGAACAGGCAGTGACGGCTTCACATCATCTAGCAGCTTCAGACTAATATCATAGTGAAACTACTTACGGAGATTCATCGTTCTATATTTGACGGGGCCGCAGGCTACCAACGCACACTGGAGCCATTGGGTCGCCCCCTCTCACGGAGAGCAGGCCTGTGACCCAAACGAACATGCTGATCGTTTCATGTAGGCCGCATGTGTACGCATCGGAACACACTTGTGGTGCATGGATGTGTAGTAAACTAAAGGTGCGGTCAAAAACGGACTCTAAATTCGTTGTCGGCCGCCAGTCCGTAAATTATGTCCTACCAAAGGACATGGCCGAATCCTGCCCTCAGAATCAATTCATAATTCGTAATGTACACTAATTATTATTATATTAAAGTTACTTCTAAAATAAATAAAAATTAATCGCAACAATTACATATCTCTAGAACAGGCGACAAAAAATCTCAAAATAATAAGTGTGTTAATAGTTTTTTTGTGGTTTTGTTTCATTGAATGCAATACAAAATGCATCTACGTTTGGATACACGCATGAGACAAACACTGTATCTATCTGAATTACGCCCGAAGTTTAGACTAAAATGTATGTAAAACACCTGTGACTGTCAAATTGTATTGCTAGGGTACCTTAAAAAGTTAACGGTTTCACGATTATCGCAGACACCACTTTTCGACCTGCCGCGCGTCTTGATGAATATATTCAAATATTTATTTTCAAGAGTGTGTATCCAAATATCCTAGAGGGAGAATAAAGTCACGTCACATAAGCCGGAAGCAATATTTTTCATATATTTTGTATGACAGGGAGCCATTTAGCCCCAACCCAACCCCTTGGATGCCATTTTAGGCTATTGTTGTAGTTGCCTAGTTGGTATACGGACAGTTGGATGTTGTTGCCATGTCATGACGTTGTTATGGTATTTAGGCTGGGCCAGGCATCAAGCAAATATAACGGCACCAGCTTCATTCCTTGATAATATTTTGTTGATTTTTGAAGATGAATAGGCTTAAAAGTGGATGAAAACAATGAATGTGTCTTGTCTGAAATTCAAAACTCTCAAAAAAAACTCAAAGCATTTATTTCAATTAGACCATTACAGGCACTTTTGAAAGTCAAAAACAAAAAAGCTAAGCTACAGTCACATTCACAAGGCATAATAACTTGCGAAAGTACTGTAGTTGCACATTCCAAATCGTAGATCTCGTAATTGCAATTATGTTTTTCTTAAAACGTCTGTAAAAGAAGTAGAAGTAGATAATTATATTTTATACTTTTGCAAATGTAGGTATATATACTACCTACCTAATTAGATATTCTTAAATAAAAATTCAAATACCATTTTAGTGTTTTATTGCCTATCCAATTGTATATTTTTTGCTAGTCGCTTGGGTCGCTTGGAAGTCATAATATCCAGAAATATCTGTAGACGACTAGTACTCGCTCTTCTTCGATTTGAAATGTCGTGTCGGATAGTGAAGAAACGGCCTTTAAATCCATTGGTAATAGCATTTCTCGTATTGTTTCGTTTCGGAATTTATGATCATTGCTATTCAAAATGTTTAGGCACATTTTTTGGATCCTATTTATAGTATCTCTCGCTTCTTCTCTGATCATAAAACTTAAACTATTATGATTACACATCTGTAAGCTTTAATTTGACGTACTGTATGTCAATGTACATGAATATTTTTTGTAAGGGCACAGCTCTATACAAATTCCGGCCATGTCATTTGAGTGAGCGTTTAAGGAATATAAAACCCGATAGCAAACTCAATACAGGCTTACAATCACCAGAACCTGCAGAACTACCGTCCGTACGAGCCGGTGTCCATCGTGCTGCCGGGCGAGGCGGGAGTGCAGGGGCCCGCGCTGGCCCACGGCGCCGTCGGGGCCCCGCGCGGCATGGGCCCACTGGCGCACACGTGGTCGTCCGGGGCCCGCGGCTGGGTTACTGGCGCAGTTATCCTGGCGCTGCTGGTGCTCCTCATCAGGGCGGCCGAGAACTGTCTCCACAAGAAGCTGTTCAGAGCTATCTATGCGCACACAAGTGAGCGAGGTTTTGTTACAACTACAGTCCATTCATCTTTTCACCGTTATTATGCCTGTTATTATTTGACTATTTTTGACTATTCAAAAGCCTGTCACTCAAACTCAAAGGATTTATTTCAAAAATCTATTTGAAATAAATGCTTTGAGTTTGAGTTGTTTGTGAAAAGTGTGGTTTCTGTTGTTGGGCCCAGTTTCCATCAGAGATGTGATGGGGATTTCAGACAATGTGATTGGTCGATTAGCACACGTTTATTCTTCGCTCCGCTTGTCTTTGTTTTAGTGCGAATCGGCCCTTAGGGTAGCAATGCCTTCAGTCGTTCTTCTTATATCGAAAAGAAAACTTAATATATTGGGGTTGGCATAAGTACGGGCAAAGTTAGATTCATAAAAATTGTTTTAAACAAACTATTAATAGTTGCTAGGTAATCGAGAATGTTCTGAATATTGAGGATGGGAAGGTTTTGGAAACAAAGTTTCACCACCACCACGTTACCATAGTATTTTGTGTTTATGGTCTTCTAGATCTTTCCCGACTCCCTTTTGAATACTAGGCATTGGCTAATGATTAGACTGAAGACAGCTCTCACCACTTAGGGCGGTTTCAGATTAACGAATGGTCGGCGCGCCTGTACGCTTCTGAAAACACGCTGGTACGCAGCGCATTTTCAGAAGCGTACAGGCGCGCCTTTTTCCAAACGCACGGCTCGTATGATCGTTGACGCGCTTATAATCCCGTAGAAGCGCAAGCTACGAGAGACGCCCCTCACGCGCGCACTCACACCGCGCGAACACGCTGGAATAAGCTCGTGTACGCGCGTCCGGTTTATTGAAGCGCAGAATTTGCAGATTAGCCGATACGAGTTTTAAACTAGTTCTGCATAACACCCTAATCTGAAACTGCTTTCAATCTATGGACAACTACAGACTCCTTAACTTATATTGTAGAGTCATCGGTCTAATGTAAATATTTTCTATGCTCAGATGTCGGAGCGGGCGAACTTCAGCAAAACGAGATGAGGCCGGGACATTACAGACTACAAGGAGGTTGGTACTGTTTGATAGACCTGTTAGTCCTTTAGTTCAAAGGTGAGATTGTAAAATAGCGCTTGGTCGTGGCACTCGTAGCATAGCACTAACTTCCGGGTGGTTGATTTATTATTTGGTTATGGTTCGATAGTTGGTTTCCGATCACTGGTTCAATGATACGAAATTTAATCTTCTTACTTCTTACTATCAATATGTTAAATAAACAAATACAAAACAAACACAAATAGACAACAGGTAAGTATCCCGTTTTCAGTGTCAATGATAATGTTAGTGACCGATGGCAGTTTAAAAACTTAAACCTATCAAACAAATTGTTACTTTAGTAACAATTGTTTATTAATATTCATTTATATTTTTTTCTATTTCAGTAAGGAGACAAGAGTCGGATGAATGGTCTACGCCAAATGTGTTGGCTACTAGTCGTAAGTATACTACATATAAAGCAAAGTCCCCTCAGCGCGTCTGTCTGTCTGTATGAAGTTCTGAACGCGATAACCTCAAAAACTGCCGTACGGATGTTGAAGCGGTTTTCACCAATGCACAAAAGGTTTTGTGTAAAATGGCTGAAATAAATGATGACAGTACCTAGTTGATGACATTGAAAAAATCATGCCTACTTCGAACTTTACTGGCGTGCGACGCGAAACCAATAGAGTTATGGTTTCGCGTCACGCGGTTAATATGAAATCAATACAATACAAGGTGTTGCGCGTTAGCTATTATATTATCACTAGTTTTCCGCCCGCGGCTTCGCCCGCGTCGAGTTCGGTTATATCGCGTTTCCAAGAGAACTCTTCAAAAGTCCGGGATAAAACTATCCTATGTTCTTTCTCAAGGTCACCCCTATCTCTGTACCAAATTTCATTAAAATCAGTTCAGTGGTTTAGACGTGAAAGCGTAACAGACAGACAGACAGAGTTACTTTCGCATTTATAATATTAGTAGGGATAGAAGGGAAGTAGGGATAAAATCAAAGTCAAATTTAAAACATTTATTGCGAAATAAGTGTAATGTTAGTTTTGTGTTATGTGAGTATCTGTAAGAGTTACAGACTAGAACGAGACCAACATTAACGTGCCGAAAACTGACATGTGCTGTGTGCATGATAAGTGCAGAACGACGATTTTGGGGTCATCATAGAGTCCTTCCATCATTTCTTTGGTTTTTCCCAATTCTCTCATTAGCAGGATGGTCACATAATATGATTCAATAACAGATTACCATGACAAAGTAATAAAGATACATAACATCACACCAGTAATCCCATAAGGGCATTAGACAGAGGTGTACCTAATGATACACCCACATTTCGCCAGTTATGTTTAAGTCCCATGTAATAGGGGGTAACCGTATTGCCATCAACCGGGCACAATTCCATACTCCGTGGCTGCTACTTAGAAATCTTTGCTGAAAAAACTCAATACCACTTTTGCCCGACCTGGGAATAGAACCCTCACCCTCATGCTCAGCAGTCGCGCTAGTCATCAAATATATTATTTTCGACATTTCAGTACAACTGCAACACCGAGATTTCGACGCCGGTTCAATCCCGCGCCTGGAGCAGCTCGAGGGCCTCCCCCTCCCGCTCCCCCTGCCCGGCGAGCGCCCCCCTCCCTACAGCGCGTGCGCGCCGCACAAGCGCGACGAGCCCCCGCCGCCCTACTCCGCCTGCCAGCCCCCCGCCCCCGCCGCCCCCGCCGTCCCGCAGGTGCACGTGCGGCGACAGGACATTGACAACGCGCGGAACGATCTCATTGAAAACGGGCTCAGAGCTGAGTCAGTTACCGCAGCCAATAATTCTGAAGACGCCTCAGAGAGAACGGAACTAATATTCGACAACGGTAGGATAGTTGAGCGGCCGAGCTTAGATAATAATGAGACGGAAGTAGCCAGTCATGATAATGTGGAAGCGAGTACTAGACGTGCAGACCTTATAGACAATGTCGTGTATATTGATGAGACTGCATCGGAGAGCACGACCCCTGAGAGAGCGTTACGCGTGTAATGCGAACGAGTGTCGGAACCAGAGTCGACCGCGACTTTTTGCAGCACTGTAAACGTGGCATGGCTGCGATACAGTTGCGCCGCTGCTATGTACCTTTGCCCACGTAACCACGAGCCTGTCTCGCTAGTATCGCGTTGCTGTCGCGCTTCAGTCAAGGGCGATTCAGCATCGATACAGACTGCCTATGAACGCTACAGATGCACAATGAATTCCGTCGCAAGCAGCAGCGATGCAGAAGGGACAGGATCTCTACAAAGGGCCTTAAGGCTGATTTACATCGGTCAAGTGCTTAGCGAAGTAGATATGTACAGTGGTGCAAACCGATCGGACTATAGCTACTCACATTGTCTAGGTTCTCGCCACACGCTACTGATCTTGTAGTAGCTGCTTGCCACTGTCCTTAACCAATGTAAATCGGGCCTTAGAGTTTGTGATACTGTGAGTGAGTTGTATGATAGACTGGAGTTATTTTTGTATAATAATGTAATACTCAATAGATAGATTTGTGAGATAGAATCAATGAAGAGCGACATAATGACATAGGATGTGACTTTAGATAACGCTCAAAGGAGTGCCAGTATAAGTTTTGATAATTAGATTAGCTTGTAAAACTCCATGAAGATCTCGATATGTTTAAATGTATAAATACGTATATATCATTAACATGTATGTAGTTACAAAATCTGTAGCAGTAGTCTTTGATCTGACTTCGACGGCAGAGAATTCTCAGTGTTTACAAATATTTACCTTTTCTTGAATGATGCATCTTAATGGACTTGGAATAAACTTTACTAAGTTACTTTCTGTAAACATACTATTTTTGCAAAATGTCGGTTAACTAGAAAATACTTTTTGAACTGTATAAAACTTTATACTTATTCTTGAATGACGATCATTCTGTTTAGGAGATTCTCACACGGCGTCGCTGATGCTGAAGCTGTTCTCACGTCGCGTCGTCTGTCTCTTGTATGAGATCCGTTGATGCCTAAGACACGTACAACGGTCTCGTGTCGTGTGAGAATCGACTGACATCTCAATAAATACATAAAATATCTTAGTCATTGCTTTTACAAATGTTGCTTTTATTGCAAGTCAATATTATTCTGATTGTCTTCAGTTCTGCAATACTTTATTGTTTGTAAGTGCCTTGAGAGGTTTGCACCAAAGTCCAAGCCCGTTATGTTAACAAATGTATAGTTTTTTCACATGATATACATAACAATACGTCGAACATAGGTGTTGCTTACCAAAGACACGTGACCCCTAGACTAGATGTAACTCGTAACAACAGGTACAGATTACTTGCAACACAACATGCAGTGCAATTCAAGTAGCGGTCGTGCAGTTGTTTGTAGTGTGTCCTCGAACGAACAGAGTAAAATACAGGGTGTAAAGGGGAGCCCCTTACAAAGCTGTCAACCGAGCATTCTGTACATAAAACTAAGGAACACTGCACAAAAAATTATTGTTGGGAAACGTTGGTGTGAACACGGTTTACGCTGTCGCTCAATATAAAGCACCCAGAACATTGTGCTGATAGATGCATTGACTAGTACCTACAGGGACCTAGTATGTATTAGTAGTCTATATCTGTAGGTATTTAAAGTAAAGGTTTACCATTTAAAACCTTAACTTAAAAAAGTGTGAATTTTTTTTTTGTTTTTTTTTTATTTTTATTACAAAATGGGCCTGCTCTTGACCTCGATCACGCCTGGTGGAAAGCGATGGATGAGGTCTATTATGAAACGAGCGTGCCCAGAAGATGCCTGTTCACTCTTGCTTTGAAGGCAGACGGGTTAAATGTGAAAGGGAACGCAGAGAGTTCCACACTTTGGCTGTGCTCATAATAAACGTGGAGGAGAAGCGCCGAGTACGACTCATCGGGATATCAACCAAGTGTGGATGGTACGCCGCAGTATGTTTGCTAGTCCGGTGGTAAAAGGGTGATGGTGGGATTAGATCGTGGAGCTCCTGTGCACACTCTCCGAAGTACAGTCTGTAGAAGACCGACAAGCAGGCGACATTACGCCGATGAGCTAGGCTGTGAAGCGTAGCTACCAACGTCTCATCGCCTATGAGCCTTTTAGCTCTGCGTTCCACCGAATCAAGTGCAGCAAGCTGGTATTTTGCTTTGAGTCATCCCACAAGTGACTGCAATACTCCATACAGGAACGGACCTGTGCTTTATACAACCTTAAAAGCTGTCCAGATGTGAAGTATCGCCTCACCTTATTCAGGATGCCCAGCTTCTTAGCTGCAGTCTTTGCTTTTGACTCGATGGTTGAGCCGAAGTTGAGATCCGATGTCAACTCCATGCCCAAAAGCTGTAGTAAATTTGGAAGTTTGACCTTCAAAATCTACGTAACTAGAATGTCGAAAGGACTGGCCTTTCGGCTTTGTTCAGGGTGTTTTTACATCCATAATGGAATATGTTGCATTACGTGTTGCATTGCATGTCGTGTTGCAAATAAACTGTACCCGGCTTATCTTATTTTGTAATGTAGTAGTTCCTCGCGAGCTGGCACTGTAGCGACACCGTAGGCATCATACACGACCGCTGTAACATACTCCTCCTAGTACATAACAGTATATTGTCTTCAAATTAAATACAATTTTTAATAAATTTTATTTAACTTACATTTCGTTTCATTGACTTTAAGAGACAACCAAAGAAATGATGGCTAGAAAATGTGAAGGATGATATGGCAAGAAAGGAGGTGACTGCTGAGCTGACGAGTAATAGAGAAGTATGGAAGGAGAAGACATATATGCTGCGCCGACCACAAATGAATTGGGATCAGGGCGGGAGAATGATGCTGACTTCTTCACCCGTCAACGACAGACGATCCTGGCTGCAGGATGAGGGCATGATAGAAACATCTTTATCTATCAAAATTGAGCGCGAATACAAAGTTTCGTGTCCGCGTTATTCACCCTTGAGGAGTCCTCTCGGATTAAGAAATGTCTGTCATAAAAATGTATTGTCACCAGAACCAAAGGTGTGCGCAAAATTTCAGCTCAATCCGTTGGGAGGAACTGGTTTGAAATTCAGTTGCAAGATTTGACCAATACTTACATACAAACTAACAAACAAACAAACTTACAAGGCAAGTTAAATAAAAGCTTATCATAAAAATGATCGTAGTTACGGGAAGAACAAATGCCCCTCGGCTATGTTAACGCCATTTGTACCAAGAGGCGTTCTGCACACCTATGCGAGTTTATGTGAATGTAGATTGTAGACTATTTATTGCCTTTTCACTTAACATGCCATGTGACCATGTCCCCTCCATCAGGCAGCGCACGCTCCCGGCACTCCACCACCCCAAACGGTCTTGAGCTTCACTCTCCACCTCGTTTTCACTGACACATTCATCGTCCAATATGCTACCAACAGACTGACAGCTCCAATCCAACAGCAACCTTATTATTTCATGTTTAGAGATCACTGTAGTTGGGACAGTGATGGTGACTAAGGTAACTTATTGTGATATTACTGTTAGAGGGCCTCGACAACTAGTGGCATTCTATCAGCAATGGCGATGGTGAACAAGTTAAAAAACAACAAGTATTAGATTGAGAAAAGCTTTCGAACAGTTTGCAGAAATACGAAAGTGGTTTTTATACAAAGACCGACCCAATTCTGGGCGCCGTTGTACGTGAGCTTTGATATGAACTGCAATTATTAATGAGAAAGTATATGTTGAAAGAATAAATATAAATATAACAATCAGCGAACGAAAGGGTTACCCGTATAAGGGTGTAGCTTAGCTTTTTTTTTTTACTTTCAAAAGTGCTTCTTCTTCTTAGCGTATCGATGGCAAAAAAAAACAAATATGTTTACCCATGGTTTACCCCAAAATTCAGCCACGCGAACCCCGCTCTCTGATGCAGTAATTAAATCATCAAGAGCGCAGGTGATAGGGCTTAAATGAATAAAGTGCTTGTAATGGTCTTATTGAAATAAATGCTTTGAGTTTCAGTTTCTTCTTGGTTTAGGTGAACAACCCTAAAGTTTAACCCGTATTGCAGGGTAGTAAGTAATAGTAACTGGTTCACCTACAGAGTTCTTTTTAGTTTCCCAAAAAAATATGCAAGAAAGTGACGGAGTTAGCCCACACTCGGTGCTTTGCCTCTATCAATCTATTTAATCAGCAATATTTAAATTTTTAACAATTCACTCAATCAATTGTAAGCATTAACCCGTATAATGGTTAATTAAAGATATGGTCATTGTGTTTTTCCATCAGGAATTCCTCAGAAACAGCACAGAGTCCGGACTAGTGCTCGACAGATGGCAACAGGCTCGCTCTACGTTTCATTAGACTTACATGTAACGAAATGTGGGTGTAGCTATTATTAGTTACATCTCTAACTAAACCTTCGAGGATTATTAGGCGTGATGTGTATACATAAATAACCTGGCATGTACAGAGGTGCCACTAAAACCTACCAATACTGGAGATGCACTTGCAGTCAAGGAAGGAAAATCATGGGACAAAATATAAATGGATAGTTAACTACTAACTGTTAGTTGTGTGTAGCTCGTTGCATTCTATAGTCGTGTGTAAGTATATTGCAATCGTGCAATGAATCTGATATCTGAGGATAGCAACGAGAGTGCCTTCAACTTCAACCCCATCAGCAATGGACCAAAACACTCAAAGGTAACGACCGATTACAAATGTGTAAGCAAATTCAACAATTAATTTAATCGTAAATTAATTAATTTTTATGCTCAATTTAAAATATTTTGTGTATTTAGTGTAGGAAAATAAATGGTTGTTCCGGGTAACTACATCGTCGTCATGAAGGAGGGGCTTTACAAAATATTGTAAATCATTTTGAATGAGTAACGTTAGAGGTTCTCGCCCATTTTTCGCCATACGAAAGTAGTATATTAATTTTTGTAAAACTACCTTTGCGAAAAATTTTGCTATTATTGGGCACGTTTGACATTCACAAGTGTATCGCTGGAATCTCCCGTAATCCGCAGTTCTAACTATGGTTCTAACCGAAGTAATTATGTATATTATACTCTTTGGTTGTAACGTTTGGAAAACCCCAAGAATTTTAAAAGTCTCATTTATTAAAAAATCAGCAATCATCACAAAATCATTAAGGTTTCAGAGGAGCAATTCAATATTTCCCTTTGGTCACAGATAATATAATGGTATATTAACTTTAGGTACGCGAAAGTGGATCCGCGCAATCCCGTTAAACTGCCGGAACGCCGATCCTCGACAAAACGACCTCACGCGATTATTTCAGATTAGTTTAGCTCTCGGACCCACCACGTCCCAGCCGGAGTATTGGCAAGAAGAACTGCCGTTTCCTATGCTTAACAACTGCTACAATTTAACTTTTATTTTTTTAAGTTTCGACGATGCATTGGCTGATATCCATCGAATGATGAAAGAATTGAAGTTAAAGAATAAAGTCTTATTCGACCGTATGCCATCGGACAATAAGCGTGAGCCCAACACAACAGGACATCCCTCCGACCGGCAACCAGAGACATGGTTTACCATAAACAAGGAACCGCTCGACAAATGGTTCGATTTTGACAAACAATTGAAAATCGAGAGGGACTGGTTGAAACCCGAAGATAGTTACAATTTCAACCGCTTCGATACCGGTATCCAGATACCCGAGCGTGACACCCGGTTCGATAACATCGACTTCAAGGTATGCGTGAATTTCTACTACACCCTAGACCAGTAACACGGCTCATCAGTATGCGGACTGCGTCACGCCATCATGGTTCTTTTGGCGCTTGAATGACATTAATGACGGGCAGGCGCTATTGGTAAACATTTGTTAAATAGCCTGTGGACAGTTTATGGGACAGCCGGCAGCGTTAGGTCCGCCTGTGGCCACGCTCTAACAGAACCACGGCGCTCTCTAATTTAGTTTGAGATCAAGCAAATACCTTCCGATTTTTAGGGCAAGCACGAAGCATTTCTTAAGATGCTATAGCGCTGCTTAGTTATTCAAGCGCGTGGCCATTGCTGGAACAGACGCCGCCATGTGGTTTATAACACAATTTCACAAATGATTATCAACAGCATAGCGCCCTCATGAAACCTCATTCAAGGACCATGCCGCACTAGGTATACTTACCTTGTGGGCATTTTAATATTTACAAACCGTGGCACCCAAATTATCTACTAGTAATTGTGTATTTTTACGAAATTCCGCAGACAAGATGATTCAGAAGTCTATCAAGATGATTCAGAAGTCGGTGGCAAAAAACTCAAACAAATCAACAAAAGTCACTGAGTTCTGAAGCTAAAGTTATTTTTCCATGTTTTTGAAGTCGGTTTTATTATTTTTCCATTTTTAGTTGTAATATCCTATACATTACAAATATTTGTTATGCATTTATTTACATTCTTAACAATACATTTCATGGTAATAAGCTTATCCCCAGTAAAATGTAACTTAACATAGGTACCTAACTGTCGAAATCTGGGTGTACTGGCACGTCTGCATAACACTCAGAGCATATAGGCGTTATATTATGTTATGATATTGGGTAAACAATAAACATCTAAGCGATTGCAGCAATCACGGCAGATTTGCTGTCTATTATTGAAGAGTTCCATTGCTTATCTCCGAAGATCAGCATCAAACCTTCACCAAATTTAAACGGGACCACCGCGCAGTACTATTCTTCCAAACAAAAAAGAATAATCGAAATCGGTTCACAATTGGCGAAGCTATCGCTGAACATACACACAAAAAAAAAACGAATTGATAACCTCCTCCTTTTGGAAGTCGGTTAAAAAGGTCAACGACCGCTTCTACCTTTTAATTTATATTGACCTTGTATAGTTCAAACGGTGCTCTTAAACTTGCCTTATGTCAATATGTCATCATCTGCCTAGCCTTTACCCAACTATGGTAGGGTTCGGCTTAATTCCAGTCTAACCCGTCTAACCGGATGCACCTGAATACCAGTATTTTACTTAGGCTTATCTGACCTCCACAACCCAGCTAGTACCTACTGGGTAAGACGACGAGATCGACCCGAGCGGCTATTATTTGGCTACGAGCTAATCCTTTTTAACCGTCTTTCTTCAAAAAGGAGGAGGTTCTCAATTCGGTTGTATTTTTTTATGTTCGTTACCTCATAACTCCGTCATTTCTAAACCGATTTGAAAAAATATGTTTTATTGTGAAAGGATATTATATACTTCCCGATTGGTCTCATAGAAATTTCATCAAAATCGGTTCAGTAATTTGTTTTTTTTTCCTCTCGTGAAGTGGCTTGTTATGCTGTGGCCGATCACGCGATTTCGCGTGATGGTGCCTTACATTACAATTACTATGTTCGAGCCATAAAATAGCGGCCGCAGCGTATTGTGTTCTGGTTCTGGTATTTGTTTAGGCCACTAGGGAAGACATTCAACGATTTTTTTTTATTTTGGCCATACATGAACGTGATAACACGTATTTTTTCTTCTCGGGCTATGTAGATGACGTTATGATCTCTTAATAACTTCTAGTTACAAGGTAAAAAATAATTCATGACGAGAATGGTGGTATACAGATACTACAACTAAGAAGGGCTACCTAAATGAAAAATTTTCTGCAAAAAAACAATGAAAAGTCTAATAAAATAACTTTACTTTCGGAAGTCGGTGGGAAAAAAGTGAAAGAAACTAACAAAGTCACCGATACTGTGCCAATACCCATTACAACTTGAATGAGGAAAAATATACATATTTTAAAGGAATGTGTGAAATATGGAATACACATTAATTATTGTATCGCCGGCCGCACGCCTGATGGCTCACACGTAATGCCTATTATTATATTATATAGGTCTTACGTGTGACGCATCAGCCGTGCGGCGCACAATTCGCGCGGCGGAGATTCCGCGGTGTCTGTTATACCTACTTTTAAAGTGCCACATGACGTAAATTCCGTGGAACTATCTTTTTCTATATTTGTTGTGAATGGCATCTCGCAGGTCAACCTAGGAGGTCGTCGGCTGCTTAACCGCCTCTCTTTGCCTCAAGACAGGTGAAAAACGTCTTGTAATTTAAGAGCAAATATTCTAAAGACATCCCCTGAGGGAAGGGACTTTCGAAGGAAATATCCTTTATTTACTTATAAGATATTTGACATGGAGTGTCTCGTTAGCCTAGTAGGTGGCGGGTTCGACTCCTAGGTTGGGCAAATATTTAGTTATTGGGTTTTATCAATAGGGATTTCTCAGTAGGAACCACGGTTACGTAACATGAGATTCTATAGTCAAGTATACCCAGTTACTGTGGGTCGTGGAGGTCAGATAGGCAGTCGCTCCTTGTAAAATACTGGTATTCAGCTGTATCCGGTTAGACTGGAAGACAGATGAGTATGGTTAAAAGTTTGCTACAATTTATTTTTCTTTGCTTTCGATCTTTCATGGTGGAAATCTTAACAACTTCTGATGGCGAAGGGGTAATCAAATGTATAATGGTACCCACTTACCCAGCCTGCAATAGCCATTTGATATACCATGGGATAAAGCCCTATACCATGGTATATTGCAGGTAGAACATTGGTTTCTATTATAACTAAGGCCAAATATTAGTATTTTAGAAGATTTTACATCATAAAAGTCAAATAACGAATACTTGTCCTAGGCCCACCCTTCCATAGCAACAGTGACGTACCATCGTGTGATAAAGCGTTGGCCACATCGCCAGCGAGCCGGGCGAACAAGGCGTTGCAAAGAGGAAAAACGATGCTCGCCCGGCTCGCTCGCTCGCTAGCTGTGTGGCCTGCCATTTGAAACTTTAAAAAGCATATTATGATATTTTTTTTTTAATTTATTTATTTATTCAGTAGTACACATACAATTTAATCTGTCAAGTTGGTGCCAACATAAACTCATTAGAGTTTTACCGTGCACCAAAATCATCGACTACATAATTTAGATAATTATTATACACACTTAAGTAGGTACTTAGTTAAACAGAAACTACGACTAAAATTACAGCGGGTATTAGGCGAAACAATATCTAATACTCGTACCAACGAGCGAAGCTCGGTGACCAGCTGACCATCCGACCGTCCGTTCTTATAAACAGAAATGGTGGAGGAAGTTTTTTAATTTATACACTTGATATTATAAACTTCATTCTAAACTTCATTCATAAAATTGATAAACTTCATTATATGTTAATTAGCAATATAGCGATCACTTTTTAAGTGACGAAAAAAGAGGAGGAGGTTCTCAATGCGTCGCGTATATTCTTTTATTTGTTGGGTATTCCGATGTGACTCACAGTATTACTCCGGACACACTGACATTTGACCTTAGTCGTGATAAGTCATGTTCTGCTTAAAAAATGCCCATGCGGTCGTGAGCCAATTATTTCTATTGAGGGGTGGAGCCAACATTTCTCATTCTCTTTTCTGATGGAAAAAGTGACAAACCCAAGAACTTATTGTGTCTATCATGTTGTGTCTGTGCTCCGGGAATTGGACGAATTGGACTTGCATGCAGTAAAAGAAGGAAAAAATATGAATAACAAGACGGACGGATGACTAAAATGAGTCAGATACTTAATTAGTAGTGTTTCGCTCTCCGTGTAGAGCAGTCGTGAGTTTAATAATATTGTGCAATGAATCAATCAGTAATCTTCACGAACATCCTGGAGAGTGTCTTCAGTTCTGGATCGTTCATCAAAGGCTCTCCTTCGTTGCCTTTCGACAAGCGGTTCTCTTCGACACCGTTAGACAAGGGTATCGTGAGACCGTTCGGCACGGGCCCTACCGCACCTCCGTTCTACTGGGGGCCTGCCTCAACACCGATCAACAAGGGACCTAACTTAACACCGATCGACAAGGGATCTACCGTGACACCGTCTACTAGGAGACCGAGGTTCCCATTCCCAAAGTGGCCTACCACGAGACAGCGCTGGGATTTGAAGCCGCCCGATAAGGAGGTATACATCAACTTCCACTATAAACTAGACAAGTTGATCAATTATTGAGCAAGGAGTGTGATTACAAATACACGGTTCTGTAATATAATATCAAGGACTTGGGAGTCAGATGTAAAATATAAATACGAGTCAAATTCACCAAACTGTCATAATGTCAATGTTATACATTTGTACGCGGACTGTTTCGCATAGTAAGGATCCTACTCTGCTACTGCAGACCTTGACCATACAATCTGGATATAATAAACGATGGATACAAATGTAACTGTTTATCACTGTTTCTGTGCAATTTACTTGTGGATTGATAATTAAAATAATTTGTTTTCCATGGCATTGTTTTATCGTGATGAATAAACAAATTGTTCTATAGTAGGTACAGTCGCCAGCAGTATCCAAATTATTTTTAACCATAAAATGCTGTTGGTTAAGTTCAAAATCGAATGAGACAATTTGACAGTTAGCAGGCTACAAAAACTTGCAGGCAAATAAAATAAATATTCCGACGATAAACTCAATACAGGAATACCTTCCTTCTATTAGGGATGAAATGAATATCCAGGAACCAAATAGTCCGAATTTTCAAGTAGGACCCTAAGGCTACCCACTGACCGGAAAATTTTAATGAACTAAAAGGTCCCAAAACAACAAAATAGTCCATCAATAGAATATGCGTCATTAATTGCTAGTTGTCCTCATGAACAACGATGACACACAGGTATTTACTAAGTTATTTTACCTCTGACGGCAGTTACCAAACAAAAAGATCACTCTGATCTGACAGATGTCAGGCGTTTTAATAGCAGAGACATCCATCTAACTTCCTAACTAATATCATAAATGAGAAAGTAAGTTTGTGTGTTACCTTTTCACGCCTAAACCAGTGAACAGAAACTGAAAGGAAGTCGTTTGTCTTGGTATTGACATGTAGTAGGGATGAAACGCATGTGACTAAAAGCGTGATGGACATGAATGTTGATGGATGGAGAGGGAGAGGAAGGCTAAAGAAAACATGGATGGATTGTGTGAGGAATGATATGAAAAAGAAAGGAGTAAATGATGCCGTGACGTCTGACAGGGGAGAATGGAAGAAGAAAACGTGTTGCGCCGACCCCGAGTAGAATGCGCCAAGGGCAGGAAGATGATGATGTTGTCACGTGTATAGAACGGATATAGGCTTCCTTTCATCCCCAAAAAAAGTACTGCTCCCGAGGAAAACAACAATAACGCTCTTATGATATACGTTCATATAGATGGCGCCACGTGTCTTTCGAATTAGGATTGAATTACATTATTAATATAGAAACTTGTCAAATTCTAAATTAACGTGACCGAAGCCGCGTGCAAAAGCTAGTGTATTATAACAAGAATAACTCTGTCATTTTAACAGTGATGCAAAATCAGAAGTAAAATCATAGACTAATATATTATAATGAGTAAAATAACTTAGTATGAACAGGCTGTATACAATGTGTGTGTCGACCGTTCAACATTCACTTCTCAGGTGACGCTTTCTTTACCTGAATATCCCGCGGAATGACTACACGTGCAGTTCCTGTATTCGTCTAAACTACTATCCCTTTCATCTTTATTCGTATTTTGAGAGTAGGTACCTATATTATTTAAATGTGTGCAGGTCCAGCGGCCGAGACACGTATCAATATCAAGTGACACCGGGTGGGGCCATCCCTCAAATTTGGAGAACGTCCTCTGGGTAGCACTAGGGGGCTTCGTGGTAATGGTGCTGATGGCGATCTTCATGAAACTCGGAAATCCTATTCGCAGAGGTACGTTGGAAGTAGTTCTAACCATTGACTTCTCAGGATATCTTCTTGCTTGAGCGAGAGACGGAGGAAACTCGATATGAACCATTTCATACCGAGTTTCCTCCGTGTCTCGGAAAGCACGTTAAGCCGTTGGTCCTGGCTGTCATTGGTAGATCTTTGTCAGTCGTTAGGTACAGGTAGTCAGTGGACCGAAAGTCTGACAATCAGTCTTACCAAGGGATATCGTATTACCCAGTACTAACTGGGTTGAGGAGGTCAGATAGGCAGTCGGTCTATTTAAAATACTAGTATTCAGCTGCACCCGGTTAGACTGGAAGCCGACCCCAATATAGTTGGGAAAAGGCTAGCAGATGATGATGAAGACATTGCTAATTTGCTATCCGACGTTCGCTACGTGAGTCGGACATCTGCGACGGATGGTCCGCGGCCGGTTCTGTTTCTAGAAAAATCATGACGCGTGACTTTAATAACTTTATCGTATTCTATTTTGTAACATACGGTACTTTTATTAATTTAAATATTTTATTACAGTAAGAAGACAACTGTCGAACGCACGGCCTGCTCCAAATGTGATAACCCGTAGACGTAAGTCTTTCTAAAAAATACCTATGCCAGGGGATTTTTTTGTACTTTATACTTGAAAAAGTATTACTTACTTAAAATGTTCTTATGTTCAACTGTTAAGTAAGCCTTTCCAGTAATAAAACTTCAAACCGATTACTCGTATTTTCGTCCGTAATATTTATTATCTGACAGCTAATTTCAGTTTTCAATATTTCAGGAGACCCTGACGACCGCAACTTGGACACGGGCTCTCTACTGCGCCTGACGGAGTCCGCCGCGGCCGCGCACGACGCGCCGCCGCCCTACTCCGAGTGCGCGCGCACCGACAAGCGCGACACTGAGGAGCCTCCGCCACCGTTCTCCGCCTGCTTCGTAACATGCACCAGCACCAAAGATACAGAACCAAAATACAACGTACATATAAAACAGAACGTTCTTTTTGAAGACGAGTCCTTTGACATGAACGACTCTGAAGGCATAAACGGGATGAGAACAGAACTAGTTCCTGTCAACGGCAGGATAGTCGAGACACCGAAATTAGATCTGGATAGCCATAGTAATGACACAGAAGTAGCCACTAATGATAAGGTAAAAGAAAGTAAACATGCACATTTTAAAGGCAGAGTTGTGTATAATGGTGAAACTGATCATGTAAAAGTCAATATTTATTAGGTATATTTGTGAGGAAGAACGTCGTTACAGTTCAGTATGTTAAGAATTTAGAAAACGCTCAGTGGTAAACCTTATAGTTTTATTGTGAAATTCTATGAAGATCTCGATATAGTATTCTAGAAAATAGTTTGTGTCATTCATCGCTATAGATATCTTCATCGTTACAATCTATAGCGGTAGCTTATGATCTTATTTTGACTGCAGATTTCCTACTTTTGACAAATATTTGAATTGTGTTCAAAGCAATTAAATATTGTTTATCTTAAATATCGTTTTATTGATGGTTATTCTCTCTTTACAAATGACAGCTGCTCGATATATCCCGTTCACAGTAGGTATGATGTATGTATTGCGACGCACAATATTTAGTATCTTACTATAATTACTAAAAAGCCCAGTTTAATAGTCGAAGTGCTTTATTAATACTCGTACAACTAAAATAACTTACATCTAAAGTTTAAATAAATAACTTCTATCTTAAGGTAAAACTAAACTTTTAATTACTATATTTCGGGAACCATGCTCTCTTAAACTTTTCTTTACTTAATTGCTCTTGCAGTTCTCACTGCCAAATCTCTTGAAAAAGATGGAACCCTTGTCCCATATTACTTGGGGCTTTTTTTTCTTTAAGTCGAAGAAAGCATGGTTGTGATAAGTACATCTTTACATAGTTACAAATTATAAATGCAAATTGAGCTTCAATACATTCCCTCTATTACCTAAGAAGTAGCTAGTGTAGCTACATGAACGAGTATTTCTACAGGGAAAATGTAGGTAATTAATATCTTTTTCCTTAATTTAACTGTAAGTAAAGAAATATGAAATGAATAAGTAGATGGTGAAATAATTATTATGACAATCCATAATTGAAATTCTGACGCAGTGGCCCAGTGCGTATTGAAAAGTTTGAAAGATTATGTTAAAGAAAATTTAAAATGATGAACACTAACTTATTGCATAGTCTAAGTGTAGTGATAAGAGATCTCGCCCTCCATTTCTATATATTTTGGTACGAACCTACTTAAATAATATAATTATTTCGATACAGTCTTAATGTCACAACGTTAAGTAGCAATAGCACCAAAATTAACATTACATAATTATTACATAACGCTATAGGAATACATACATTTATATTTATAAATTATTAACGATAAATCTTCCAAAATGTGGGAAATTAGAGATTATAGATTATTATTGTAGAGTTCGATAGGGCAAACCAGCTTCCAATATTATCATGATAAATAAAAAAAAAATATTGGTCTGAATTTATTTATCATAGCATGAAAAATTGTATTTGGTAAACAAATAGCGTAAATAATCTCATTTGGTGGATTCACTGATGTAAATAATATGAAATTGTGGTAGTAAGTATGTATATCTAGATGACGTTTTAATCATTTTGAGTAGGTAAGAATTATTGTTATAGATGATGCTATAATCTGGTCCCTGTGCACGACTTAATCTAAATGATAATATAATAATTACAGTGTATTGGATGATTTGCTTAGAGTTCATTGTTCTGGCGACGACGCACATACCTCGCGAAGTAGTCCGGTCTCCAGCACTTGCAGGAGCCGGGGACCAAGAACCAGTCGTAGTACAGACGTACCTGGAAATTGATTCAAGTTTTAAATCATGTTCCTGGAATAGAATATGAATCTCCAGATTAAATATAAAAGTATGGTAGGAAAAGTAATTTAAATTAATAGAGTCAGGTTAGGCAGGCCGAGGCCAAAGAGATGACCATGGAACGTGTAATAGATGTGATGGCTACAAATGAAGTAAATTCTGAGATGACGACTAATGAAAACGTATGTATGGAACAGACGTGCGGCTAGATAGGCAGATACTGAGTAAAAATAATATAACACTACTGGACAAATCCTTACCCAAAAGTTTATTGTATAAAATACACTTCTCATCAAAAAAATCGAAACACTTTCGTTTTTATTGTTTTTGTCCTATTTTTTTACAAAAGAGAATTAATTCCATGAAAAAAAAAACATTATTGTGTAGCTGGCAGTTTGGTCATTACAGTAAGAAGAAAAAAATCAAAATTCGAAATTAGAATTTCATTTGTTTATCCTATAAATGAAATTAATCACTGTTTTGAGACAAATGTGTATTTAGGGTTGGAGTACGTTTCTCGTTTAAAAACTAAAAATTAGCGCTTGTCTTTAAACTTTTTGTTTCTTATTTCATTTACTGTGACTTTGGGACGTCTGAAAAAACTTTTTTTTCTAAAACATATGGATACTTCGCCCGCAGAAGCCGCCCAAGTGGTGGCATTGCTGGATTCTGGACTTAGTCAGCGTGTTGTGGATGCAAGATTGCATCTAAGCTTATAATCTGTTCATAGAGTCTACAAACGCTATCGGGAGACTGGTTCGTTCACGCGCCGTTCAGGATCTGGCAGGAATCGGGTCACTTCTGAGCGAGATGATCGATTTATTGTAACAACTTCTTTACGAAATCGACGCCTTAACGCTTTTCAACTGCAGCAGCAGCTTCGCGTTGTACGAAGAGTAGCTGTAAGTGACTCTACAATAAGAAGAAGGTTGAAGGAACGCGGATTGGCACCGCATAAGCCAGCGAATGGGCCGAAATTAACTGCAGACCATCGAAGAGCGCGCCTTAACTTTGCACGCGAGCACCTAACTTGGTCATACCTTCAGTGGAGCAAAGTACTGTTTTCTGATGAGTGTAAAATTATGCTGTATGGTAACGACGGAAGGAACAAGGTCTACAGAAGAGATGGAGAACGCTTTGCACAATGCTGCATTGAAGAAAAGGTCAGCTATGGTGGCGGTTCGTGGACGGTTTGGGGAGGAATCAGCGCCGACGGTAAGACAGAACTTGCCTTTGTGTCTGGGCCACGGCTGCCTGCACTAAACTCTCATCGGTACATCGAACAGTGTCTTGAACCTCATGTGATGCCCTATGCACATTTTATTGGCAACGACTTCATATTCATGCACGACAATGCTAGAGCTCACACCGCGGGCGTCGTACGAGATTATCTTACCGAAGTCGGTATCTCCATTATGGTATGGCCAGCAAGAAGCCCGGACATGAATCCCATTGAACATCTATGGGATGAATTAAAGAGACAAATTCGAGCAAGAGATCCAGCCCCAGAAACACTTAGCCAGCTGCAAAATGCAATCCAAGAGGAATGGGATAATATACCACAACATGTGATCGTGACTCTCATCCGATCGATGAAGAACCGTATGGAAGCAGTAATAAGAGCTCGCGGAGGGAATACAAGTTATTAAATAAACGTTTCTTACATTTTTTTTTCATTTACGCGTGTTGTTTTACCCATTTCCTTCATATTCCATACAGGGTAAAAATTACTCATTATACAAAATACGAAACCTATGAAGACTTAATTTGAATTTAGAACAATAACATTAGGATTTAAAAACCTCATACTACTCACTATTAAATGACATTTTACATTTATTCCTAAATATACACATTTTTCTGATAATCCTTATCAAATCATAAACTGCGAGGTGTTTCGATTTTTTTGATGAGAAGTGTATTACCTAGATGAGGTTAGAGGTCAATTAATGAATAAATTCAACTTCTTATTAGAGTATTACCTGATAGCACCCCATCTCGTCATGGCCGTCGCAGTGCGGCGGCTTGTCAGTACTAGTGTCCGTCTCGGCCTGACCCGCGCGGGTCTGTTGTACGAACTGCTCGTAGTCCTGAGACGATACAAACATATTAGGGCGTCCATTGATTACGAGAATTTTGGCGATTTTTCGTCCCCTCCCCCCTGGTGAGATGTCGTGAGACTTGACTTGATCCCCTCACCACCCCCCTAACCTTACGTGAGATTTATCAAAATGTGTAGTTAAGTATAAATACGTTAACCTGTGCTTGATTGCGTTGGATTTTATTTATCAAACGTAATTTGTTTTGCTTATTTTAATTGAATATTTATTATTAAATATTATTGTGTAGGATTTAGCTATATTTTAGTGGACAAACGTGCTTACTTAAAGCTTTGATTTATTTTTTTAATTTTCTTTTTTGCCATCCATACGCTAAGAAGAAGACGAAATTTTAGATTCTGTCTTGGGGAATAAAAATAACATGATATTTGCCGAGACCCCCCTCTCTCCCTCGTGAGATTGGGTGAGATTCAGCTCGACGCCCTCCCCCTCCCCCCTTAACGCCTAACGTAATTAAGGGTCGCCCCCTTAGTATCGTTCACCTTATGGTTAAATGTTATATTTTGCACATCAATCATTTCGGGCACTTTTGACATTCAAAAAGAGCTGATCCTCAGCCTAGTTTAAATAACTGACTATTGATTTAGGTACCTGGACGTGTTTGTTCTGGCGGGGGGGGTAGTGCAGCTCGGCGACCAGCAGCGACACCCAGCGCGGCGAGCTCAGGCAGCCGCCGTCCAGGTAGTGGCAGCGCGACTGCATGCACCTGGGGACGGGACATTCAACAGAAGCGTTTTGTTAATCGAGTTAGTAATGACCCTCCACACTTCGGCCACTTCGGCGCAATGATTATCTGTCAATCTATAAATCGCTCAGGCTTGCTAGTGGCCAATGCAAATCCAATCTATGAATCTGCTACTGATTTTAGAACCTCTTCACAGGACAAGATGCAGCTCCTTTCCTGCATATCATGCTCATTTTTGATCCATATTACACCCTCAGGATTTAAAAAAGGTAAATGACAGCGCAGGTGGCCTACCATGACGTCTTAAAACAGTAAAGTTTTAATCTTATTCCAAAGTGGGAAAGAGATAGCGCTAAACGTCTTCTATAGCTCAATCTCTTTCCCGCACTGGAGTGACATTAAAACAATACTGCTTTAAAACGTCATGGTAACCCCCCAATTCAATTCCTCCTAAAAGCATAGAAAACTAGAAAAAGAAAGGGAGGGACTTTCCTTTTTTAGTTTTCTATACCTTTAACAGGACATCAATCAATATCTTACTCTCATCACCCCGTTCGTGACGTCAGGCGATGCTCTTGCGACGTGACTTATTGTGTGCTTATGTTATGAGACAGACGCGTGCGTCACTTGTTTAATTCGTTCACGTCACTTTGACTCGTAGTCATCATGCTCTAAGCAACTTATTTCATTTGTTTTCTCCGTAGTCCCTGTCGTACCTCTCGTGTGTGTAGCTCTTCGCCAAGCGGTATAACGTACCTGGTGACCTCGACGGTCTGCGTGAAGTAGCCCTCGTAGGGTATCTGCACAACATAGCGCCACACGCCCTGGTAGTTGCGCGCGAACACTGGCGTCGCGTACTCCACGCGTGCGGGACACGGCGTTGGGGGGCCCTGGAGTCAATAGAGGATTACAATACAGTGCTATAAAGATCTTTTGGTGCTTGACAGAAGGGCATTCTTGGTAAACATTTGTGAAGTTGAATGAAAAACAAGATGGATGGCATGAGTTTCAAAATGAAAGGAAAGAAATTATTTATTCTGTTAATAGATGGAGTCGACATTTCCTATTTAAATTCTCTGAAAAGAAATAACAAAACAACCCCTATTATACGTTTGTTTTTCGTTACTTCTTGTCAAAGTCTGGACAATTAATCATTGGCTACTCGACAAAAGATCCGCGACCGGTGCAGAGGAGTTCCTGTCGCATCTATTTACCTCATATCGGTGATGTGCAGGGTGTTGTGTGGCCGCCCCGTGCACCTGTGGGCCGGGGTCCTCGCGCCGCTCTACTCCTGCACTTGACTCGCTGTCGCCGTTGATAGCACGGTAAAGCATGCAAAACCTGTTACACAAAAAGCATGAAGTAATAATTCGTAAACTAGTTTTTTTTAATGATGCTATTTTTGTGTGCGTGTGTGTAGGGTCTTTAGGTTGTGTGTGTACGGAGAGAAATGAAATGCTGCGGAAGTCCAAAGTCAGCGCTCCTACACTATAAAACCTTCCATTAGCTATTTTCACAAAAGATTAAGTTGTGAAAAGAAATGCTAAAACATGAAAAACGATAGAAAACCGAGTGTGGAACGAAACGTTTTTACAGTTTTTGACATTGACAATTTACTGGTTGACACTTGACGTTTCAAATTTCGTGTTTCAGTGTTTATAGGTTAGAATTGAATTTCCATTTTCCGTGTTGAACTGCACATAAATGTTTTCTCTACACATTGTTACATTAAAATGTCTTCAGCATTAGTGCGACAGGCTCTGGAACTCGTTGACCAAGAAGGTACAGACCAAAAACAACAATTTCGTCCATATTTTTTTAACTTTTTTTGCAGTATTTTTTCAATGTTGTTGTTGTTTCGTAGACAGTGGCGAGGCGAAGCGTGGATCTCGGAGAAGTCGGCCACGACACGCGGGTCAAGGTTCGTCCAAACTTCAGCGACTTGCGACTGATATACATATCGTTATTACGTCACATTCGTCACGACACTCACGGTGTGTCGCGAGTTTATTGCGCCTATTACAGTGATTAGACGCGCCGGCTTTATTGTACATTTTATTACTAACGGTCCTTTCTTACATAACGTAGGTATGCTCGATGAATTTGTTACAATTACATGGTCAAAACGATTAATTCAGAGTGTTGCGTAGATCACAGGCATTTGTTCAAGAGTAAGAGCAAGAAGCCGTCGGCGCCCGTGAAGTCGAGGGAGCAGCTAGCTGAGGACAACGTCAACAAGTTGCTGAAGCTCAGCAAACCCGTGGCACACATCAGTGTGGCTGACAAGGTATGATGTCCTAGTACTATTCCCATATATACAAGTGACATTCCTCACTTCCTTAGCAACAATACCTAGCTATAGCCTAATTAAGCTTGTAAATTACATTCATTTCATGGTGAGCTGTGGTGTGCTTTAAGAAATTATTAATCACGGAGGCTGGTTTGAGGTGGCGCAGGAGAAAAGTACCTGGAAATATATGGAGGGCCTGTGCCTGGCAGTGGGACACTCAAAGTTATAGAAAAAAAACTATTAATTAACTAATACATTTAACGAAAGACAAATCTGTGGATGCTTGAAATTTTTATAAGAATATGTCTGACCCCTAGGCCAGACAGAAGAATTTTCAAAAACCCTTCTTTAGTGTCCCAAGGAAGGGTTTTCACATGTTGGAAGTGTTCTCAAAGTATCTGTAGTACTAGTGATTGTCTCCTCGGGGTGACTACTCAGCTTGTAAATATGTGCGGTGCCAATCACAACTTGAGATAAAGCAGGTTGATGTCTGTATCTATACCCAGGCCTCTAACACAGCAAATGATTGTAGATTGGTTACGCGATCACCCATGAATTGTAATCATTCATTTATTATATTATTGACATGATCAGTTTATCAGTTAGGAGTCTCTATATGGAAACAACATCAAGGTTGTTAAATATGACTCGGTCTATAATTTATATTTCTGTTCAAATTAGAAGAATGTCCATTGAAGAGTCTCATACAGTCACTCAGTCATAAATAGTTTAGTAATAGGTATAATAGTTAAGCATTGTTGTCTCAAGTGATGCATCACGACTTTGCTGATAAAAGATAGCAATAATGGTCACACACACACACACATATATGAGAGGGATGTGTGAGTATGTGCACTTGGTATAACAGAGGTAGAAGATTCAATTGTGTTTGTGATACTGTGGGTAGCTGCTGTAAGTTTTGTTTTATAAAAATATTTCTTCAGTCTTAACAGCATACTACTCTAAGTATGTTGTTAATATTAATATTGCAGAAAGAGCTAAGTATTTGCAGTGGAACATGTTCTGTACTATTTTGGTTTATTTGTGTATTTGCAATAAAATTTTAAATTAATAAACCACATAATGAATAAAAGTTACTGTTAAGCATAACTTTTAAACCCGCTTCTGTAGTGTTCCAACAGGATACTGTAAATATCATGCCTGTTTCAGCAACAGTTTCGATGAAAACATAAAATAATAACCATTTCATTTAGGCATTAATGACATTCAGTTAAATGTTTTATTAAATAACAATAATATACTATGTATGTATAATAATGTAAAACTGACTGTAAATGTACTGAAATTAACACATTACTGTTAGTTACCCTACAAGCTATTTCATATAGAACCACGATGATATTTGTAACATGTTTGTGTTATCTGTCAAGCTAATAAGAGCTGTGATTTTTTACTAGGAGAACTAATTCTCATATTGAGCGGAGGTACCCACATGAAGCTAAAGTATAAATCATCCGGGGCCTTTCATAATGTGGACCGACTAATCTTGCTAATATTATAAATGCGAATGTTTGTTAGGATGGATGGATGTTACTTACTCTTTCACGCAAGAACTACTGAACGGATTTGGATAGGATACTTTTTATCCCGGCAGTATGATCGGTACAATTATAGACAAAATGAATTAAACAAATTAACGGCCTGTTTTGCTAAGTGTGAGGCCGTGGACTTGTGTCGCACGGCAAAGTGTTAATTAGTGGGTAATTCCAAACATGAATTGCTCAGTTACCCAGTCTTGATTTATGCCCTGCTGATGGCAATCGGCTTACCTTCCACCAAAATCTTGTCATAATTGTATAAACCAGAGGTGTGCTTGACTTTTTGAGGTTAACAGGATGTTGTGATCTTGAACTATTAAATTGATTAATTAAACCTACCCAAATAGTTGACGACTGTTACCTGCACTAACAAAATATTTGCTTGTCTTAATCGTCTCAATATCTCCTCAAATAGAGCAATATGTACTTTCAGATAACACAATAAGAATTACTTTAATTTACGTTTGGTGATGATGTAAGATGTTTCGTAACTGTTTAAATGTTATGATTTGTACTAAATATCGGGTAGTAGGCTACAAATGATGATATGCCTTATAATAACATAACATCACGCGCCGGTAATCCCCGAAGGGTTAAGCAGATGTGTACCTAATACTACACCCTCATTTCGCCAGTTATGTTTAAGCCCAATAGGGGCGAGCCTATTGCCATCAACCGGGCACAATTGATGACTCCGTGACTGCTACTTAGAAATTCCTGTTGGAAAAAGCCAATAACACGACCTGGGAAAAGAACCCTGGACGTCATGCTCAGCAGTCTGATAATATCATAATACAGTACTTATTTATTAGTCTGCATTTGTGCCTGATTAGTAGGCTCGCTCCCTATTAAACGGGACTTATTTAACTGTCGAAATGTAGGTAGGTACACCTCTGCCTTACCTTTCGGTGCAAACAGGCGTGATGTTACGTTTACTTTAAGATTTTTCATCAAGATTTTTCATTTAAGTATGACGTACATTACTTTGTATTATTAGTTAACGACATTAACAATAAACCACAAATCATCATCGAAGTCGGCCAAATGAATCAAATACATAATGTAAATCGTGTAACTCTTAGTAATAATATTTATGTACAGACACCAGCACAGCAAGCTACTACAATCTGTCAAACTTTAATAGATTTTCAACTTTATCACTAAAGCATTAGGTTCAAGGCTGATTGGGAAAATTTGACAGTTTCGGGTAGCTTGGTGTGCTGGCGTTTGTACATACAGTAAGTAGTTGACTTATCTGTCTGCTGAACTGAATGTTGTTTTATCAGTTTCAAACAAGGTTCTTTTGTTACGTCGCAAGTCGAGTACCTACGAATATTTAACTAGTTTTGCATTTTAAACCAACCAACTAAATAGTAACCTAAAATAAACACTACACAGTGAGCGCAGAGTAAAGTTATACCCTGCCCATAGTAACTACGGTTATACCATACATATGAATCGGTTTATTTAAGTTTGGCATAACTTTATTCTAGATTTATTGATAAGAGAGAGTTCACACAGTACGCGGATTCGGCTTGAGCAGGGCAGAAGGGCTTCATGTCCGTGTGGGAAAGACGGAAAGACGACGACATTCGCCTCGTGACAGTTCGGGCGACGCGTACTAATGCGACTAATGTGGCGAATGTGTGAACAGTGTAGACCTTGTAGATTCCTAGATGTGCGTTAACTTTTTATATTGTTTTACATTTTTTGTGTAGTAAGCAACGACTTATTTTCGGGCCTACGCTGTCCCCCCATACTTATTTTTAATATTGTAATACCAAATGACTTGAAGAGTAACCATGGAGTTTCTTGCCGGTTCTTCTCCATAGGAAACGACCAACCCGAACCGTGCACCTTTTTGTCGACATCTTATAAGTGCCAATGTAGGCCTATGTGAAATAAAACACTTTGTTTTTTGATTCGTGATTGGCTCAAACCGATTCGACGTCGATAAGTGTGGTTACCCCCTAAGGGGTTAACGTTTTGCCATCTTTACTACGCTATGATGAAAGTCGTCACTGTAATAATCAACCACCTCACTTCCAGATCGTGGAGCGCGCCCTCAAGCGCAAGCCGCTCGCGGACGCGATACCAACCAAACAAGACGACCACAAGTCCATCCTATTCCCTGAAGAAGAAACATTCGAAGACTTCGAGAAGGAACTCTTCTGCAGTTAAATCTAAGCTCTACTACCCAAACAATCAGTTTCAATATCGCAACAAAGGATATTCTACAGACAAATATATGTTCAATTTGTTGTAATAATTATAAGGTTAAGATTGAAGTGATGCGTATATATGGACATTCCTGATGCGCTGATTGGTCGACTGCTGCTGGTGTCAACCAGTGCAGTGTTTGTGCTGCTGTCCTTCTGGGTTAACTCGTACCCTTTTATAGACGAAGGTGAGTTTATTTGTTTTTAATCGATTTTGCATAACGTAAGGTCATCTACCTACACGTTAGTAGTAACATTAGAAAACCACGTTTACCACTACGAAATAAAGGCACTGTTTATATGTTTTCTATGAACGAGCGGTTGACTGTACAATTTTATTCGCGTTTATATTTCGGCTAAAGACCCGTCTCTCGTCTTCGCACGCATAAAACGATGAATACTATTTGATACTAAAACCTTCCTCAATAACCAGCCTTTTGAGCTTGGCCGAACGCGGGTAAAAACTATCTAAATGTGGATAAAGATCGCTTTCGCTAGGCATTACGTGTTGGCTGTGCACTGTTTGGTCTCACGAGACATCTAAGCGATAAAGCTTTCTTTGCATTTAGAATGAGAATTGCAACGAGTAATTTTCGACATAGTTGCTATGAAACACAGTCATAGTAACCAACTGCACCGAAGCGTACATTTTGCCGCCGAGTTACGGCGACGTCATTTTGGCAGAAGATAAAGATAAAGCCCGTAATTTAAGCTCTTGTAAATATTAACGAATTCTCGTGGAATGTTCCAGATTCGGAAGTGTACAGCTTGGTCCCGGATCCACAGTGGTTCTTACTGTTCTGCGGCGCTTGGGGCTTGCTGTTCGTCGGGGGCCTGATGTCCTTCACGCTGTACCACCTGCTGCCGCATCTCTGACGCGACGCTCGCTCCGCTCTCCCCTCACATCGCTCCGCTCGCTCACGGCAGTCATGGGACCGAATAAGAGTGGTTGGATTATTATCGGTAAGCCTTGTCCCATATTTCGTCAAATCTCATGTTTTTTTTTATGAAAATTTATATTCTGGTTAACCAATCACCTAGGTTCATTCATTAAAATTCTGGTTAACCAATCACCTAGGTTCATTCATTAAAATTCTGGTTAACCAATCACCTAGGTTCATTCATTAAAATTCTGGTTAACCAATCACATAGGTTCATTCATTAAAATTCTGGTTAACCAATCACCTAGGTTCATTCATTAAAATTCTGGTTAACCAATCACCTAGGTTCAATGATTAAAATAAGACGGGCTAAGTGATTTAGGGCTATTTCATAGTGAATTTCTTAGTAGCAATAGAAAAAAAGTCGTCACACCTTTATTTAAAAGGTTGTTTTTAAAAATGTTTTTACGTTAGCTTGTTGATGCTTACTACTACTTGTGTAGTAGATGGCTACGGTAATCGCTGTAGTGTTTTAAAATTTAATGTCCCCCTTTTATGTTCCCTTTTGGCCAATCGTGTTTGCCGGACATTAACTAAACATCTTCTTCAGGAATATCCGGCGTAACCTGCGGCGGTAAGACCTCGCTCTCCAACCAGTTAAAAGACACTCTTGTCCCGGTCCACGTGTTCCATCAGGACAAGTACTTCTTCCCCGACGACAGTCCGCGCCATGTCAAGTGCGAGGGACTCGACCACAACAACTATGATATACTGTCGGCGCTGGACATGGAAGCCATGCATACGGACATATGCGAGACAATCAAGGTACAGTCACAAGTTGCTCGTGAACTCACGGTTTCTACTTTGAGATATAGTGTGGCTTCGAAAACGTAAAATGCTAATCAATACAATAGGAGGAAATCACTTTTAAAAGTTGCTATGTGTGTACATATTAGTTCCCCTTAAGGAACGAAGGTAGCCGAGTTATTGAATAATTACAGCCGCGCGGGTCGGTCTTCAGGGTTAAGCACCGCTTGCCGAGACTGGTCATTGGATGGGTGACCACCCATTACATACCAAGTTTCTTCCGTGCCTCGGAAAGCACGTTAAGCCGTTGGTCCCGGCTGTCAATTGTAGAACTTTTACAGTCACTAATGGAATTCAGTGGCTTAAAAGTCGGATAAGCAGTCAACCAGCTAATGCTACTGCTGAGCACGAGGGCTTGGGTTCGATTCCTAGATCGGGCTAAGTAATATTGGGTTTTTCCATTAGGTATTTCTCAGTAAAGCCAGGGAGTCTGAATTTGTGCCCTGTTGCTGCCAAATCGCACCCCTTATTACATGGGACTTAAACATAACTCGCGAAATATACCTCTGCCTAACCCTTCGAGGTCTACAAGCGTGATGTTATATTGAGAAATAAATCATCATTATCATTTCAGGGGCAGGACAAGGCGCACGACAAGTGCTTGACCGACGGCGAGAACAAGTTCAAAATCGCCGGCAAGAAGTTCCTCGTGGCCGAGGGGTTTTCTGCGTTGAATTATGAGCCGATTATGGAGTTGTGTGATTTGAGGTGATTCTTTCCTCCTAACTTAGTTTATTAAATCAGCACTGCTCTCTAAACGGTGTGCGGAACCGGCGTGTCCTAGGACGTGTACCAGCTCGCACTGCGCCCATACAGGGTGTAAGGGACAGCCCTCCGCAGACTGATGGGGTGAATTATTCAGTATCTCATACTAAGATGGCCGGTACAAGAAATTATTCCAGGAACGTTATGGGAATCTAATAAATTTGATTTGTTTTATTTTCCTCATTTGTTTTTAAATTAACAGCTAAAAATACATAAAACCCACTTCGGTGGAATCCGGCTCGAAGGACCATGTCCTTCCCAAAATTCTACAGTCGTATTCGGAATGCGATGGTCGTTCTGTTCAGGAATTGCAAATTTTCAGCCTGATTTGACCGTGGTTATTTTCACTTATTACTTCACTAGCTGTTTGCCGCGACTTCGTTCGCGTGTACTATTCCAGACTATAATCTATCTCTGTGCCAAAAGAGAATGACCAAAGTTGGTACCAAAAAGTCTCGCGCCTCAAAACCAAAATATTATAGTAATTAGTTTCATATTTTTTTACGGCATTACGCGTCGGGGATTTGATTTTTGAACTGGAAATATACTTTTCGAGTTTAAAAGTACGAATATTGTTTTACTCCCTTTATATGACGTTCCGTTTCAACTGAATATAAATGACGTTCCGTTTCAATTGAACAAACCCTTGTCTGTCGAGCGGACTCTAAAATTAATTACAATTAAGTAAGATCAGTACACCAAATCGATTTAGTTTGGTTTATTGCTATTTGCAACAAAATAGATTTTCTCAGCCTAAAGATTTTGATTTATCGATTACATCCCTAAATCCCGACTAGTTTATAGCACTTACTATACTCTATGGTTTATAGTTATCTTATCTGTGGCATCTGACATTTGTACTGTACTGACTGACTATTGGCAATGTAAAGGTCTAAAATAAAATCGAGTTTCAGTCAAGCATACTGTGGATGTTACTTTAACTCGTAATTCTTACTAATATTAGTGTATTACGCTGTTTTTAGAGCAATAATGTAATGTATGTGTGTTAAAATACGTCGTTGGTAGCGTCGAAAAAATAGACCTACTTTTTAGGTTAGTTTCGATTTTATAAAATAACTCTGAAACGCGGGTTTTTTTATCAAAAATAATTTTTGTAGGAGTTAATACGATCAGTGTAGTCTATAAAAAACAAGGTTTGATTTTGATGCAGCATGGTACGGGATTCCATACTTCCATGAGCATTCTCCTTTCATCCAGATACGTGCAGCCGTTCTGGCTTGATTGAGTAACAAACATCCATCCATCCAAACTTTCGCATTGATAATAATAGTAAGTTTAGCAACTCTTTTGCATGAGATTTTGACTAGCAATCTGTGTGTTACAGGTACTACTTCGTCCTGGAGTACGGCGAGTGCATCCTGCGTCGCTCGTACCGGCTGTACGACCCGCCCGACATCGCCGGGTACTTCGACCAGTGCGTGTGGCCCGAACACATCAAGTACAGGGCCGAGGTATGAACATACAGCTTTTATACAAAGTGTAAACGGACAACGGAAAGTGTATAAAAAGTATCGTATACCGGGCCGGCCTCCTGTGTGCACAATGTGTGTGGGTCGACGCAGGCCAGCAGATAATATAATATAATAATATCTTGGGACAACCGACACACCGCCATCTGATCCCAAACTAGGCAGAGCCTGTACTATGGCAACCAGACAACTGATAAACGTACTTATATATTTCTAAATACATACATATTATACATAAATTACACAGTAAAGCAGTATTACAGTATCAGTATGGAGTTTGTCCAAGTATATGAAGCAAATGACTTGGACGTTAAAGTTGGGTAATCTGGACAGGTCGAGTTTAATACAATACAATGATGAACGTTCGGCGGCCGACGGGTCGGCCTGGTCGGCAGGCTTCGGCTGTCGGGACAGAGCATCATGTAGCTAGCGCCGAGTGAGCGCGACACGAACATGCCCTTATCCCAATGTATTTGCGGTCGGCGCACCATGTCTTCTTTTTCCACACTTCTCTATTACTCATTATCTCATCAGACACCATTTCCATTTCTTTCATCTTCCAAGGGGTACCGTATTACCCAGTACAAACTGGGTTGTAGAGGACAGACAGGCAGTCGAACATTCTGGTACACAGCTGCATCCGGTTAGACTGGAATCCGACCCTAACATAGTTGAGAAAAGGCAGGCAGATGATGATTCTTCTCTCATCTTAACTCTATTATGTTTCAGATTGAGAGAGACAATCGCGTCAAACTGATAGACGGCACACTGCGGGACGCGTACGACATTGTCATGAGCGACCTGCGGGCGCTGCGGACGTAGTCGCTCAGGGCGGGCTCACGCCACACTTATGTACACTGCACCGGAATAGCATCACCCACCTTATTTTTACCCAACTACGGCGAAGCCAAAAGGAAGGGTTATGATTTTAGCAGTCTATGTATGTTTGTACGTGCGCATACACGTACATATCCTCCGTAGCGCCTAAAATATTCATCTGATTTTGATGAATAAGGTGTCAATCGATTCGTTATTATGGCCCTAGTAACAAAGGCTACATTTTGACCGATTTCGACAATAGAAGGAGTCGATTTTACCTTTAATTAGAGCGTGATTTTTCAGTAGTCGGGTTTTTTAGTTGTTGTCTACCACACAAATTCTTGTTACTAGCTACAGTATGAATTTCTATACAAAGAATCCCAAACGGCTCAAGTTGGGTTGATGTTGAGACTGTACAGTGCTTATAAGTGCGCCGTGACCTTATTTATTACGTAAGTGGTACTCGGCAAGCGTTCGGCTGTCTTCGGAAAGCTTCGGTTTGCCGCATTTTATTGTATAATTTTAATCTATGTATAGATATTTTAATTAAGTGATAATATAACTCTTGAACCCTCTTTTCAAATGCCCTCCCGGTGGCGAGTGCTGGCCAGCCTGTACACACGATTACTATCGATACACAGGGTGTAACAGTAAGCGCAATACCCTTTAGGTGGTGATCCCGGCACGAAAAGTTAAAAATTGACCTTCAGTACAAAATTTCACATCGGCTGACGCAATTAGTATGAAGAGTCCAATATTTTTAGACCCATATACCTAAAAAATATTGTCAGTTTGATAATCTGAATCTCCACCTAAGAGTTCTTGCGCTTGTTCTATAACAGCCTGTATAGAAACAAAAAAAAACTGGAGAAATACGGGTGTACTTTTAGGTACATCTCTGCCTAACCCTTCGGGGATTACAAGCGTGATGTTTTGTACTCGTGCACCGTACTGCACGAACATTTAAAATAATGTAGTTATCGTGTCGTTAAGATTATGTAAAGAAATTATATTAGGAACTACACGACTAAAGCAATAGAAATAGTGATGTTTTAACATTGTATTGGAGTCTATAATTATGATGGGTGTAAAAGTACCCATCCCATAACAAAGTCGAAAGGCACTTGTTCTCCTCGTCATTGTGATCATTTTTTATATTTTTCTATACATTATATACAAATCTGCTACACTACCTGCTTTATTATACCTCAAGTCGCCTCATGTGTGCACAGTTCGCTTAGTCTTTATATGTAAAATAGGGTGATTATTTATCGAAGATACTGTAAAAGTGAGACAACGCTATACAACATCCGAGAGTAAGAAAGAAACGGCAATATTTCATGTGTCTTCGTTAAATATCCTCCTATTCTGGTGTATATTTTATACAGAGTTTAATGGAATGTCAGAATTAAGGTTAGTTCACACGAGCGGCAGCGTTGATGGTAATATTGATAATTTTATGAAAACTCCGCGTCAAAGTGGATAGAAATTATACTGATTTACTCTCTTAATACCACTTACTGCGGCTTAAAAATACTTTGTAACACATGTTTAAGCCGGCATGACACGACACACCCGGGTGCAATAACCGAATATAACATGACGTACTTATGACCCAGTAAGGGGTTCGTATTACCTAGTTACTCAGTTGTGGAGGTCAAGTACGCCGTTGCGCCATGTAAAATGCTGATGTTCAGCTGCATCCGGCCGGACTGGGAGCTGACCCCACATAGTTTGGGAAAAAGCAGGCAGATAATCAATATAGATGTACTTTCTGCAAAAAGCCACTCGACTTAGCTCGAATAGTAATTGCTTCGTGTTGGCTTTGTTCAATAAATACTGCCTAGTGGAATGTGCTGCCGCGAACACTTTCTCAAACGTTAGACGTCACCGATAGTGTTTAACGGAAATTTTTAGCATTGGTGATTGTTAGCGTTACCGCTCGTTCGTGTGAACTAGGTCTAAGTGTTGAGTGATGCTGCTGAGTGGCAGTGGAGTGACACTCCTCGTGTTCGAGCGTTATAGTCAATTGTATGTTATGTAAGTATTGTTAAATTATTATTTTTTAATAAACTTTAATCATGTAAGTAAGCGTTTTATTATCAAAATAATTAGGTCTTTGATAAACATTCATAGTCCAAACTCAAGGTCTCCCAACATGCAATGGAGCGCAGCATTCTAGGCGTCAAACTAACCGACCGTGTACGCAACACCACACTGCACTCCAAAACACAAACTACTGACGTAGCTCAAAAAGCCGCTAAGCTGAAGTGGGACTAGAAGACTGGCCACGTCTGCCGAGTGCCGCATGCCCAATGAGCTGTGGGCAAAAATAACCACTTTCTGGAGCCCTGACACAGCCAGAAGGCGTCGCGGCAGACCTCGTAGAAGATGGCGGGACGAGCTGGACAAACCCAACGACCAGTGGCCCACATTAGCCCTAGATCGAAACAACTGGAAGTCATGGGGAGAGGCCTTTGCCCAGCAGTGGGATGACGCAGCTAACAGTATCAATATAATCAAAATATTTTTAAGCCCCTTGATATTCCTCTAGATTAGCAACTAATCAAACGTAAGCATCGTTTGGTCAACAACAAGAATACACGAAGTTTTCCAAACAATGGAGTCATATTTTTTTGTAATGTCTACCAGAAGTTGCGGTTCTGTAAACGACGGCAAAACAGTTTGTCTAATGTTGTCTTGTTTGCAGCTCATATTAGCAAATACGAATATCAACTTCATACCACTGTTAATAAAATAGTATCTACGGAAATAATCGTAAAAAATTGTGGCATCGATTGTACTTTATGTGTATTTGGAACAACAACTCTTAATTCTTGTGAATAAAAGAGTTGTTGACACGTTACAAAAAAAATCGCAAACGGTATTCATTAATCTCTCAAACGGGATAAGGAAATATATATGTATTTAAACAAATAAGACATTCAGCCAACGCTAATATTATAAAAATGATTTATTATTTCTTGTGTCAAGCGGTTATAACCCATTGTATTTCTTGTTGGGGCGGTGCCGCTAAAACGCATAATGTAATTGCTGAAAAAGCTTACCAAAGCTAAGTTACTTCAAGCCCAAGTATTATTATACCACTGAGCTTTACAGGGAATGTGAGGTACTAACTGTACGTAAACTCTTTGTGCTAGCTTTAATTATGAGCAGCAGCATGCCTGTGTCAGGCTAAGTGCCCGGATTGGAAAAGAGATTACAATGAACAGGCGTTTCGATTCATTAAAATCTGTACCCTGTAGAACTAGTTTTTCTCAAAAATTCAACATGTTTCTAGGCCCTAGACTATTCAAAATTGCAAATAAACAGTTGCAAATTTTCTACATGACAAAAAGATAGTGCAAACACAATGTGATCACTTGGCTTCTATCACTACCTATGATGAAACGGAAAAGCTGTTTAGCGTACCCAAATAATTTGATTCAAATGACAATCAATCAATGTTTATTTTAGTTATTTATTATACGTGTGATAGTTGGTAAGTTAGTTATTTTATGTCCAACGCCGGCTGTAGCGACGCCGGAATAATTAGTGCCAGTCAACCTGTCACATCACTGGATGTACAACTGGTAAGATGCCCTCACTGTTCCCAGGCTCGTTTTTTTAAAGGTGAACGGGGGCTCAAGATACACTATGGCAAGGTCCACAAACCTCATAGTGTACCTTTGTGCCCTCCAACCACATCCCCGACATCAACCCCATTTGAAACAAATTTGTGGAAAACATTGTCCAAATTCAAAAATTCCACCCCTGTCCTTAAAAGAGTTCCCCGTGGCGCGAGACACTCTGTTGCGCTGAGTTTAGCGCGCTGTGTCCGTCTCGCGACCCAGGAGAACTCGCTACGTGCCTGGGAGCAGTTACTCACCTTCCCTTACAGGATTCTGCATGTCCAAAAAAATTTGGCAACTCAAAAATCTTTAACAACCCAAATTAAAGAAAACTGCAACAATTCGGCCCGTATTTTAGATTCCAAATTACCTTTTTTTAATAAACAGAAAGGCATTTGTGATCATGTAGAATCCAAGTTAAGTGACGGTGACATTAGGGGGGCAGCCAGAATACTGTTCAGCAGTGATGTGGTGGCGCCTTATTCTCCAGAGACTCTTTCAGCTCTGGAGAGTAAACATCCATCGCCTGCGGATGGTCTCACCTTCCCCGACCCGCCCGCCCACCCCGACCCCCTCGTTCAGGATTCACCTTTTTTAAAAATTACAGCCCCGCAGTTGATCGCAGCCGTGAGCTCTTTCCGGAGTGGTTCTGCTGGCGGCCTCGACGGCCTGACTCCACAACATTTGAAAGATTTGTTGAGTTCAGGCGCCGGGGAAGCTGGTGAGTCGCTCTTGAAGGAGCTCGCGGTTCTGATCAACTTAATGCTCTCCGGCGGTGTGAATGATGCCGTCGTCGATGTCTTGTATGGGGCTAACCTGTGTGCCCTGCGCAAGAAGGACGGTGGCATTCGTCCCATTGCCGTCGGTTGCACCTACAGGCGTATGGCAGCCAAAATATGTTGCAAGTTTTATAGTGAAACACTTGCAACTAAGTTCCAGCCCCTTCAACTTGGTTTTGGTTCCAGAGGGGGCTGTGAGGCTGCCGTACATGCCTTATCCTCATTTTTAAATTCCAAAAAAGGTGAGGTTATCCTCAAGGTTGACGTTAAAAACGCTTTTAACTCCGTGAACAGGGACACTTTGTTGGCTGAAGTCAAAAAAGTATTACCCGAAATTTATGGTTTTATGTGGCAATGTTATAGACACATTAGACACCCTTCAAAATTACTATACAAGGACAACGTTTTAGAATCTGCAGTTGGTTGCCAACAAGGTGACCCTCTCGGGCCTGTCATTTTCAGTTTGGCTATTCATCCCATAATTCAACAATTAAATTCAAAATTTAACGTGTGGTATTTAGATGATGGAACTCTAGGAGGTGATGTTGACACCGTTTTGGATGACCTACAACTCCTCAAACATCAATTTAAATCTATTGGCCTAGACCTTAACCCATCAAAGTGCGAAATTTACCTCACTGACATTACCGACAGACAATCGACTATAGATAAATTTAATGCAATAGCCCCTCAAATCAAAATTTTAGAAAAAAGTTCCCTGCACCTCCTAGGTTCCCCTATTTTAGAAGAAAGTTTTTCATCTTTCATCGATCACAAAATCAATCATTTTAATGACATTTCGGATAGACTCTCCAAAATTAATTTACATTCGGCATTCACCCTGATCAGATATTGCTGTTTTGGTCCAAATTTTATGTATTTTCTCCGTTGTTCTCCTCTTTGGAAGAAACCACAACTTTTGGACAAAATTGACCAAATTATTCGCAACACATTAACATCCATTCTTAATGTGGCCCTGGACGACCGAGCGTGGCTGCAAGTCACCCTACCAATTCGTTTTGGTGGCCTCGGCGTCCGCAAAATTTCTAGTATAAGCTTACCGGCGTTCCTGTCCTCTGTCCACAGCACTGAAAAGCTAACCAGGAAAATTTTAGCTCTCTCCCTGGTTGACTCGGAAGTGCCGTGCTTGACCGACGCAGAAGTCGCCTGGAAAGTGACTTGCCCGGATACGGATCGGCCCGAGAACCCGTTTTCCCAGAGACAGTGGGATGAGCCGCTCTGCAGGTTGGTACGGAATAAACTTATTAATACGTCTACCAATACTGCTGAGCGTGCCCGCCTACTGGCTGTGGGTGAGTGGGAGTCGGGCCTCTGGCTTCAGGCACTACCGTCACCTAATATAGGCACTATGTTAGGTGACACTACCTTCCGGCTCGCTACGTGTTTGCGATTGGGCGCTCCTTGTGGGGCTCCACATCGCTGTCAATGTGGTGAAGCAGTCGACTGCCTCGGACACCATGGCCTTTCATGCAGTAAGAGTGCAGGTCGGATTGCGCGGCACGCTAGCATTAATGATCTCATCCGTCGTGCTCTTGCCACCGCCGGGGTGCCAGCTGTCTTAGAACCCAATGGCTTGGCACGCGTCGATGGGAAGAGACCAGATGGTATGACCATAATGCCATGGAAGTTGGGTAGGCCTTTGGTGTGGGACGCAACTTGCGTCGACACCCTTGCGCCATCCCATCTTCCTAGCACAGTGGGCTGCGCTGGAGCGGCTGCTGCAGGTGCTGAAAACCTCAAACGGCGCAAATACAATAATTTAATTGGTAATTATGTGTTTGAGCCGTTTGGGGTTGAAACACTAGGGCCATGGGGTCCGAGTGCCCACCTAGTTTTTCGGGAAATCGCCAAGCGGTTGGTCGACTCTTCACGTGACCAGAGGGCGGGCCTATTTTTTGGCCAAAGAATCAGCATTGCCATCCAACGTGGTAATGCTGCCAGCCTTCTGGGCACTTTTCCTGTTGACAGCGATGCGGACGAATTTTTGGATGCCCTGTAACCCTTTTATACTTGTACATATTTAGTTCTATTATAGTTTTGTAGTTTGTAAATATTAATTACATATTGTGAACACTCTGATTTCGATGAAAGGGAAATTAAAATGGACTGTACCTACGAATTTCTTTGCAATGACAATCATAAATAAATGTTATTTACTTCTTCATGTAACAATAGTGCAGTTTTGTACTTATACAAAATTTGTATCCTAAGTTTTCCTATGGTACAGCCACACGCGCGCGCACACACAAATACACACACACTCACATAAGCACACACGCCAACACTCTTAAACATCGACGCATGCACACACTAACAAAACCGTTAATCTGTTCTTACCACCATCACCACCAATCTGTGGTGAGGTGGTGACCCAGAAGGAGGGTAATGTTTTCATGGTTTCTTTTTAATTTTAAGGCTAGTTTGCATATTTGCGGTCCCTGATGCCTGTGCTTAGTGTAAAACAATCTAAAATTGTAACTTATTGTATCTTGAACTATTACAAACAGGTATTGGCTGGAACTCTAACATACAACTTGAATTACCTTAAGGCCTCTTTTAATTGTACTTAAACCATATTTTTTACTCGAAGGTGCAAATAAACTATTTTTATTATTTTTAGTGAAAAAGTATGGGGAATGGATGATTTGTTTATGGTTCCAAATTCTTTTTTTTTTTGGCGTCAGATTGGCACAAGTGGTTTCCATTTTGGCGCGGAGTTTGAGTTGCATCTGATATTTAGATTAATTAATATAGTGCTGTTTTTAGTTAGATCTTTATATTATCTAGTGTGTATTGCGAATTTCATAATGGACAAAAACATCGAACTAAGAGTTTGTCTTACCTAAATTTTGCATCGCCAATGGAATTTCGTGTTCGGAGTCCCAAAACGACGATGTCAATCCCATAGTACTTTTACAAATATTACCTTACTTCCTAAGAAGTTAACATTGAAGGAAATAGTAACTGAAAATCCTCATCTTAACCGCTGAACTTTCTATGTCTCACGAGTCGATCCGTACCATTTTAAATAATCACTTGGGTATGAAACATGTTGCCGCTCGGCTAGTCCCAAAACACCTGAATTTTCTCCAAAAACTCAATCAATTAATCAACACAACTCAATCGCACAAGAGTCGCTGAGGATATGCTAGAACGAGTCAATTTCAACCCAACATTCATGAAACGCGATGTTACTGGTGACGAGACGTGGGTTTACGAGTTTAACATGCAAACTAGTCAATAAGCTCCGGAGTGGTGCGCTCCAACTGAACCGAAACCGAAAAGAACCACGCCATCGCGGTGTTGTACACTGGGAATTCTTGCCGGAAGATCAAACAGTAAAAAAAGAATATTATTTGAGAGTTATGCGGCGTTTAAAACAGCAAATTCCTTTTTCATCGAATTTGCTAGAAGTGTGGAAAGAAAATTCTTGGATTTTGCATCACGATAATGCGCTTTCGCACAAGGACATCATAGTGAACGATTTTTCTTTTTTACCATAAACTCAACAAATACCACGGAGCATCCACCTTATTCACCAGATATGGCTTTCTTTTTCCTAAAGTCTAATTACCACTTCGTGGCACCCGTTTTCATTCGGTAGAAGACAAAGGAGAATTCGCTGCGAGAATTGAACTCAATTCCGGAAAAACCGTTTATAAAATGTTTTGATGATTGGATTATTCGTTGGTGTAATAGCGTGTATCGTTTCTGAAGGAGCATACTTTGAAGGCGATATAATAACTGGATGGATTACTAACATTTTGTGTATTATTGATCGTTTCCCGGTACTTTCTTTACAGAGTAGTACATTACGTTAACGTTAAGTATAAGGGTCGAACTTCATCTATCAACGCGGAATCGCATTTTTTTATGCTGCTATCCTTTTCCGTTGCTTAGAACTGCTTAGAATAGAACCGTTACTTGTTAGGTGTACTCACACTCCGCCGTTGTCGCAGAACTTGCGGCTCTCGCGCGGCGCCTGCGCGCGGTGCTCGGCGGGCAGCGCGTGCGACGTGACGTCACCGGGCGCCGCGTCCTCCTCGGCCAGCGAGCGCTTGCCGCGCTCCTCCAGGCTGCGGGAGGGAGGGACACCGTGCTATCAGTTTATAGGAAAGGGTCGAGTGTCGCGTTGCAAAGCAAGCTCGGCGGATTTTACCACGTACCTAAATTCAGAGAACAGAAATAGAGTCGCCGAGTAAATATGTTAGCTTTTTCTGTATTTTGCCAAAGATTTGGCCTAATTTTCAAACTAATAATAAACCCAGTTTAACAAGGAGGTTCCGCTACACAGCCTTAACAGCCTTCTGTCGATTCTAGAACTTCGCCGAGCAAGGTTGAATTATTACTGCATGCGTAGCTTTAATAGAATGTTTTCAACATGATCTCCTTTGCAGCACTTATTATGAAATATGATTTGAGATACATTTCAATTTTGCTAAACTTACACCCATTTTGACCAAGACCCTTTAATTGCGCTCTAAACATGACGCAGAATATAAATAGGTACCCAGAGCAAAAACGCACGCGAGTGCCCTCCACGCCAAGCCACAATTTCACCTACCATTTTGTCACATATTTGTGTCGTTTGGCGTACAGGTCGCGCGCTTGCTTGTCACGTATACGTGACTATGGCTGTCAAAAGGTTAACGATCCCGTTCCGTCCCGTACCCAAGAAGGGCCTTGGGTCAGAACCCTGATTGTGAAATCACATTTGCACGCGCGGATGCGCATTTTCTTGCATCTTTATCCCTTTCTCTCACATAAAATTGCAGTTCAATAAAATGAGAGTTCCAATTGCATTTTGAAGTGCTTCCGGTGCGAATGAATGCGGATCGTTGCGACCGGACTTCTCGCTCCATCAAATGACGCCTTTATGTGACAGAATGAGATACAGATGGTCAGGAGCTGATAGGTACGTGCGTGTGAGCATATATATATAGTAGTCTTTGCGTGTGAGTGTTCGTGCCGGCTCACCGGTTGTGCTGCAGCTCGGGCGCGGCGGGCGCGGGCACGTGCGCCACGCGCGGCAGCGTGTCGTCGGCGCGCAGCACGGGCAGCGTGCGCGACAGGAAGCGGAGAGTCTGGTTGCGGATCAACTCGCTACAAACAGAACATTTCACAAATTTAGAGACTTCGTACAGTCTTCTAACTTAACAGATTGTTGCTGCAGAGTTCATTTCTCCAATTCTATTCTTCAGCTGAAACATTAGGCAAGTGGCGACGGACAGGCGTCTCGGAGCCTGTCTTATGTAATATGTGTAGTATTTTTCAGTATCAACCTTCTACTTAGGCCCTACAGTTAGAGGACCGAAAACTTGGGCGCCTCTTGAAAAGGCATAATGTTCCCGGAGTCCCGGGTATGACCTATCTTCAACCTATGGAGGTTGAGGATTGGAGGCTTCCTATCTTGCATCTTCTTTATGCGTCCTCCCAGAACTAAATTACAGTAAAAAAAATATGAATTTGAATGTGTATGTACAATAAAATACCGATGGTTATAAAAGAAGCTAAAAGTATGGCTTGTTTTAAAAAAAATGATGAAATCATACTTAATGAGCAAATAAAAATCGATCGCTTACCCTCATATTTGTGATTTCTTACAATGACCGTAGATTCTGTACGTTCGTTAACATTTTATTTAAATTTAGTTTCTCAGTAAGTGAATTATTGTTAATTCTTGATGAGGATTAATAAAGTTCTAAACCATTTATCGTGTGGTTAGTGCCTAAACTGGTGTCAGAGTTTTTATGCCGTCCATGGGCCTCTGGGCTCTATAAGGGTGCAATACTCACAAGGGATACGGCTCTCCATTAGGGTTCTGCCCCATAGGGTTCATAGGTATGACCCCGCGGTTGAGGTCTCCGCACAGGTTGTTGGCCGACACATGCGGCTTGTTGGACTCGACTTCAGCGCATGATGACGTCACTTGCCTGTAGGGTGGGGGGCGCACTCTGAAACAAGACATTACGGTTAACTATGATTATGACGAGGACTTTCTCCAGCAAGGGGGCAGTACAGGTTAGCTAAAGTAACAACTATAATAATGATTAGGAAGGACACACTCTACCAGTGTGTCCATAGAACCGCCTCTCCGTGAACACGAGGAAAATATAGGTGAAAAAAAAAAATTGTTTATTCACCAACAAAAGTTACAAATATATATAAAACAATACAAATGTTGCAAAAATCTGTACAATCATTTATAAAACCCTGCCTCTTAAACTAGGATCACCTATATTTTAAGAGTCAGTGAAGAATGCGAAGTGTCTTTTATTTAACTAGCTTCTTCCCGCGGCTTTGCCCGCTGCTACTGGACATAAAGAAATACAGAGTTTATTTCGCTTTAAATTAATGAAATACCGAGATCTACGTTTGTCCATGTTTTTTGTGACCCGCAATCACTTATTTGGCTTCTTATTTTTCTCTTCTTAGCGTGTCGATGGCAATCTAAATTGTGTCGGCACAGAACTAGTTTGGCGCCTTCAGTAGCGTCCATCAGTTCCTGTAATGAACAAACAACAGGACACAATATTAAGTGCCCCATCGTTTGTAGAACAGCACCACATTTACACTCCAGGGCAGAGACATTAATGAATCTCCACCTGAACAGGTTTTCCTTGCTGCGGCCAAGCTGGGTCCGATTTTTCCTTCATTCGTAGTCTCAAGAGCATCATTCATGACAAAGGTCTAAATAACTATGCAGTCACGCCATCAAATTAAGCATACTTTCGTTGTAACTATTAGCAAATGTTTAAGTCATGAATCAAATTGAAAAGAGTTCACAGCTCCCGCCCATATTCTTGAGGCCAAATTCACAGGCGATCAATCAGCTCTTGTGATACACGATCTGCGATTTGTATTGTTACAATACAAAGCACGTTTAATGACGGACAGATGTCAATACAGCTTCACATTAGTCCGGCAGATGTTAGTGAAAGTGAGTGCGAGACGCCTCGACTATGGCGTGTTGTCTGTTCGACACTTCGACAGTTACCTATGGTTGTGCACCCAAGTCTCGGTTTCCGAATACAATAGCATTTGGCGTAAGCAAAAACGAGTCTCACACAATGTATGACTGCTAAATGTGATAAATACATCCGATATAATTCGACGCAAATCAGAAAGAAAAACCAAAAATACAAGAGCTGCATTCTGCTAAGGATAGGCCTTATACTAGGCAAAATATAGCAAACATCCTGTGCTTACTGTAACAGTGGGTCTAAAATAAAGGAATCTGCCAACTACACCGTCTTAACCACGACCGTGCTATGAACGTATGAAGCACGGAAAGAAACATGGAACGGAATACTACGCTCAATAGAACGTATCAACAGCGTATCATACCCGGTTATAACGGGTTTAGACGGATCATCATTATTTGCGGTTACAACCGGTTTAGAAGGGTCATCATACTGACTACATCCCGTATGGTAAGTTTCCCAATTCGCCAACTAAACAAAATACCATCACAAAAGTGCCGTTTCTGAACTATTTTGATCTTCATACATTGAGTCTCGTTTCGTCAACTTTTGAATATGCGTGGAACGCCGTAGAAAAAGGATAATATATTAAGTAAATTAAATTGAGATGTGGATAGAGGACAATCTAAACATTACGATTATAGAGAAATATTGTGTACGCTCTTATTGTTTATTTGTTACTTACCGTTTATACCCAAACATGGAAGGTACACCAAAACAAAACTTCTTGATATGAGAAAAAAACCACCAAATACGTCGCGTAATTAAGTAAACAAAACTCGAGTAGCTATCACACTAATTATTATAAAGGCGAAAGTTTGTATGTGTGTATGTTTGTTACTCCTTCACGCTCAAGCGGCTTAACGGATTTGGATGTTTGGTACCTATCAAGATAGAATATATTCCGGATTAACACAGGCTTTTATCTCGGAAAAATACGGCGTTCCGGTGGGATCATCAAATAACTCAAATATGGTTTTCTCGAATTTTGACTAATATCGTCTCTTTGGCGACCAAAAGTACCTACTAGGCTCATAAGCTAGCATAAATTCAATGTGGTGTTTATTCAAACCAGGTAGGTAGGGTAGGGTAGGTAGGAAGTTAGGTAGGTAGGCTAGAGGTAGTTAAAAGTAGGTATAAGGAGGTAGAACAGCTTACTTTTACCAGCTTTAGCATCAAATTATCAAGAACATGAAAAAAAAATTCTCGTTTTGATGCTATACTTTTTTCCAAGTTTCAGTTCGTGTACGTACGCCAGCACATCAAGCTACCCGAAACTGTCCCAATTAACCTTGAACCTAATGCTATAACGATAAAGTTGAAAATCTATTAAAGAAATTTGACAGAATGTAGTAATAGTAACTGTGGCATCTGTATAATATGTGCAAACTTTTTCACCGCGGGTGTAGCTAGTAGAAAATACATCTTTTAGGTTTTTCCAAATATGGTTTCTATACACCTCTGATGCATCTCATCTCCATCGGTGAACACAGGCGCGCGTAATATCAGTTGATGGTAATTTTAAACAAAAGCATAATCTGCATAGCTTGTACGGTAATGTGTAGTTTCATACAATCTTGATGATCTTCAGTGAGATGCATCTAACACTCGATGAAAGTGCAACGCTTTGTATAAGTATCGTGCAAACATTATGTATTATGGTAAATTATGTATCTATTATGTACTGATAATAATTAGGCAGGGAAAGTTCGTCGGAAGTAACAAGTGTATGAGACAAGCTCGGCAGACTTCCGCGCGACGGTTGAAAGTTGAAACGTAATAATTGTTATTTATTACTTGTCTTGTGTGGAAAATTACGTCATAAACACCTAGCAACATCTCGCTTATAATTCCCGATGGGTTAGGCAGAGATGTTCAGTGCACCCACATGTTGGTAGAGTTCCAGTCCCATGATCATCATCATCATGCTCCTATCAGCCGAGTAGGTCTGCTGCTGGACATAGGCCTCCCCTAAGCGTCACCTAACCGACCGGTCCTGTGTGCTGCTCGCATCTAGCGCTATCCGATCTTATACTTGTAGGGGGCGATATTGCCAAACCGTGCACAAATCCAGATTCGGGCTGTTACTGCACAGAAATTTCTAATGGAACACCTAAAAAACTTTACGTGACCTGAGGATCGAACCCAACACCTCACACACAACAGACGCAGACTAGAGAAATGTTGGCGCAGTGACTGAGCGATTGACTGCTGCGCTGCATGTCGCGTGTTCGATTCTCGGACGGCACAAATATTTACCTTCAGATAGTTGTTCCGGGCCGGGTTTGTATATGTGAGTTTAAATGTTTGTAACGCACGCACGATTCGAGAGAAAATATTTAAAAAAAAATGAAGTAGTTAAAGTCTTTAATGGCCTATGTTATATTATTCTCCATAATTTAGGCTAAATTACCATGTTAGTACTTGAGTCAGTGTCGACTACAGCTTTCATCGCCCTACAACACAACACCTACTCTTAGGAGAAAATTATGATTCACGACTAGAACATGCATTCAGAACACGTCGCGCGTCGAGACGACTTATATTTATATCGTTACATCTGTTTCTTAGCATATTCTAGCTTTTGCCCGCGACCTTAGACCGTGTGAAATTATTATAAAAATATTACTTCCTTGTTTGAATCGGATTTTGTTAACAATTTGAAAGATTTCATTTTTTGCACGGAACCCTAATCCTATTTTTTAATAAAGTAGCATAGTTACTCCTTATGACATCAGCTATCTGCCAATAAAAGTCCCGTCGATATCGGTCCAGCCATTTAGAAAATTAGCCGGAACAAAAAGACAGACAAAAATTTGAAAAAAAGTTTTTGTTATCGTTATAAGTATGTAATGTGTATAATTTCATATTATGCATTCAGTAAAAAGTTGTTATTTTGAAATTTCCAACAGATACTTTAACACGACGACACAAGACGTCATCGACGTCGTCACTTATTTTGTGTTTTAACTATCATAAGACTCAAAATAATTATGTCAAAATGTCGACCAACCTCTATTAATCGCTGACGGGTACCTCTTAAGACTACAGGCACAACCATACCTATAGGTCTAGTATTTACTTCTCTTCAGAACTCAAAACCTCGAGTTAGGTACAGGAAATTGAGTAACATATACATATATTAGCGCCATAGTACATAGTAATAGTCTCATTAACCTTGTCGCTAATGTCGACTACACAGACTCTCTCGCAACTCTAAATTGCTCATATAAGCTATTGCTTATTTACGTGGCCGGCTTATACGGCACATCGAGTTCGTAGCTAAGTTCGGGTTTGTATTGCGTCTCACCAGTCGTCACTAAGTATTTGGTCGTCACTGTCTCCCGTACCGCTACCTATGCTATGACATGACAGGCTTCGTGTAAAACTCGTCGATATAATATTTGCTTTTCAATTCAAATGAGAATAAGAACATCAACGACCTCTATCTGTCAAAACAGTGTCAACTGTCATTTGTTTTGTCATTTCTGTAATCTGCGGTTTGCTATAACATTTTAATTTACACAAATAAATGTTTAGCAATATTTATGATCGTTATTATATTCTTAATGTTATCTTTTTTTGTATATCGTTTGCTATGCCTTAATCCGTACTTTTCAAGTGACAGTTGACAGATGGAGATCATTGACGTTCCTATTCCTATTTAAAATGCATTATACAATTTAGATTGTTCAACAAACATCACATCTGCATTCTCAAACAGTCAGGCAGCGGCGCATGCCCAGACATTTCAGCAAAGTAACTATGTTCTAGGTATTCAGTCTATCTAATCGGGCACAAATCTAGCCACTGCGCTATTCCTGATGAATCCTTCTAACAGTGCTTTTAGTCCAACAGTCTCTTGCGCTCACCTGGGCGGCGTGGCGTTGGGTGACTCCACAAATGCGTAGTACCCCTCTGGAGGCTCCTCTGTGTCCCCCAGGGCTTCATCACGGGGCTCTGCTGTCGTGTCCGTGGGAGGCGCTGTAGGTTCCGGCAGCACCAGCCGTGTGGTGATGCACAGGATCTGAAGAGAGAAGAGGGACTTGTTAGATTGATGATAGTGATCACATTCACGACAAATAGCGACTGCACTGGGAACAAAAGCTGTAGTTTAATTAAGGATGTAGATAATCGTCTCGTGTATTAGATGACAAAGTACATGACATGTATACCTGTCAATAAAGGCTCCATCGTTTGTGGAATCTGTTCAATCGTGTAGCGGTAGCAGTACAAAGAGTACTACAGCGCCATCAATTACGCAAATAAGGAACTAAAATCGAATTCCTACATCGCGCAATCAGACTTCTCCTCAGAAGATATAGACAAACCCGACAATAACTGTCGGGCGGTATCCCACCAGGCACCACAACCTTCTGGTCGGAGGATCCTCCCTGTACACCGGCGGATGAGGAATCTCACACCCTCTTCCTTATACCCCTAAAATTGTAACCTATGATGTGACCGTTACGATATTACTAGGTTTTGAATTGAGTCATGGATGATTAGTATTTACGATGATGTTATTTTGGCTGATATACATGTACATGTTTCTATTACGGAATTTAGGTGGTGACTAACACGGAGCTTAATCAATTTCTAATAAAGTCAATAAATCATGTTGAACCCTACCTACCATGTTTTATGTTGATTCGAATATATGTATACAACATCGATCACTAATACATGACATGTGATGATTTACCTTGCACGCAACTATAATACCACTACTCTACGGCAAGTCTCATGGGAATCGATTTGCTGGAAACATGATTGTTAACGTGATTAACGTACTCTCGTCACGCCAGCTCAGTAACGGGGGACCATGCGTTGTATGTGATAGCCAAAGTCTTTAACAGTTTGGTTGGGTTCATATTCAGTGCATAAGCAAAGTCAGCCTGCAATGTCCCTGCAGCTGGGCCACAGGGCTCCTCCCTTCTTGTTCTATGCGTGTCAACGGACTTAAGTTATATTCAACCAGTTTGTAGCCACCTACGCAGCACGATCGTTAGCTTCGTTTAAATCCTGCAACGTGCAGGCGGCTGTGCAGGATGGACAAGAAAACAGGTGGGGCATATCCTGCAGAGGAGCTCCACATTGTATTTGGGATGAGTCGAGGAGCTGGCCTGCAATCAGCTCAGAGGTTAAGCATGCCCATGTAACGAGACAATGCCGCGAGTGTTTTGATAATAGCATAATCAGCCTAAAAGGTTCTCATTTCTGGGACCCCGGGCACATGGGCCTCCCCTCTCAGAGAGGGGACGGACCGGTCGCCAGGCAGTCTACAACGTTGTGGAGGAGAGGAATATCTTGGTGCCATCTTTTATTATAGTCTCCTAATTTTAAACTGCTGGGGTATAAAAGTATGAGGTGGTTTGTATGTTAACACTTTCACGTCTGTAGCTAGACTCACAGTAATCTATGGAAAAGCTTTATTATTTGTTGGCCAAATTACCTTGTTATGGTATATTTAATGCGTTATTTACATACATTACCTGCAAATTAAGGTTTACGCGCTTAACGGTGGTTCTGGTCTGCGTGGTACAGAACAGGGACATTCACCCCGCACGCCGCGTGAAGACGAAAGTGGAACAGATAGACATTCTAGATCTTAAGAGCAATAAACTTGAGCTAGAAATTAAACTTAGATGAATGAGGACCAAAGGTCACGGGACTTGTATGGCGCACCGAACAAACATGATGGAATGAAATGGAAAGATGGTTATATGTGCCTATGAAAGTTGAGCATAATATTGTCAGCCTAAGTTTTCTACCTAAGTCTACGAAAGTAGTGGATTTTGTGAAAATGAGCTGATAGAGATGTAAAGAAGTAAGACCAGGGTGCTGCGGCGACTAAAACTAAAATAGAATAATGGTCGAAGGATGATGTTAGTCATGTTTTGTCCAGTTCTACTTGAGCAGTCAGCCCCGCCAGCATGTTGCTAACGGGCCAATATTTTGGAGCGACGCCTAGAGGTACTATCTGCCTGGCAAGGGCCGCTTCACATACTAAGTGGAGGAATGAGCATTAATCACCAACACCGCTTGTTCAGAACATTTTACGCTACTGGAGCCATCCTCTAGGACTAACCTTAACAAGTTTGCCCCCTTGTCACGCGCGATCAGATTGTTTTTCAGAAGAGGTAGATATATTTCACTGCAGCCTGATGAAGTTCACAGGAGTAGCACTGAAGTGCATTGAAAATGTTTAGATGTGTTTTTAATTATAGGTATTTTAAGTGTATTTGTACAGACAACTGTACAGGTTTAATTTTGTTTTATATACATAATTAGCGTCGCGGCGCGCGTCAGCACTTTTATATGGTATTTATATTGTAACTCTAGCATTATGTATCACTGCACTTTATCATTTCTGTCAATAAGTATCAATTAAATACTTATCGCAGGAGATTGTGTCGTTTATCATTTATTACGCGATCTTCTACCTATATCCTGGTCAGCAGTCATATATCATTTATCATCCAAGTGTAGGCGTGATCAAAAACCCCTACATTTTTTGGTCCTTCGAGCCGGATCTGAACTAGCGACCTACGGATCCAGTTATCAGTGTATCACTATCAAGATTTGTGTTCTGAAGATTTCCGGTACGATAGCGAATCGGTCCGCTGGCCTCCCACAAGCGGGTCTCACCAGTAGGATTGAGAAGGCGCACATATCGTGCTGGAGATTATAGAAGCACTAAGCAACAATATCAATCAAGAATCTATCACTTTATCCTCAGTATCAGAGGAAAATATCATACATCAGTATCAGCGTTACTTCAGGTATTTATCATTTAATTTTTATCATTTATCATGGAAGGCATACAATCAATGTTCGAACGCCAGAGCCTCCTCACCAAGGAAATTGAGAGAATACATACCAATTTTCGGAAGGACAGTTCGAGCAGGAAGACACCTGAATACCTTCACAGTCGTTTAGCCGCGCTGGATAAATGCTGGAAGGAGTTTGAAGAAAACCACATCAAGCTGCTGGATTTTGAAGATGATCAATATGAATATTTCTCAAAAAAGATTTATGAGTACATGAGGGATTATTATATCAAAACTAAGGAAATGGTGTCATCATATAAGGAGCCTAAATTTCCGACTTTTTCATTACCCACTTTGGAGGAGTATTCTTCTCAAGGGGATGACCTGCTGAGTCAGCAGGACACCAATATTAGAGCATTGGAACGACTTATGAATCGAATCAGCATTGAAGACTTAGAGGAAAAATGGGAACTTCAGGATGAACTAAACAATCTTCAGCATCTATGGAAGGTTATTGACACTACTCACCTACGTCTCGATAACCAACTAAAAGGAAGCAATGATGAATATGAAACCAAGTTTCTGCAGATTGAAGAGAGCTACCTTACCATCAAAAGGGAGTTGAACAGAAAATTAAACTCCACTGCTCACCTTGAGCAGGCCACACCCAAATTAGAAGTCCCTACATTTTTCGGGAAATATACGCAGTGGCCGACCTTCTTCGATCTATTCGTCGAAGCAATACATAATAACAAAAGTATTTCTAAAGCGCAGAAAATGCAACATCTGAAAGGAAAGGTCAAGGGTGAGGCAGAAGGTTTAATCCAGCATCTTAATATATCTGCAAAAAATTACGAAACGGCATGGGATATCCTCATTCATCGTTATAACAATCCACAGATTTTATTTACAACTCAGATGGATATTCTTCTGAATCAACCGCCGATCACCAAGCAATCATCATATCAAGCTTTTAAGAAGCTACACGATACTACGACACAGTGTATCAACAGCATTCGGAACCTAGGCATTGACATCGCTACCTGGGACCCGATTTTAGTTCATCTTTTATCAAAGAAGCTGGACGACGAAACCCGTACTGACTACATGGAGTCGCGTGTGTCGCCTCGAGATCTCACATCATATACAGAGTTCCTGCATTTCCTTGAAAATAAATTTATGGCCCGAGAGCCTGTAGGCAAGAAGGAGAAGCCGGCAACATCAGATTCTTACAAGTCGAGCTCAAGTCACCCCAAGCCCTATAACAACTCTTCAGGGAATGCATCCCATTACAAGAAATATCAATCAAACGCTACAAACAATAAGAGATTCTGCCCAGTCTGTAAGCAGCCTCATAATTTGTATCAATGCAAGCGCTTCCTTGCGCAATCAGCGGACGCGAAAATGAAAACAATTTCACAACATAATATTTGCCGTAATTGCCTTTACAAGCATTATGACAAAATGTGCATTTCTACAAAAAGGTGCAAAGAATGCAACGGTGATCATAATTCGATTATGCATGACGCACTTTCGACCATGCGACGTGATCCACTGGAACAAACAGACAAACCTCAAACTCAGCACTCTGCTTCATCATCGGACTCCGCTTCAACATCGCGAAATAGCCACAATGTTAACTACGTTGCAAGCGGAAATGAAGAAGTCCTTTTGACTACTGTAGCATTGATTATCAGAGCCTCAGATGGCAGCAGTATGCGATTCAGAGCCCTTCTAGATCAAGGATCGCAAGTATCACTTATATCAGAAAATGCCGCCCAATTACTGGGGCTGAAAAGGCAATCATGTCAAGCAGCAGTATCAGGAATTGGGGCGACACAAAAACAAAGCAGAGGCTTAGTGTCGCTAGACTGCATATCAATTTACTACGACTATCATTTTACAACGGAGGCTCTAGTCGTATCCCGAGTTATAAATAACTTGCCGAATACCTCGTTTAAGAATCAAGCTTGGCCCCATTTATCACACACTAGACTGGCAGATCCTGAGTATAACATTTCTAAGCCAATTGACTTGCTCTTGGATGCCAGTGTCTATTCATCTATTATAATGAGTGGTCTTATCAAAGGACCAGTCCAGTCTCCTATCGCGCAGCAAACAAAACTTGGGTGGATATTATCAGGCAACGTAAAGACGTTTGCATGTCATGTTGTCATCAACGACGTAGACAGCATCTCCAAGTTCTGGGAGGTCGAAGACATACACGAGCCCACATCCTCACTATCATCTGCAGATCAATATTGTGAGGAGTTTTATCAAGCAACCACTAAGAGGTTGGACTCGGGCCAGTATGAAGTAGCATTACCCATGAAACCTAACTTCGAACAAGAGATAGGTGCATCCAAATCAAAGGCCGTCGCTCAATTTATTCAACAAGAGAAGAAAATGAGCAAAAATCCATCACTAGCAACAGGATATCGCAAATTCATGCGCGAGTATGAAGAACTAGGTCACATGCGTCAAGTCCAGCAACAAGACCACACAGCATGCTACTTACCTCATCACGGCGTACTGAAACTAGATTCTACAACTACAGCTCTGCGTGTTGTTTTCAACGCTTCGTCTAAGACGTCATCTGGACGCAGCTTAAATGACTTGATGTATAACGGACCGAACCTTCAACAAGACCTCCAAAATCTCATCCTAAAGTGGCGACAATATAAGTACGTAGTTACTGCGGATGTAGAAAAAATGTTTCGAGCAATCCTTGTAAGACTTCAAGATCAGCATCTTCAATCTATATTGTGGAGAAGTCATCCTCGTGAATTACTTCAAGAATATAATCTTACTACTGTTACATACGGAACAAGAGCAGCTCCGTTCTTGGCGATGAGAACCTTGAAGCAAATTGGCATCGATTATGCTGAACAACATCCATTAGCAGCGGCCGCCCTGGAATCATCCTTCTATATGGATGACTATATGGGAGGAAGCAATACCATCGAGCATGCTAGACAACTACAACACGAATTAATAGCAGTCTTAAAGAGTGCTGGCATGAATCTAAGGAAATGGTCTAGTAATGAACCTCAGCTAATCGAAACCTTACAACCAGAACAAATAAACGCTCCATTCGAGTTCAAGGATAGCGAATCTCGAAAAACACTGGGTCTGCGATGGATTCCCTCAAGTGACACGTTTACCTTCGACACTAGAATCGAACCTCAAGACAGCGATAAGCCAATTACGAAGCGGCAACTATTGTCAGATATTTCAAAAATATTTGACCCCATCGGCTGGTTATCACCGCTCACTATCAGAGCAAAAATATTATTCCAGACCACTTGGACTGCGCAACTAACATGGGATGAAGAACTACCGGCCAACATATCATTAGAATGGAAAAGATTACGAGATGACCTAAGAAATATTCACATTTTTCAAATACCTAGGTATTTAGGTCAAACGAAAAACAACATACAAATACATGCATTTTGTGACGCCTCAGAAAAGGCTTATGCATGCGCAATTTACATTGTAACAAATGATAGTAAAGGCAAGCGCACATCGAAGCTAGTAACAGCAAAAACAAAGGTTGCGCCAATTAATAAATCAATCACGTTACCTAGGCTTGAACTACTAGGTGCATTATTATTATCACAATTGATGGAGAAATTTCTTCAGACTTTGTCTTCAGAGCCAATAGAGATCTTCGCCTGGACTGATTCGATGGTTGTACTGGGCTGGCTACACGGCAATCTATCAAAATGGAAACAATTTGTGGCTAATCGTGTACAAAAAATCACTGGGATCATCCCAGCATCGAATTGGCGTCACGTCAGGTCCTGTGACAATGCAGCAGACTGTGCAACGCGTGGATTGAGCTCCGAAAGTCTGTCAAGAGATCGCTTGTGGTGGGAAGGGCCAGAATGGCTTCTTAACTTTAACTCGAATCATACCCCTACAACCGAATATCAAACTCCAACAGCAGAAATGAAAAAACCCATTGTACACACAGCCTTATGTCAAACCAGCTGCTCTTGGATAATTGAATTACTTAATAAATTCAATTCACTAACTAAGGTTGCAAGAATAGTGGCATGGGTTTCACGTTACATCGCTAGCCTGCAAAATAACAATTCACGTGCCGCGGGAAGTGCACTGACCGGGCTCGAAATACAAACCGCATTGTACCTTATTATCAAATATGTGCAAGGTATAGATTTTAAAGAAGATATACATCATTTGAAGCAAAAGGGCTTCGTCCGCAGCAACAGCAAATTATCCTGCTTGCGACCATTCTTAGACGATCACGGGATACTAAGAGTTGGCGGACGCCTTGAGCAAGCAAATATCACATACGCAGCGAAGCATCCTATCATAATATCACCTGGAAGTCGCTTGGCAGAGTTAATCATTCAGCAAGCTCATATCACTACGCTTCACGGCGGGCCGCGACTTACCTTATCATTCATCCGGGAGAAATATTGGCTGATTAGTGGCATCAGCAGCGTCAAAAAGCATATCAGATCATGCGTTAAGTGCCGGAGATATAGCCAAGAATCATATCAACAACACATGGCTGATCTTCCAAAGCCTAGAATCACACCGTCTCGGCCCTTTACTAATGTGGGTGTAGATTTCACAGGGCATGTGGATATAAAATCCAACAAGGGACGAGGCATCAAGACTACCAAGGGATACATTGCAGTATTCGTCTGCCTAGCCACCAAGGCCGTGCATTTGGAATTGGTATCTGATCTCAGCACAGCATCCTTCCTGGCAGCACTGAGAAGAATGTGTTCCAGGCGTGGAGTACCCAAAAATATCTATAGCGACAATGGTACGAACTTTGTGGGCGCTTCACGACTTCTGAATCAAGAGTACAGGGAGATCATGGCCTCAATCAACCCAAATGCTATCAGTGACATCAAAAACATGGAGATACATTGGCACTTTAATGCTCCCGTCTGGCCAAATGCAGGAGGTCTATGGGAAGCGGCGGTGAAAAGTTTGAAATATCATCTAAAGCGTGTGCTTGGTCATCAAAAATTAACCTATGAGGAGTTCACCACGCTGCTGTGTCAAATTGAAGCCTGTCTCAATTCAAGGCCTCTCTGCGCGCTCACTGAAAACCCAGACGATATCTATCTCACTCCTGGGCATTTCCTTATCGGTGAATCTTTGCTATCACGATCTCAGACTGATCCTGATCATATGAGTCTGACTGTACGTTGGCAATTGATTCAAGCAATAAACAAACAGTTTTGGAAAAAGTGGTCCACGGAGTACCTTCAACAGCTTCAGTCAAGAACAAAATGGCGTACTACTAAGGAAAATCTTAAACTAGATGACGTGGTTCTTATCAAAGAAGACAACATACCACCAGGCAAGTGGGCGATGGCGCGAGTACAAGCACTGCATCCTGGTCCAGATGGGTGTGTACGAGTTGTAACGCTGAAGACTGCCAACAATATTATCAAGCGTCCGGTCAACAAACTTATTCCTTTGCCAGTACAAGAAAACAGTACCATGCGAACACCCTCTTTGGACGGGAATCAAGGAACATCCCACGGGCATCGCAATCGGTCAAAATTCAGCATGAAAACATTATTAACATCAGCACTTCTTCTGTTAATGATGATAATATCACCGAGCATACAGCAATCAACTATATCATACAATATCACATCACTGGACAGTCAAAGGAATATGCTTTTCGACAAGGTATCGGAACTCCAACACATCAAGGACGAATGGAAGTTAGTAGTCTACTACAACATGTCTACATATTGGTCTGGATTCACTGACTTGGAAACATATGTTCAACATTTAAATCAACTGTGTCAGCGTACGTGCCTACCACAATCAGGAATGCCGTACGGAGCTATCATTTTACAACTGCAACATGAGTTGAAGGAACTTCAACATTATAATTCTTTACTGCGAAACCCTAACAAACGATATAAGAGAGGACTAGTAAATGGGGTTGGCAACCTGGCTAGTTACTTGTTCGGGGTTTTAGACGACAAGTTTGCAGAGCAATATAAACGAGATATTGAACAAATATCACTGAACGAAAATCATCTACAAGGCCTTATCAAAAATCAAACTCTAATAATTGAATCGGAATACAGCATTATTAAAAGAAACGAGGCCATAATGAATCAACAATTTACTTCTATGGATAAACAAATGAAGGCTTTATTAAAAGAAGTAAACATCGTGCAATCGGACACAACGCACGGCCTTTATTTAACGTCATCAGCACTATCAGCATATGCCGTTCTATCAACCTTACGACGTATGCAGCAAGGCCTCATCGATGTGATCACCGATATCTATCATGGGCGCATAGACACTCACCTGCTCCCGCCTGAAGAGTTGGAAGCACAGATAAACATCATTACACGTGAGGTACAGGATGATCTCAATGTGCCACTAGACAAATCAAGTATCAGAAGTCTTTATAAATTACTGCGAGTGTTCGCTCAAGTATATAACGACTATCTCATAATGGAAATCAAGATTCCTCTGATTACGACTGAAAAATATGAACTGGATAAGGTTATTCCCCTACAAAGAGAAGAATCCGGAAAAAACTATCAAGTTATATCGACTTACCCATATATGGCATTTAATTTGAGAAAGGACTTGGTTTTATTCTTCACAGAAAATGACCTACAACAGTGCCTTCATGCAAATCCAGAGAAGATATTATGTTCCATTGATAAGCCAATCTATGAAATTCGAGAAAAACAATCCATCTGTGATGTTAAAATTTATGATATAATAACACCGGCCTGTATATACAAACAATCAAAGTGCGAAAATAAGTGGGTCAAGTTACGACGCCCGAACGACTGGCTGTATCAATGTTGTCAGCAATGCACTATACGCATATTTAGCACACGAAGCACGGAAGTAAAGACTTTATCAGGCAATGGGATAATCAGCCTTTGTCCAGGATGCACACTAAAAGGAGAGTCTTTCAAGATTTACTCTCATAAGAACTTCATTAATCACGTTGACTACTATACAGAAGAGATGCAGCTTCCACAGATGTCTGTAGTCAATGAAATAGTCAACACAAGCATCCCTTCTGTTGAGCCCTTTGTACCAGAGGATCATCACACTACGTGGAATCAGTTGAGATCTGAAATAGACTATCTTAAGAAACAGTCGACACAAACAATCAGTGTCCACGACGTGCATCAATACAGCGTGCTCTACTTGCTGGTGGGCGGAGCGATCCTGACGGGCTTTATCTTAGTCGTCATGTGGATTCGGCGAAGGCGGAGACAGCAGCCGGCGTTGGAGTCAAGACTGGAACTAGCAGGACTTCAAACTATCACCAATCCGCAGCCTACCCCACGGAAGATCACCGAGAGCACATCAACTCCTAACTTGCAGTCAATTAAGTTTGACATTCCTTTATGTGAAAGTTAATGGGTTCAATTTATGTAAATAATTTGTTATGTATTAATTTCCTCTTTGCGCCCTGGCAGCATGTACAGACAACTGTACAGGTTTAATTTTGTTTTATATACATAATTAGCGTCGCGGCGCGCGTCAGCACTTTTATATGGTATTTATATTGTAACTCTAGCATTATGTATCACTGCACTTTATCATTTCTGTCAATAAGTATCAATTAAATACTTATCGCAGGAGATTGTGTCGTTTATCATTTATTACGCGATCTTCTACCTATATCCTGGTCAGCAGTCATATATCATTTATCATCCAAGTGTAGGCGTGATCAAAAACCCCTACAGTATTCTTATTGTTTTTTTTTTTAAGTATTTTTGTTATATATGTGTTGGTGGTAGTAACATCGCATTGGCGTTCTAGCTGTTAAGGTGTTATTTACGTAATTTTAAATAAAAACATTTTGGCGATTATATACTGTTCCTTATAATTCCAGCTTTCTTTCACCAAGAATGACTGCCAGTGATGATCTTATCAGAAGCTCTACCTACCTACTTATTAATTACCTTAGAACAAGTTTTAAACTGTGCTACCCTATTATAACTATCGTAAATGTTATCACATTTATCTTTAGACATTTCTGCTTTTACTGCTATCAATTCCGATCTCAGCCATGTTTTATCTTCCTATCTATTTGTACCAGGACACTAACCTAAGCACTTAAAGTCTATTTATATCTGGTTTCCATTTGCTGAAGTATTTTCACAGTTTCTATGCCTTGTGACTGGGACTGTAGCTAGATTTCATTGTTATCTTTGTTTCGACAGTTCAAACGTGTCTGTAATTGGCCTACTTGGAATAAATGCTTTGATTTTGATTCTGACGTATTCAACGAATATCAACTCTTTGCTGGTCAAAGTCGACAGTTAAACCATTTATTTCAACTAGGCCATTCTTGCTTCTTCTTCTTCATAATTGTTCATTAAAAAACACTTTTAATGATTTTTTGAAGCAGTGAGTACCTCTCAACTTCAAACTCAAGTCACGTACCTGTGATTTTTCGGATTCATGTGCGTATTGTATAATTATCACTCGCTTCGGTGAAGGAAAACATCATCAGGAAACCAGCATGCCTGAGAAATATTTCTCGACAGCATGTAAAGCCAAGTCATGAGGCCCATGGGCGACATAAAAACTCTGACACCAGGTTAGGCACTAACCACACGATAAAGAAGAATAGAGAAAGGCCTTTTTAAACCTGAAACTTTAAATCAAAGTAAATGGAATTCGCAAGGGTAGTTTGGTAAGATTAAGAATGGGCAAGAAACTCCATTGTTACTCATTAAAAAGTTTAACAATATGATGTGTGCTGGAGAATGGTAGATAAGGGTGATAGAAACGGCTTTGTTGTGGCTCATTAGATGACGACTAATAGAGAAGTATTGAAGAAGAAGACCAGCTTCACCGATCCTGAATAAGTTGGGATAAGGGCAGGAGAATGAATGAATGATGCTGATATAAATCAAGTTACTTTTAGCACTATTGAAAATATCATAAATAAACATGGTCGAAATTGAAGTAGAAACTGAACTATATGTGTGGGTATTAAAGTGGTTTTTCCAAAAGAACATGTTTACATGTTTGGAAGCCAAATCGCGACCGTCCGCGTCGCTTAGGCATTCGGCACACAGACGCGATCCCGCGATAATCTAGAGCCGGCCGCGCCACGCGCCACTGCCCTACTTCTGTCTGTGGCACACTTGCCGCGAGTTCGCGGACAATGTCGCATTGTTGACGCGTGACGTGAGCGACAAGCGTAAGTGTGGCGCACGCTTAATTTTGAATTCTGAATGGATATGTATACTTTTTCATTTCTTTGTGATTATTTAGCATGATTTGTTGTATTTAGGTTAATATTCGGAGAGTTTTCGTTGGCTCAGCTGTATTGTGCGCTTGTTTTGTTTTTGTTGTTTGTCCCACTATTGGCCCAATCTCATACAGAGAGTAATGACTACCACACTTGCTCAAGACGGGTTAGTGAATCTAGACTGTCTTATTACGTAATTGTAAGTCCAGGGTTCCTCACGATGTTTACTGATGTCAATGATGCCCAAGATAAACTTTCTTTCTCAAAAAAGGAGTTTTTTTTTCTTGAAATTCCCAACGAGGAAAATGTATGTACTTATGGCGCCCGTTTATGTCTTTTGTAAGGTAAGATGAACTGCCGAAACTAAATGCAACCGTACATCGAGTGCTTAAAGTGTTTCGGGTTAAAACATTTCCCAAAACCTAGCTCTCAATAGGGCATCAGACAGATGTGTTTAATTATTTATTTATTGGCTTATCTACAATTGTTACACTGTTTATCCTAATAATATAAGTGTGGGCATTTTGGGGGACTGTCTTATGTATTTTGACGTTCAAAAAGTGTTAATCTTCAGTCTGGTTTAAAAAAATGACTTTTAGTTTAGATTCAATCGTTCCCCAATCCCCACGTATGGCACTTTTCAGTAATGTCTAATGGTTCACGAACCACGGACATCTCCACACAAACTGTACTGAAGTCGGCCCGCAGCCGGTCCACAAACAGTCCGGTTTGACTAAAGCTTAACACCTCTACATTAATGAAGACCTGACTCATTCACATACTTGTATTATAATCGTAATTATAACTACCAAAACATCTCAACAACCTGCGTGTACTGGCTCCATTTGCAAGCAGCTCGCATGTGGTCGCGTGCGACTGCTACCATGCCGACTGCAGCCCGTAGGGAGGCGTCCCAGACGGACCGTTAATTCGCTGACCCGCATACCTCGCCAGCGATACACTTGCGTTAGAGCCGAGCGTACGTAGTACACAACTTGTTGCTATTAGACAGGGGGTATCATTCATCAACATCTGCTTAGCCTTTTCCCAAATATGTAGCAGCCACGGAGTCTGGGTTTGTGCCCGTTTGATGGCGATAGGTTCGCCCCCTATTACATGGGACTTAAACATAACTGGCAAAATGTGACTGTACTAATGAGTACACCTCTGCGAACCCTTCGGGGATTACAGGCGTTATATTATGTTTATGTAGTTAACCTCCCAAATTATTCGGTTATGTTCAACTAGCAATATTGTGATTGTGTCTTATTCCTACTTATTACGTAGACCGTGATGTTGGTGTGGCTGGTGCGCCTGCCGCGCTTCGGTCGCACACCGACCACCGCACACGGCGTATGAGCTTCCTATAGTTATTATTCTACCATCAGTTCCAACGGTAATGGTGTCAAATTAATTTTAGTAATAACTGCTATTATTTCAAGTTTCTATTTGGTAGTTTCTATCGCCGATTATTAGGAAGATAATTTTCTGTAATTTACTGTAGACAAGGTTGAATGTGAAAACATTAATTTGAAGCTTGTTAAAGCCAGTGAGGAGAAATTAGTTAGTAGAAACTTTAATGAACATGACAAAAGTAAATTGTACAATATGTTAATTCACTGTAAGATAATGCCCAGCCTGAACTGTTGGGGTCGACATAAATTTATATGCCTGTAGACGGCTACACGAATAGAAATTAGCTAAGTAACTATAAACCTGAAAAAGCAATTTACATAAATGGAGATTACTTCAGTGCTACCTTACTTAACCAATTAAGATCTCTTTTATAAGTATTTTATGAGCAATAAAAGTCGAGCCGTGACTTCGTGGCTAAACTTGATAATTTCTAAGTGAAACTGGAAAGTGTAGAAGTTATTATGTACTAGTAGACAAGTGAAATGTTTTTCTTTACAAGACTGGTCTAGAATGATTTCTATGAAAGTGGCGAAATACAATGTTGCTTCTTTTACATTTTTGTCGATGGCTAAAATCATCCTCATAGCTGTGGACGGGTAAAATAGTTAAAAGGTCTGCAGCGTAGCCACACTGGATGGCAAAGCTGATGCTTGCCCAAAAAATAGACCAAATGTTTATGAAGTCGGTCCAGAACTTAAATTGTTGCTGTAGACATGTAGAGAAGGAAATAACACTAGCTAGCAAAAAATGAAAATGATAAAAGAAAAGCCATATTGAACAAGAACCAAGGACACCGAACATGATTTGGAGAACATAATATTACACTGATCTGTAATTAATTACTCAAAGACCAAATCTAAAAGAACAAGAAATTTTGCTAAAATTGTCAAAAATCCTAACGATGTTAGACCAATGGGGCAAGACTATAAAAGCTCACTGTAACTGTACTCCCAATATGGTCAATGAGGTCAAGCTATTTTGATGCATAAAAGGTCATTTAACCAATTTTCAACCAATGATGATGAGACCTTCTTTTTCGTATCCATGGCACGACTTATTTTCTTGGCTAATTTAATGCCGATGACTGGAACTAGCTGTGCTAGCGCCATTAGTTTCATAGTTACCTTCCCTATTGTCCGCTTAGTTAGAAACTTCACAACTACCAAGAAAGACTTCATCAATGTTCCACGCACTGTTTCCTTCAGAAATCTAAAAAAAGTCTCCTCCTCCTTATAAAGTATAAACGATTCTGTCATCAAACCTACATAGTCAGGTAACTGTAAAGATGGAGCTTGCGACAGCACCAGCTGTTGGCTCATAACTGTCACACGTATTTAGCCGCGGTTGTCGGCAACCACATCATTATACCTGCTTCCTAGCGCCATCTCTTATCCCAAAGCACTAAAGTTTATTTTAGCATAATCGCGATTTCTGATATTTGTGTCATCTTTGGGTGAAGACTCCCATGTAATTGTAGCATCAGTTTGGGCTATCATGGCTCTTATGTCTTAGTTATAAGGGTGACGTTGGTGTGTATTTGGTGTCGTATTCATGTCATCTCTAGGTGGTCATTAGCGATGGCTGCCAACCGTGGTTAGTGTTACGTTGCTCTGCCATTCATGGACTAAGGTTCTCGTTAGTGGAACACTTTTTTTGTAGTTAGTTTACATTTTATTTTTCACACTATCCCTGCATTGTGTTGAAGAATTTCTTGACTTATCATAGCACAGGTGCATTGAATGAAACTTTTTAAGAAAGTTTGCTATTTGAAAAGTAATACCGCATTTAGTAGAAGCATTGGATAAAAAGCCATGGATGAATTTGTCTGAATGATAATAAAGCTAGAAAGGGCTCAAATGCTTACATGACCGACGTGTTCCAACAACAAGACATCAATAAGGATAAAGGGCAGGAGAATGACGATGTTGACGATTGACGTTACACCCATACTATTTGTAGACAAAGTGCAAACTCGAATTCAAAGAATTTATTACAATTAAACTATTTCTAAGCACTTTTAAAATGACGCTCTTCTAAATCATAAAATCTCTGGTACGTTGTGGTTGTTCCTATAAGTGTTTGGAGTTGATGGTTTGGGGTCCTTGCTTGTAGATCAGAAGGTATGTTGAAGATAAACTCCGTTTAAGAACGAATATTGAATGTGTATTTATTTACAAAAAGGGTCGTCTTTTATATTATTTTACCAATTAACAATAGCCAATAGAAACTTGTACATTAAATTTGAAACACTATTTACAAAATAAAAATCCAATAAGAATCCAAGGATTTTTGACCAATCGCGTCACAGCACTGTTGTCGTGTTATTTCCACGAGAGGCGCTGGTATGCTCACGGCGCGGCACGGCGCGGCGGCGCGGCGGGCGACTTTTCCCGCCATTTCGCCACTCGCGACGAAAGCATAAATATATGTGCCACGTCGCGCGCGCGTTAGTGTCGGGCAGGCCTCCGTCGAGTGAAGACTGAAGATGCAGTGATGAAGATCGAAGACACGTCGAACCGAAGCTAGAAGAGTGGCCTCACAGCTCCCGACACTCCTATTTCTTTACGGAATCGTCAAAACGTTGAAATAGTTCTTTTCAGAACTGCTTGCTTCGATGTTTCTTATCAGAACGTCAGAAACGTTATACCAAAGTTCTTATCAGAACTGCTCGCTTCAATGTTTCTTATCAGAGCGTCAAAAAACGTGGTAATGTGCAGTGACTGGTGATGGTGGCTACAGTACTCCCCCTCAAGCGAAGCGTACCGGCAGCTTGACGACACGGCCTGAGCGCGTTGACCTGTTGATGGCGGGCTGTGACGTCACGTTGACCGTAGGTACTTTTGCTTGTTGCTTGGTAACAGCTGATGTGGTACTGGTTTTCTTGGTAACGGTTGGTGAGGTACTGGTTTCCTTGGTAATGGTTGGTTGTGGTGGTATTGTGGTAACATCTTGGGTTAACTTGGTAATGGTAAACTTGTTTGGAGGTAAGGTACAGGTATCCTCTGAGATGACATATGCAGGCTTAAGTCGATCAATGGAAATGTTGGCTTGCCGATTCGGTAGCTGCACAGAGTACACTTTATCTGTTCGGCTTATGACTCGATATGGGCCTTCATATGGAGCTTGGAGTGGTTTCTTGACTGCATCGGTTCTAGCAAACACGTGACTGCACTTGCGTAAATCTTGATGCACGAATACGCGTTTGTTGTTGCTGTGATGCTCTGTGACGGCTTGCGGTTTGTTCGCTTGGATGACGTCACGAAGTTTTTCCACGTAATTATAGTCCATTGTAGGTACGTAGGTATTTGATGTGAAGAAATCGCCTGGCAGACGTAAGTTGTATCCGTAGGCAAGTTCAGCTGCGCTCACGCCCGTGTCGGTGCGTAGCGCGGCGCGTAAACCAAGTAACACGGTAGGTAGCTCGTCGATCCATGTACTCGTGTCGGATAGTTTGGCGCGTAATGCTGTTTTGAGCGAGCGATGCCATCGTTCGACCATCCCGTTGCTTTGAGGATGATACGGTGTTGTGCGATTCTTCTTAATACCCATTTGTTTCATTAGGTTTTGAAACAGCTGACTCTCGAACTGGCGACCTTCGTCGCTTGTGAGTGTAGTCGGGCATCCAAATCTTGATATCCAATGTTGGTAGACGATATCGGCTATTCGATCAGCTGATATTTCGTCGGTAGGTATTGCTTCAGGCCATTTCGTGAGTCGGTCGATCATTGTTACTAAGTAGCGATGTCCTTGAGCTGTTGTAGGTAAAGGTCCTACAATGTCCACATGTAGATGTTGAAAACGATCGCTTGGCGGGAAAGCAGAGATGTTCGAGAATGTGTGACGTTGTATCTTGCTTTTCTGACAATGTAAACAAGTTCGGGTCAAACGGCTGATGTCTGTGTTCATTGATGGCCAGAAGTATTTTTGGGTTATAAGTTTTCGAGTCGTTCGCGTACCAGGATGACTAATGTTGTGCACGCTGTTGAAAACTTCTTGTCTATGTTCTTCTGGTATATAAGGGCGAATATAAGTCGTAGAGGTTTCGCAGTATAACTCGACGTCAGTGTTTGGTATTATTATTTTCTTGAGAGTGATGTTTGTTTCTTGCAATAATTGTTGAATGTTGCTGTCCTTTTCTTGTGCGCTGGCTATTTCCTTGAAGTTTGTTGTAGATGGGCATGAGATAGTTTCGATGCGGCTGAGTGTGTCGGCGACGATATTTTGTTGACCGCTCACGTGACGTAAGTCGGTGGTGAATTCACTGATAAACAAGAGTTGTCTCGTTCGTCTCGGTGTTTCAGTACTCGATTGAGTTTTAGACATAACATATGTTAGCGGCTTATGGTCGGTGAATATAATAAGGTGACGTCCTTCAAATGTCTTGCGGAAATGTTTGACTGCCATGTAGATTGCGAGTAGCTCTCGGTCGTAGGTAGAATACTTCTTTTGTGCGTCGTTGAATTTCTTGGAAAAATATCCGAGCGGTTGCCACGTGTCATCGATGTATTGTTGTAGGACGGCGCCAGCAGAGTTATCGGAAGCGTCGCAGAATAAAGCAAGTGTAGCATGATGTGATGGGTGAGCTAGTAAAGCTGCGTTTATGATGCTAGCTTTACATTGCTGGAATGCTTGAGTTGCTACGTCGGACAACGTGATCGGAGTTTTGTCTCGCTTCTTTACGTTATGTAGGTATGAATTCAGCGGGGCTTGTAGTGCTGCAGCGTTAGGTATATGATCGCGATAAAAGTTGATCATTCCAAGAAATCTTCGTAATTCTTCGATTGTGGTAGGTATTGGATAATCGGTGATTGCTTGAATTTTATGTTGCGGAGGTTTGATTCCTTCTTTTGATACGGTGTAACCTAGGAACTGGGCTTCTGACTTGCCTAGATTGCATTTGGCGGGGTTGATAGTGATGCCATTGTCTTCTAATCTCTTTAGTACGATGTGGAGGTGTTCTCTATGTTGGTCTTCGCTTTCTGATGCTAATAATAAGTCGTCTATGAATGGGAAGACGAAATCTAATCCTCTTAGTACTTCATGAATGTAGCGTTGAAACGTTTGTCCCGCGTTCTTCAAACCGGGGCACATACGTGGGAATTCAAACAATCCCATTGGGGTGATGATGTCTGTCTTCTCAATGTCTTCTTCTCTTACGCTCAGCTGTTGATAGGCGCGGTTGAGGTCTATTGTTGAGAAGATAGTTTTTCCGGATAGGTGATGTGTGAAGTCTTTGATGCGTGGAACAGGGTATCGATCTGGTATGGTGATGGAGTTAAGTCGGCGATAGTCACCACAAACTCTTATGTCGCCATTCTTCTTAGGTACGATGTGTAGAGGTGATGACCATGGGCTTTTACTAGGTCGACATAGTCCTTGTTCGATCATGTTTTCAAATTCCTTCTTCACTATTTCGAAACGATGTGGTGGAATTGGTCGAGCTCGGCTGTGTATCGGTGGTCCTTTTGTTTCGATGAAATGTTGTACTTGGATATCGGAGTTTAGTTTCATCGATGTTAATCTCGTTATGCCGGGATATTGGGCTAAAATGTCGTGGTAGGATTGCGACATGTCGATGCTGCGTATCGTAGGTACGTTCGATACTCGTACCGGGGCATTGACCTTTAAACTCGTAACACCGTCGATTAATCTTCGGTTTTTAAGGTCGACGATGAGTTGATGATGTTTGAGGAAGTCGGCTCCGAGTATGGGTTTTGAGACGTCAGCTACGATGAATTTCCATAGGTATGGGCGACGTAGATTGAGGTCAAGGGATAATGTTTTCTCGCCATACGTAGCTATAGTCGTGTTGTTCGCTGCGTATAGCTGGAATGGTAACGGCGTTGGTATTTGTCCCTTACTTCTCGGTAGCACGGATATGTTGGCTCCAGTGTCGACTAAGAATGATAATTTGGAGTTTCTGTCGGTGATATACAGGCGGTGGGATTTTTCTTGAACGCCGGTGTCCGCCACTGCCAACGTTCCGTCTAGTTTTCCGTGTTCTGTTTCTGTTGCTTGCTGAATGAGCAAGGTGATGTACAGCGTCTAGCTTGCTCCTTGAAACGGCGGTGATAATAACAAAATGGTGATGGAGAAACATCGTGGCTTCGTTGACGTGACGTGCTGCGGTGACGAGATGAGTGACGACTACGACGATAATTATTGTTGTTGTGATATCGATCTGACTTCAATTCTGCTATTTCTAGTGATAATTTTCTGATCTCGCTGATTAGGTACTGCGTATCAGCTTGCGGTGCGGCTTGTGATGGTGGTGCGGGTGCATACACGGCTGCGACTTCTGTTGGTGCTGTCTGCTCCATAATTTTGTCGGCGAGTAGCGCGAGTTCGTCGAGCGTTGTCTTGGTGGTGAAGGTTTCGCTGACTGCGAGGACTGACCGGACGTGTGATGGGAGGTGATTCGTCCACATAAGTCGCAAGGTGGAGTCGGGAACCTTGTCTCTGGCGAGATTTCGCATGCGGTGGAGTAGCTGCGTTGGCTTTTGATCGCCGAGTTCCATGTCGGACAGTAGTTTCTGGAACTGACGGCTGTCGGATTCCTCGTAGGCAGATATGAGCCTATTCTTGATCGCGTTGTACTGATCAGTCTCTGGTGGGTTGTAGAGTAGGTCCATAATCTGCTCGATATCCTGTCGCTCGAGCTGTGCGATGACCATCTGTGCGAGTTGGGCTTGGCCTTTCTTGAGATCGTTGGTTGCTGCTTCGAAACTGATGAACCAAAGCCGTGGTCGATCACGCCAGAAAGGTGGAATACGCATGGTGAGCGATATTCCAGCTGCTTCGGCCTTCTGGACTGGATTTGAGCTTGATTGTTGTTCTTCAATTTGGCAGGGATTCGACATCTTGATTTATTTTGCTGGAGACTGGCAGAGCTTCGTTTGGCGATACTGGCAGGGCTTCGTTTGGCGATACTGGCAGAGCTTCGTTCTTGATCTTCAGTGTTCTGGCAGGAGAGGGTCACCACTTTGGAGTTGATGGTTTGGGGTCCTTGCTTGTAGATCAGAAGGTATGTTGAAGATAAACTCCGTTTAAGAACGAATATTGAATGTGTATTTATTTACAAAAAGGGTCGTCTTTTATATTATTTTACCAATTAACAATAGCCAATAGAAACTTGTACATTAAATTTGAAACACTATTTACAAAATAAAAATCCAATAAGAATCCAAGGATTTTTGACCAATCGCGTCACAGCACTGTTGTCGTGTTATTTCCACGAGAGGCGCTGGTATGCTCACGGCGCGGCGGCGCGGCGGGCGACTTTTCCCGCCATTTCGCCGCTCGCGACGAAAGCATAAATATATGTGCCACGTCGCGCGCGCGTTAGTGTCGGGCAGGCCTCCGTCGAGTGAAGACTGAAGATGCAGTGATGAAGATCGAAGACACGTCGAACCGAAGCTAGAAGAGTGGCCTCACAGCTCCCGACACTCCTATTTCTTTACGGAATCGTCAAAACGTTGAAATAGTTCTTTTCAGAACTGCTTGCTTCGATGTTTCTTATCAGAACGTCAGAAACGTTATACCAAAGTTCTTATCAGAACTGTTCGCTTCAATGTTTCTTATCAGAGCGTCAAAAAACGTGGTAATGTGCAGTGACTGGTGATGGTGGCCACAAGTGCAACCCTGCTATAAAAGAATCACTTTCATCATGGAAGTCTGACGGCTGTCGCACAGCTGGTTCCCGTTCATTATCACAGCACGATATTATATTGTAGTGACACACATTTTTTACTCGCCGCCACTAAATTGCACTTTCATGTGTAGCGAGAGTTTTTTTGTAATATATTTTTCTTATAAATGAGGTTTTAAGCTGCTTTAATAGTTTATGAGTGTTAAAGCAGCTTAAAGTTTATGAATGTTTAATTAGGACTTTTAATAGTGATCTCTATCGTGATTATCACCTTCAGCTAAACGAACATTATACGAGTAGTTACGAGTACCTACCTTATTGTAAGATCCTTAGAATTCTTTTCAACCATTTTACGATCGCATTGTTGGTCGTCTATACTACTACTACTAAGCTACTACTACTACGACTAAATCTCATTCTATGTGACGCAGTACTTTTCCTCCGCGTCTGATTGTAGCTGGTGGCGTTCTGTAGTTTCTGCCTACGGCCATAGGACACAGAGATGAGTTAATGTTATGAATTTTTCTTTGTAAGGTCTATGTTGATTTTCAATAATCATTTTTTCAAAACTATTCTGCCACTGAATACCAGCACAAGTGACAGTGCGAATCTATTTATTTGTCTTCCTATTAACACGACAGCGCCATACTTCACACCTGCCTGCCAGGTCACCTGTACACCTGTGCTTTTCGTACTAACGTTATGCGTAACGTTACCGTCTGCGCACGCGCCGATGTGGTGCCGTTACGACGCAACCAGAGCGAAACACCGACCCACGATAACCGGATCTTACACCCTATGCCACTACAGTGCTAGGTGATTGTGAGAAAATTAAAGTACGATATATGAGGCTGGCACAGGTACGTCGCCGCTTTGCACGGCCCTCACGAATGAGTAAGCCCGGACATCGCCAAAGGAGTTTGGTGCCCGGAAGCGGGCTGCGCTGGATGGGTCGCGAACGTCATGCGTAGCAGTTCTCGCGGCCCATCTGCAAAGGCGACAGTAGGCTCACGGCGCGCGGCGGTGTTTTTCAGTGGGTGCAATCTCCATATAACCTCTCCCCGGACGGTGCGGTATGCGTTAGGCCTTTTTTCACCGCTTAGTGGATGGGCACAAACGAAGAGAGGCGTATACCCAGCAGTGGGTGAAATCGGGCAGCGGGTATACGTAACTAAGGAAAGCCGGCGCGATATGTGTTTGTTCTGACACTAACTGGAGCCCGGAGCTGGAGCTCGGTTCTGGGGGCTGTCGTAATATTTGGTAACAGATGATTTTTTAACTTATTAATATTTTGAAGGTTTTCTGAAGCAAATGACACTCCTTCGTTACCAAGTCATTATTGTTGTGTAATACACTCGAGAGCAATGAATCCGGGTCACTTAAAGAATGTTAAAAATCTCGGAAACTAAAAATGATAGGTTAATGCAATAAATTGTATTCAATAGACAATGTAATACTCCTTAAATGAAAGTAAAAAAAATACGAGTCGCCATACATTTTATTAACACAAAATTACATAAAGAAAAACTAAAAAAACTGCTGATCTCTCCTTGAAACAAAAATAGGAAACATGAAATTTTTGAACTTTATTACGATTTTCTTGAATTTTAATACTTCGTATTGCCTCCTCGTGCTTCCATTACTGCGTTTACGCGGTTTGGCATGCTGTACACCAAGTTCCTTATACGATTTTGGGGAATATTCTCCCATTCCTCTGTGAGAGCAATTTTGAGCTCACGAAGCGTGATTGGGGGAGGGTTTCGTTGTTTTACGCATCTGCCTAGCTCGTCCCAAGCATGCTCGATCGGGTTGATATCCGGGCTGCGCGCTGGCCACTCCATACGAGTAATGTTCATCTCTTGAAGGTAGTCATTCACAATCCTATCTGTATGAGGTCGGGCATTGTCATGCATAAATATAGCATCCTCACCTAAATTGACCATAAATGGACCAACGTGATCATTGAGGATTTCTTCCACATATCTTACGCTAGTTAAAGAGCCGTTTTCTATGATCACCAGCTCTGTGCGACTTTCAGAAGAAATTCCGGCCCACACAAGTACAGACCCACCACCGTAGGCTACTTTTTCTTCGATGCATGCTTGCTTGAATCTTTCCCCTGGTCTTCGATACACTCTGTGTCTTCCATCGTGCTCGTAGAGCATAAATTTTGATTCGTCGGAGAACATAACTTTTGACCAATCTTCAATACTCCAATTTACGTGGCTCTGGGCATATCTTAGTCTTGAAATACGATGCCCACGCTCCAGTTTAGGGCCGTTTGCAGGTCTAAGGGGTTTTAAGTTAGATTCAGCAAGCCGACGTCTTACTGTCTATGCACTTGGGTTACTTCCTCCGAGGCGTCGAAACTGATTTGTGAGTTCAGTTCCTGTGAGAAAGCGATTTCGAAGCATGGTGTTCACCAAGTATCGGTCTTCTCGTGCTGTGGTACACCTGGTTCTGCCCGTTCCTGGTCTGCGTAGGTTAGAACCAGTTTCTTCGTAACGTCGGAGAACTCTTTGTACTGTTGACAGCGACACACCGACAGTCCTGGCTGTATCGCGCTGACTCCGGCCGGTTTCCAGCATTGTAAGTATTCTGGTGCATTCTTCAGGCGTAAGCGACATAATTTCAGCTTGAATAATGAATATAGAGCACTATCAACATGGTTTATGTACCCACATAAATGACAGATTACAAACAAAAGCAAAACCAAATGCTGTAATTTCGTAGTTCCATCTTCGAAAGTGGCCCTTTTTCAAATTTGATTTTTTTATGATATAACTTTACAATAACTAAGAAGTTTTAATACCTTCATTTAAGGAGTATTACATTGTCTATTAAATACAATTTATTGCATTAACCTAGCATTTTTAGTTTCCGAGATTTTTAGGATTCTTTAAGTGACCCGGATTCATTGCTCTCGAGTGTACTACTGCGAATTATCACACGTTGTTATACACGATATGTAATTATCTATGTAAGTAGTGTTATGTGGTATTGTGATTGTGTTTGTGGTGTTATGTGGTGCTATAGTCAATAGGTGGCTTGTAATGTATAATTAAGTAGGTAAACATCTGTGGAGATGACACTAGAAAGAGTGATTCGTCTCAAGCATTGTAGAATTGGAGAAGTCAAACATTATCACCACTCTGGGTAAACACGTTGTTAACCAGCAAAAACATCGACAATTCTCGTTGAGAGGCTGTCAGAAGCTACAAGATACCTCGAAGTGAAATTACATATATGTTGGCTGAATTGGAAAGGTTACATTAAAACTAGATAAACGAGCAATGGCCAAGTTGCACTTGCAAGCAGATAGCAATTTTATTCAAATACGCAGTGTGTGCACGCCCTGTGCAGTGCAAGGGAGCGTTACTTGTCAAGATTTGCATCGATATGTCAACCTTGGTACATTTGTTGTAGTTCTGTGATTTCTCGCATGGACAAGAAAGTTGGATGAACATCATCTTGCTGAACAACGAAATGAGGTTTCACTATCACGATTCATACCTGATTATGTACAGTGTGTAGGAAATGTGTATCTACGTCAGAACACTTGTATGCAGGACGCATCCTCGATACAATCATGTTCTCAACTCGGTCAGTGACGGACACGATGCAGAAAGATGCAGAGACCCACATAAATACTTATATGTATATAGACCATAATACTGAACTAATGAATCTTTGAATACCAAAAGTTTTTAAAAGCCCTGCAAGGAAAGCTAACATAAAAGTCGGAGAATTGGAGGAAATGCCTGAATTTTCATAGAAACGCTAGTTTAAGAACACGAAGTTAGCAGATTAAAATAGTCATACGATGTGAAAAATCAGTAAAAAATTCTATGGAACAACAGACTCGAAAGAAGAGTCGAGAAATAAGTCTACTCCATTGTTAGGAGTGTCTTGCTAGGTCTTCTTCTTCTCTCGTATCGACGGCACGTCTAATCAGAATTCTTGCGTCTAGTTAGGGGCCACTTCAAAAGTGGCGTTTTTAAGTTCTCCAAAGTGCAGTCTTGATAAAGATTACTGAGATTTAAGGATGAGTGTCTTGTTCGTACTGTCCCAACAGCTCTGTATGTAGTGGGATGCTGTTCAGCGGACGGCGCCGGCCAGGGCGCTGACCCCGCGGGCGCGGAACTGGGTGAAGGTCACGCGCACCTCCGCTAACGGTACCCTCCCATACTGACGTCATAGGTACAAGTATTTAGGTTGTTGTTTATTGACTACTAGTTGTTGTTCAGGGTTCGTAGCAGAGTCATTAGCCGGCAGCCTTAGTACATAATGTTTATGTTGAAATTATTTACAAATAACATTAGGTACCTACGCCTGTAATCCCTGAAAGGTTAGGCCCAGGTGTACCTTCAGTGCACAAACTCTCGCCAGTTATATTTAAGTCCGATACAATAAGGGGTGCCCCCATTGCCATCAACCGAGCACAAATTCTGACTTCGGACTGCAACTGAGGAATTCCTGATGGAAAACCCAATAACGCTAAACACGAATCGGAAATCGAACTGGAATCGAACAATGATCAGCAGAAACGCTTTTTGGTCGCAAGCGCTAAGACCAACGCAACGAGACTATTTTAGTGATCGAGGCGATCTGAATCGATGTGGTACGCAATACGGAAGTATTTGCCATTAACTCTCCAAAAATTTGCCAATAATCTCCTTAAGTTGTACAGATGCCAGCACGCCAAGCTACCCGAAACTGTCCAATTTTCCCAGTCAACCTAGAAACAAATGCTCTAACAACAAGTCTGTATTTAAAAAAAATTACTGATTAAACTAGCTTGATGTGCTGGCTGGCGTCTGTACATTGAAAAACAAAACTGAATTCCACTACCACCGTAGGCGCGTAGAAACAATTCCAATAGATATTTACGATCATGTTTTTTTATTAAATCTGAACATTGAACCAGATGACGCCAACTCCACTTTTGCTACTACTTTCTCTCGACAAGAAAAAGCGAATCAACAAAAGCAAAATTGTTGAGAATAAAAAAATATTTCCGTGTTGTTATTATAATGTGTATCAAAGTTGTTGGAATTGAGGCTGCAATGTTTTCCTAACAATCTAATTCGGATTCAATAACGAAGACGCCGACGGACTTCTAGAAGGCCCTGACAAAGTAACATTCTATTCACATTAACGATGATTGAAAAACCAAAATATATAGGACTGACATTAGATACCGAAAAGTGTCAATTCTGTTTTATGTAGATGTAGAAATACGGAACGTAACGCATTAAAAGCGTTTGCCACTTGTCTAACTTCCAACATATTTAAGTATTTAAAAGCAAACAAAACCAAAAAAAAACATTACCGTAATATAATGACAAAGGACCACCTGTAAATAATGTATTCAAACATAAAGTAAGCCTATAGGACAAGAATCAAGATCAATATCATTCTCTATTCAAAGCATCAAGCTTTACGGAATGCGCACACGCAGAAGGGCTGATGAATACTGATACGGCGGATACATTAGGCTAGTACTAAACTACTGTTTATAGGTAAAATAAAAAAAGAAAATGAAACAAAATCCGACCCTGACTAGGGCACACAACATAAAGAAGTAGTCATTTAAAACCTTTAACTTGAAATTCAGTCGGTGAAGTAAATAAGAGAGTGTTAGAAATCGATTTCCTAAACAAAAGTTGTCGTGAAGATGGCTTCATTAAGAAAGTAGTTACAGCAAACTACACCGTCCTCCAAGTGTGAACAGCATTAGCAACAGATATGAATGACGATGCATGACTTTACGAGCTAACGTAATTTACTGCACAGCGCTTCACTTATTGCATTTACGAATAAGACGATCACAATAAGTAGGATCCAACACCAATCTATACTAAAGGAATGCGACCACCAATCGTTTTGATAAAGCAATGCACACACTGGCACGCGCAGCTCGTGACGATCATTGACCCGCGGCCAGCCGGCCACTGGGTGAAGGTCACGACTCATAGCGGTGCTCATGACGTCACGGCTAATTATCAACATGTTGTATTAGAAAGTGCAGCCAGAGACGTACGACAGGTGACTGATGATCCAATAGAGACGTGTGACAGGTGACTGATTGTTGAGGTATTGGAGACGTATGACAGGTTACTGATAGGTGCAGCCAACGAGGATGTATGGCAGATGACAGATAGTGGAGCCAATTGAGACGTATAACAAAGAACAAATACAGTTTTGTCAAATCAAACATGTTATGTGCCTGAAATAGGTATTCCTGTATTTTCAGCAAGAGTTATAATTGGTTAAATCTTTAAAATTATAACATCTTAAAGATACGTAAAAGGTGTAATTAACATTTTATCCTGACAGGTGACAGATAGACCGACAGAAGACCGACAGTTTAGCCAGTGGAGACGTGTGACTAGACTGACAGACAGACTGATAATGGAGCCAGAGACGTATGACAAGTATCCGACATACCTGCAGTGGATGACTGATATCACATAAGATAGAACTGAACTTGAAGAAACAGACAGTCATATAGTTTGGGAGTTCGAAGAGGAGGAAAATTAAGACATTTGAGTTAAAAACTCATTTGTTGGCTGCGAAAGTTGGTGGTTAGAAGAGAAAGCTAAATTGTTTTGGGAAAATCATTGGAATTTAGGTCATGTATGTGGACTTGTGGAGTAATAGAGTGAGAGACCAAATAGATTAAAAATTGTCTTCTGTTGCATAACTTTGCTGTAGATATTTTCAAAACAGGCTTGTTCCAGGCTTCATTATCCTCATACACCATTTACAATTCCAATACATCTCCACAAACTACAAGTATCATAACACTTTTAAGTGTTAGTCTATTTCGTTGTTTTCACAAAGTTCCTTAGTTACTTCTTTCTTACCGTCAATACGAGTATTGTTGTTCTTTAATTTCTCAAGTTGAGCATCCCGGATTGGGGCAAGTTTAGTTTCAAAATTGCCACTACGGTTGAATGTGCCATTGTTGATTTTATCATTATGACCATCTTCTACAGTTTGACGGGCAATGAACTTGGTGTATGTTAAATTTTAACAGTTTTCAATGTCGTGAACATACCATTTATCACCTACAGTATATAGGCGCAGGTAGTTTATCTTATAACTTCGTTATTTCTCATAATTTTCGCTCGATCGTTATGATAAATGGTTTCGCGAATTCATAATACCCTCTTGATTGCGAACATAACCTTAATTTGCTATTCTGTCTTTTGTCTTTTTTTCTTAGTTCACGGCATTGCTTTTACTCATTAATCTCCGTTTAAGTGTGGCCTTAATTCTTTGACGACGGTTTAGGAGTCGTCCATATAAGTGACCAGAGAAAGCTTAACGGGACTCGTCGTATCCTCGGAAATTGGAAACGTGTGGGTAGGTTGACGATATATTGATCGCTAAGCCAATTCACGACACGGATTCCAAAATATTGAAAGGTCAGTCACCAAAAATTCTAAAAACTATTGAGGAAAGCGATTGTGTTTTGTCATTCTAATATTCAAATCAACGAGCTAGAACGGTATCATGGATTTCTTCGAATATGAAATAAAAGAAAACAGTGAAATATTTCTGAAGAGTGTGCGTGCGTTGAAAATTGTAGCACACAATAAAAAGCATAAAGCATAGCGAAATTGTAACTTGAATGAAAATAATCATCTCGATTTTTGTGGGTTTTAAGAGCAATGGCAGCCCAGAGACAATGCACTATGTACAGCGATTGTACTGCCTATGGTTCTAAAAATATTCATTGGTAACGGAACTATATCGGACGCGTATCGATTATCGATCCAATTCGCTCGCATTCTAAGATTCTTAATAGTGGGACATTGGTTTCCAATCCAAAACCGTATTGTTTTGTGATTTGTTTTTGACTTTTGCTTTGTCATAAAAGTGATGTTTTTCAGCGGTACAGTTACTGCTATTTTACATGGAACGACTGCCTATCTGACCACCACAATCCAGTTACTGGGTAATACGATACCCATTCCCCAAGCCTGTTATTGATATTTCTGTTATTTCAATATATTACCACAAAACAATTTTAACCAAAAGAGCCTTGTGCTCAGAGGTGGCCACAAACTATCAACGCACGTAAAGCAAATTACATACCCACAATTCTCCAAAGTGGTTGCTACGAGCATCACCGATGCGAATAAACCTTAACCTCTTTCGAATGACTCAGATTTCAAAAAAGTGGAAGTGAAGTCCAAGATGCGTTGACAGCGAGTTGCACCAGTTATTGTAGGGAGAAAGTTTTTGTTTATGTGGTGGTAACGTCCTCGAAAATAACTCAGCTGATTTACATACGTTTATGTTATTTACCGTTGGTGTGGCGCCAGCGAGCGAAACAAAAGCCGTTGAAATATTTGTGGTATTTAGGTCTGGGGCGGAGAAACTGGTTATATACTTTATAATGATGATGAAGATTCTAGTAATAGTCGTAGTCGAGATGAATCATCGGAGGATAGACAAGAAGCAACTCCAACTAACGGGACAAGACTTTGTAAAGTAGATGATGATTACAAAGTTACAGGAAAATCGAGGCGCACCGCTAATAGATATATATTTAGTAGGTGAGTAACAGAGAACCAAACGAGCTTGACCGAAGCAATATAATGATAGTGAAGATTGCAGTAATAGATAAATTGAATGATTGGAGGATAAAAACAACAACAAAAACAAATCACGCAGCAAGACTTCAACGACAAGAAATCGGAATATTTTTGGTAGGTAATAAAAAAAAAGTAAATAGGCAATAGTGAACCCAACGAACTTGACCGAAGCGTAGATGGTAAATATTATAGTAATACTCGAGATACATCATTGTAGGACAAAACAGCAACAAATCCAAATAACGGGACTCGACGTAAGAAAGCAGAATCCATAATGATTACAAAGATGATCCAGAAATCTTGAATGTGTAGGTACTTTAATTTATAGTTACCTAAATCTGTCCAGTGGGGTTACTATGACGTCTTAAAGAAGGACTAAATCCAGTGTCAGGAGACCTAGCTATACAGGTCGTCTAGCGCCATCTCTTTCCCACACCGGAATTACTCCTGCTTTAAGACGTCATGGTAGGCTACCTGTAGTGTCTATCTCTTGTATCTTTAGCTGATTATGTATAGGTACCTATTATGACAATTCGTTAACTGTGGAGTTTCTGGAGTTTTACATGACTGTGCCAGCTTTAACTCCTTGATAGTCTGTAGAAAGTATTACAAAATCTTCGGCATCTACTATTACATCGGATTTATATAAGCTCTCAATTTTAATAAATCGATTAGTTACTTAGATAACATCATTAAGAATTTAGAACTTGATCTGGTTACACCGAGGATCATGAAATGTGGTTCATCCACTATTGGCTTAATGGATATTGTAGAGTTAAGATAGGTAAACAATACCATAAAAGTGTTCATAATCTACAGACGCCAGCACATCCTACTTTATTGCTAAAGCATTAGGATCAAGGTTGACTGGGAAAAATATGACAGTTTCGGGTAGCTTGATGTGCTGGCGTCTGTACTTACTATGGATGCCGAAACCTGAAGTTCCGTCAGTTACCCCCCAAAGGTTCATTGGAAGACCAGCGTCAGACAGCATCACCTGCCTGGCATGAATGCTGAAATGGACCTTTTTGGCGGAGCCGTGAGGCACACAGCTCATAACTATTGCTATGTATTTTCTATTTTTTTTAATTGGTTATTATTTTTTTATTTTGTATCTTTTTTTATTCCGTGTGCTTAATGAACTGACGTCAAATATACATATATTTTTTTTTGTATGGTATTGTTTGAACTTACACAATGTTAAGTAGTAAGTGCTAAAATTGTCAGTCAAGCATTATTAGGAGGCACACTTTAGTTTAAGTTTACTGAATGCTCCAGACCAAATCATGTCCCATATGTTTGAGTGTTCAAAGTGTCTCAAAACCAGCAGTTCTGAGGACCCTACAAGTACAAACGTCACTAATTCGGTAATTGGCGATGGTTAAATTATTAAAATTATTTTAACCACCGTTTTGTGACGAGGTAGAAGTTTATTCTTATTCTTTATTGCACACAAAATAACAAATTTGCATACAAATTGCAATAATATAGCTTATGATAGTACAATTGCGAGCTTAACCCAGAATTGGGTTTTCTTACAGCAAACCAAATTTTGACTGCGAGATTTGCAGAAGAGGATTTACTTACGTTTATGTATCTTGTTCCAACACTTCATCAATGACCATCAATTTACTCTGCTTCAATCTAGACCGTTCTTACTTTGCAATGCAATGGTCTTTAACCACGCAAATGATAGCAATTACCATAACTTGCTCATCAATGTATGTAAGCAGGACAGTACGGTGACATGGTTCGTCTTTTACAGTTACGAAATTACTGTTTATGTAATCAACTACTTTAGGTTTATGTGTAAACTACACATAAACCTATTAGTTAGGCTATAATCAAAGTTCAACATGTTTTGCAATGTTGCGATTTATAGTTTATTTCTATGATTAGTCTTATTAATAGCTATTCTATCACAACTATCATTATTGCATTCGTCATATAATCATACCATTGTTGCAAACTACATTGAATCGGGCCAAAATTTGGCGACAAGTTTGGCACCTTCAGTAATGCATTGAATGCGCACACTACTTTGTGCAGATATGAAGCTATCACAGATTTTGATGTAAGTTTAAGTATTGTTACAAGATTAAGAAATCCCTGGCTCGTAATACGAGTATTAGCCACTATTCCGTCTTCTACAGGACTGTCCCTTGTCTTGTTGTTGTGTTATACATTGTCAACTAGGTAAACTCCTTTCTCTAGCCATGAAAAACAAAACACCAAAGGGATTCGAAATTTAAACGACGATCATGGAGAAACGTTATTACCAGAGCGTATACACAATTTTCAGCAATCGCTTCGCTCCGAGTTGTAGATCAATTTTATTTGCCTTACTCCTTTTGTAATCGCACAATTTCTCTCCAATCGCAGCTCTGTACCGATCGCTTTCTACCTCAGCAGCACACATAGCTATGTCTGCACATACTTATGAGCCTATTTTTCATTTCAATTGAGTTTCTTTCGTAGAATTCATTTGTTATTGAAATAGGTTTGAAATAACTGTCAATGGAATCGTTACACAGGAAATTGAACATGGAACATCCGGCTTGAGCTTAGTTGGTGTAGTCATAATAGATTATTTAATTTTCTGTTAGACTATTGAAAGTATGGAAACAAAGACATTCAAATATTAATTTATGAGCGATAGACGGGCCAAGACGAAGAAAATCGTAATCTAAAACTTGTTACCACTTAGTAACAAGTCGCTCTGTCTAGTCTATTCGTGTGTCAAAATCGAAAAAGTTCGTTATTGTATAACAATATTCCCAATGTCCGCTCTATAACTGTTTTAAATCTCTTTGTGTGGAAAGAATCTTACAATTAATTCAGAGAATTATTATATAGATCGATGACTTATCATGAGGAGTTTGAGAAATATATTAAAGCTTAGATTCTAAACAATCTAAGATTTTTTGAAATAATAATAATGTTATGACTTACCAAAAATATTAACGTATGTCGCGCCATATTTAACGCAGAAATTAATCACAACACTAAATGAAAGTAGCACAATTCACCTGAACATTGAACAACTAAAGTCAAATTAAAAACTAAATATTTAAATAAAATAAGAAATATTGTACAACAACTTTCCAATATGGCGCGCTTGCGTGCGCGGTCGGCGTATATTTTTTTTTTGGTGTAAGCGCGGTCTCGTTCGGCCGGCGCGTTCGGAAGTGCTCGCGGCGCTGACTGTGCACTGCTGTTTGCGGGACATGCAGAGAACGGGAAATTTAAACTGTGAGGAGAGAGGACATCACATAGAGCTGTGAATACGAACAAGTTTATAATTGAAATACTTGCCAAGAAGCTTCATCTCTGTGAGAGTGTGAGTAGCGTTTTCACTACTATGTTGGAGTTGGCTTTCAGTCTAACCGGTTGCTGCTGATTTAACACGGTGTGACTACCTATGTGTCCTCTACAGGCCAGTTGCAGAGTGACACGATACATCTTGGTAATCGACGATCAAATTGGTTATCAGACTTTCTTTAGAAGGGTTCTACCTCCCCTAACAGCTATCAAAGTTCTACGAATGTAAGCCTGACGACTCATACGATTACTTTCAACTATCAAAAAATATACATAAAGTGTCACCACTCCACAATTACGACCTATTGTGCTATGCCATTTGCGACGTTTGCCACAAACCTTTAACTTGTTATTGTCACACTTTAATTTCGCTTGATCACTAAGCAGCAGCTCTATAGAGTTCCTGCAGCGACCGCCACGGTACTATCTAGTAGATCAGTCAATGGGAGGTAGGTACGTAGTTATAGGCCAATAGTCGTCGTGTATGTACTAACTAGATGGTACCGAAGAAAAACAAGCTTTTCCGGTGACTGATGTGTTTACCGACCGATATTGATCTGAAAATATAGGCGTTTTTTATACGACTAAGTAGCAAAGAGGATCTGTGTTCGATCAATATTTGTTTGGCCGATATTTTCCCGAAAAAGAATAAGTAAACCAATTTTAAAGGATTTTTCACTAACAACACTACATTCTTTCAGCAAGTTTATTTTAATGAATTAAAGATTAATTACTTTTTGTGACTCCCTCTCGATTTGAACATCCTTAACAACCTTCTAAAGCTGTAAGAACTGACATGTGCCACGGATGTCGTTGCAAAATATACTTACGTCTTGTGATGGTGGAGTCAGAGTGCTGAGAGTGCATTCCTCGGCCTGCTCTTTGTGTTAGGTATCCCTTTCTAACTCAGCGCACTGGTCAATTTTTCACGTAAAATCATGGTGTCTGATAATATCAAAAATTTTACAGTTACAACTAAGAAAATATAGGGAGAGAAATGGCATACCAACTTGTTTCAGTGAACGCCGCTGGAAACGAAGCGAGATTCTATCACCGACTATAGCGCTGTTCACAAATCTGCGCCTAGCCACTTTTCAGAAGCAATGAATCCTATTCTCTTTGAAAGTTGCTATAAAAATCGATGGGAATGTAAGTAATTTTAGGGACTTAAATACAGGGACGCAGCTCTATCTGTTACTAATAAATTGCACATTCATACAGCGTTTATGAGCTTTGAACACCTTTTCCCTCAGACTACAATTTCCCCAAAATATTATGCCGAATCTCAAAATTGACGAGACTAACCCATGGTATGCAATTAACCTTGTGGCCATATCTACCTTTTTTTAGTTTTTTAAAACATTGAATCCAGCAAACCTAATGAATGGGAGATCTTTGGACCTCCCTTCCTTTCATGTTCCTTCTTTTGATAAGTATGTGCTGTGCCAGAAGAGGTTAGCTTGATTAAGTGACAGAGGACGAATACCCAGCCCAGCTAGAAGCTACATTTTCCATTTCTTTAATGAATATATCAATAGGAGTATGTGATAGCGAGACGATTGATATGAGAGAATGGAAGAAAAAAACGTGTTGTGCCAACTTGTACTGGTAGTAACATGGGAGAATGAATGGAAGATGATGATGATGAATGAAAATGTTAACTCTTTTAATTTTGTTTACCGTCCATAGGTACTAGAGCTAGACTGAGCTCCCACGTGCAGGGAATGTAACTAACAACATAATAAACACTAACTTAGTGCCTAATTGATTCCTTCAATAGTTTTTTTGATCCAAGAACTAAACAAAAGCTAATTCTGCGTCATTAACTCATGACAACCACAACTGATACACAACACAAGTAGATTATACAAAGACGTAATCCGTAATTAATAACTAATTTGAGAATCCGATGATAAAAACTGAAACAATGGATATCGCGACAAAAACAATAAACTGATTGCAATAAAACTGTCCAGTTAATTGTTGATTGGAAATGGCGGACAAATGCGAGCGGCTGCTTCCGTGTAGCGAATAAAAATACCAAACGAAAACCCACATGAAAGAAAAAGAGGTGTACCTAATAGTGCACCCTCTTCCGTCGGTTATATTTTAAGTTCCATATAATAGGGGACGAGAATATTGGCGCCAACCGGGCACAAAACCAGACTCCGTGGTTGCTACTGAGAAATTCCTGATGGGAATCGAACCCTCATGGTCAGCAGTCCCGATTGGGACCAGTAGACCAACGAGGCAGTCCTTTCAGTTCAGTTTTCAAACTTTGGTTGTTACATCGTTACAGAAGTCTACCAGTTTTAACAAAAGGCATCGCATTACCCAGTTTAGTTACTGAATGGTGGAGGTCAGATGGACCTGGAGTTCAGCTGTATCTGGATAAACTGGAATCCGGCCCTCCAATATACTTAGTTGGGAAAAGGTAAGCACCTATGTGCTGTGAAGCTTTTATTACTTAATGGTAAGTACATCAGGCCTAATAGGCTTGTATCTGTTTTATGTCTCGACTGTAGTTTAATTAACTATTTGACACAACTAACCATGTTTGTTTACGGCTAAAAATACGTCTGTAATTCCGAGAATAGATGCTAAGATAAGAGTGAGTGGTTCACTTAATATTTATGATGTCGATTTTCGGAGAATTAGATGACTTGGCCCATAACAAAGTCTAATAGTGGAATACTACTTAGTGAAATATATAGCGCCCGCTAGAAAGATTACTTCCTGGCGGTGTCACTTTGATTATTGTTTTCTGCGAAGTCTATAAAGTACATTTTTTTAGGGTTCCGTACCCAAAGGGTAAAACGGGACCCTATTACTAAGACTTCGCTGTCTGTCTGTCTGTCTGTCTCCAGGCTGTATCTCATAAACCGTGATAGCTAGAAAGCTGAAATTTTCACAAATGATGTATTACTATTGCCGCTATAACAACAAATACTAAAAATAAAAATATTAAGGGGGGCTCCCATACAACAGATATGATTTTTTTGCCGTTTTTATAGATAATGGTACGGAACCCTTCGTGCGCGAGTCCGACTCGCACTTGGCCGGCTTTTTTTATTTATCGTACAAGTTCGTTCATTTTTCGTACATATTTTAGACATTGGACTGAAGTTCGTATAAAGTCATGTCACCGCCAGAAAGTATGACACCAGAATTCCATTAGGAATATTATTTCGATACATATATTGATTAATAAGATAGAGAGGCGGAGAAACCAGAAGTAAATAAAATTTATTAAACATCGAAGAAAGAAAGAAAGAAAAAAGTATTTATTTGTCGCAGGGACATGACGTGCATACAAAAAAAAAAAAATCATAAGAAGACATGATTGTGACCTCCACCGACCTACACAGGACCCGGGTGATGGATGTTACGGCCAGCTCCTTCACCGGGAGAAGGCCGCTCGCCCAACAGTGTGAACACTATAGGCTGATTATGCTTAAGCTACAGGAACCGAGCCCACTGCGCCATGCTGTTGTCATCTTTACTTCATAACTTAATATTATTATGAATGAGAAAGTAAGTTTGTTTGTTACCTTTTTACGTCTAAACCACTGAACCGACCATCCCGAAATGTTGCATATACGTTGTCAGGTGTACAGAAACGTACATAGGGTACCTTTCATCCCGAAAAAAAGTACTGTTCCCGAGGAAAACTACAATAACGTTCTTATGATAATATATAGATGGCGCCACGTGTCTTTCGAATTATGTTATGGTAGGAACTTTAGTAGTGTGTTAAGAGTTTAATTGTCAAATTCTAAATTAACGCGAGCGAAGCCACGGGTAAAAGCTAGTTCTCAATAAACCTTAACAACTTAGATGATATTATTGTAAAAGATAATGTTGTATGTTGCTTAAATGTTTTGTTGTAAATAGGTACCTAAATTCGAAGTACATTACGTACTAGGTATTTAAGTAAGGTAAGGAAATAAACGAAATATTGAAACCTTTTTATTTGTAAGACCATGTACCATCTTTCATGCAAATAAAGAACCTTGAATCTTGATACTGATGTTGTGTACAAGTGTATTCGCCTCAGTGACTGGTCATTCATAAGGAAGTGTCACATACATACATAGGTAGGCACATACATCGTGCATGGGAATACCCTACTGGCGACCATTTTCCTTAAACGTGGGTAACTCTACGAGTTCACGCATATTTTGTTTGTAAACTCCTCTTCAGGTATTTTGTATGTTTTTACGAGCAGTATTTGTTAAACAAAATGCTCGTCGGGATCGCAAACCCTAATACAGAGTAGAGGTTCTGTATTCGATTCCCAGGTCGGGCAAACTGTTATTGAATTTTTCCACGGAGTCTGGATTTGTGCCCGGTTGATGGCAATAGGCTCGCCCCCTTTTACATGAAGCTCACATAACTGGCAAAATGTGGGTTCCTCTGCCTAACCCTTCGGCGATTACAGGTGTGAAATTGGTGTTTACATAATTAATCAAACCATAAATCTAGTAGGTGAGATAAGACGTCTATCAAGCAATCTTTGTTTATGTCCTACTAAATGTTTTCAGAGTTCCGTTTTCCTTGTGTGATACCTAGTTTTCCTGTGAAGACGTAAACAACGCGTAGGAAAGTCACGCATCAAAACAAAACACTATCTGTCGTGTGACTAGCTCAGTACTCACTGCAGAGGCCCGCGAGCCCGCGAGTGACACATAGCGAAACTTTCTGTGCTAAAAAATGTTTGCGTGTTTAGTAAATGTATAAAATAAACAGGGTTGTCTGTCAGAATTTTCTCAATAGTTGTCTAGATTTGTGCCCGCTTGGTGGCAATAGGCTCGGCCCCTATTGAAAAGGCTTTAATAATATACGGGTGGAAGTGTGGGTGTAAAATAAGTACCCACACCTCTGTCGTATCCTTCGGGGATAGCAGGCGTGATGTTCTGTGTAGGTGTAACGATGCAAATTTATAACTATGCTCATTTTTGGTTTTTGTAGGCCTGTCGAAGATGTATTCTAGGCCAGGGCCGTGTCGACGGCGCGGACGTGTTCCACGCGCACCTCAAAGAGTTGTCAGCAACGGGAGGAGCCCGCAAGGGCCGGTGCCTGCCAGGGCTGCGGGACTGTTCGAAAGAGATACCGCGGCCCTGGAACATAAAGGGCAAAAGAAGGAACATGGATGTTTTTTAGTCAGTAAGAGTCTGACACTCCCTTCCGCTCCGCCCAGAGCGGGGGGGGGGGGGGGTCATTTGATGATTTCCCACCCACCAAAAAAAAAAAAACAGGGGCTACCTATAGTTGCAATCCTCACATCAAGCAGTTCGATCTTTTACAATCCAGATCACGAACTGGTTGCCGTCGCACACGAAATAGGCAACTTAGTAGTCTACTACTTCTTAGTTTTTTTTTTTTATATTTTCGTACCTTTGTATAGATTATTTTTTACCAATTTTAACTTTTTATCTTGTTTTACGGCCGGGCCTACGCTGTCCCCCCATACTTAAGTACTAATGCTGTAACATGATAATAATTATTGTAATACCAAATCATTTTAAAAGAGTAACCATGGAGTTTCTTCCCGGTTCTTCTCCATAGGAAACGACCAACCCGAATCATGCACCTTTTTCTCGACAATTTATAAATGCCCACTGCCTATGTAGGCCTATGTGAAATAAGTTATGATTTTGACAAGTTCAAGACGAAAAAAACTACAAGAAATTCACACAAACACATTCAAATTACAGCAGAATGACCCTGCCTTCATGTTTGCAGCTTCGATAAAAGCCCTGTGCAATGCTCGTACACTTCAGTGCCTCATCCTCTGAGCTAGGATGAAGTTGTGCGTGTTATTGTGTGCCGTGCTGGCGGGAGTCGGCGCCGCCCATCATCATCATCCCCAAAATGGAACAGGTGATGATATGTTTTGAAACCTTCCTGAACCGGTGAACTTTTTGGAATCGGGGATCAAATCTTTTCTATTTTTATTGCTTTAAGAAGTGTGTTTGTAAATATTGTAAGAAATTATACAAAATGAGTACGTCTGATCTATTTATTTTTGTACAAGTAAAACTAAAAACTATCTTCAAAGTTATGCAACTTACCACTGCCTCGTTGATCGAGTATAAGCGCGACTGCTGAGCATGAGGTCCTGGGTTCGATTCTCAGGTCGGGCAAAGTGTTATTAGGGTCGATCTCCAGAGGCCTTTTTTTTCGTGTCGGGCTGGATAAACCCATGTTAAAATCGAAAAACGTTTTCAAAATATTTTTTTATATACAGTTTGGTGTCTAATCTACATGATACAAGGCTAATATTATGAATAAGTTTATTTTAAATATTGAAAAAAAAATCTTAAACCCTAAAATCCTGATCGCTCTGGGTTGACCCAACTCCCGATTGAATGAATAAAATATTCTTTAACTTTTTAATGAGAAGGTTCATATGAAACAACTTATTTAGATTACATAACAAATAGTTAATCTTCATGGTAATAAAATATTTTTAGTTACATTAACAATACTTTTGCCACAATTTGAATTTAAAATCGTGACCGGGCATTTTATCTCGTCGCTCTGCGCTGAGGTAAAACATCGCGCTCATCCCTAGTTACGCGTTATAGACACTCTATTCCCCTCCCGCGGGGCAACGGCCGTAGTGGTCTAACCGCCGAGGAGGATACATGTGTGCCACGTTCCCGCGCTCCAACATTACGAAGGTAAGTTTATGATTGCTCTGGATTTGGTTCTCGAATTTTATGATTGCTATGGCACGTTATTTAAATTAAATAGTAAGCTTGTGAATGTGTTTTTTACGTGAATTAAGTGATCGTTATGATGTTTTTTATGAGACGCAATCACAACTTTCTGCTGCTTTTAAATTCGGCTATATTTATGAATTTGTGACTTTTTCTGATCGCTATGGCTGTGATTGCTCTGTCCAAGAAGACCAGAGCGATGATATTTTGCAATTATTGTACGTTATAAACCTATTTTAAGTAGTAGTACCGGACTGTAACAATGAGAAACGATGAACTATGAATATAACCTCTAATTTATAACCTTTCCTGGGTTTCTTTGGGTAACCTAAACCCATAAACAGTATTTGACGTATTTTACCTTGATGATATTATTATATTGGCATTTAGCTAACCACAACTGTAACCCTTTCTTCTCTAAAATTTAATGGCAACTATTGTTGCAGATTGAAATCATGCCTCGAAATTAATTATCTATTGAAGAAAAACGTCTTAGGAAGAAATTGGCTGAGCGTCGTAGAATGGCCAAGATAAAAAATGATCCAGATCTATACGCACAATGGCTTGTAAAGTCAAGAGAGAATTACCAAAGGAAAAAAGCTCGGGGCACAGTACTACCAATGAGTGATTTGACTCCAAGCCAGCAAAAGGTTCGTAGGAAGAAAAGTAGGCAGAGTTCTCGACGATATTATTTAAAGAAAAAAGTGGATAAGGTACCAGCAACTGATGAACTCCCAATACATTAAGAACCTATCTATATGTCTGAGAACCGTGATCCTCTTTCAAATGTTCCTCAATCATCTCCAACCTTAAGCACCAACAATGTAAAAAAACACAGAGAGATACTGCAAACTGTAACACAAGATGTTGAAAATGAGTTTAACATTATTAATCGTGTAAAAGTTCATTCTCAGACAAGTTCCTGTCTTCCAGAGACCTTCAAAGAATACGAAAATTTGTCTTATTTTGATTCACCTGCGTCACTGGTTAGTAGACTAAGAAGAATAACAAGATCTCAGCGGCTATCGCAAGATACTGAACGAACGAACGAACTAACATGCATTGGCGGTGCTTCCTCCAGCATCTGTCCCGGTAGTCCACAAAGCTCAATAAAATTAGCAACATACGTCTCAAAAAAGTCTAGATATATTCCCTAAACATAAAATATCGTCAGTTACAAAAAAAACCTCTCCATGGAAAGCCTTATTAAGAAAGATGAAATATGAGCTAATAGGGAATCCTACTCCTCACTACTCCTACCCTACTCCTACACTACTCCTATCCTACTCCTTACCTACTCCTACACTACTCCTATCCTACTCCTTACCTACTCCTACACTACTCCTATCCTACTCCTTACCTACTCCTGCACTACTCCTACCCTACTCCTGCACTACTCCTACCCTACTCCTAACCTACTCCTACCCTACTCCTACCCTACTCCTACCCTACTCCTACACTACTCCTACCCTACTCCTATACCACTCCTACCCTAATCCTACCAAAAAAAAAAAGGATCCTAGTGTTGTTTTTAGACTTATCCAGGCAATTTTTTAGATGTTTGTCGCCGTAAAAACCGTCCTTGAACTTCAACGAACATTTAAAAAGAAGAATTGGCCAAATTGGTTCAGGCGTTGTTGAGTTATGCGCTTACCAACACATTTTGCGATTCATTTTTATCAAATAATTCTCTATGATTTTTATACTATAGATATTCCGTATTTTTGATATGTATGACTGATAATATGCCTTGACCTTTTTCTAAAATAATACATTTCTCTTACATATATTATAATCTTGTTACACGTACACTGAATATGACTGAAAACGGCTAAATAAATAATATTTTATCAATATATTTTTTTTTGTTTCACTGATTTCACCATTTATGATCGCTCTGGCACCAATTATGATTGCTCTGGTCGCGAAATTTTTTGAAGTTAAATATTTCCATAACTGTTTGTGTAAATTGAAGGCCAATAGTAAAAATGTACTATTTGAATATCATTCTTTTTAATGAGATACATAATTACCATTAAATATCAATATCTGAAAAGCACCAGAGCGATCAAACGAATACGCCCGTTTTGGAGATTGACCCATTAGTCTTTTAACACAATTTCAAATGTCTCGAGCAGTTACGGAGTCTGAATTTGTACCCGCGGTTGACGGCTATAGGCTTGTCCCCTATGACATGGCACAATGTGGGTGTATTATTAGGGAACAATCCTGCCAAACCTTTCAATGATTACAGGCGTGATGTTAAGTTACGTTTAATTTTTTTTGTTTCTATTCAGAAGCAACCACACCATCGACCAGGGAGCCGATAGTGCACAGCGTGTCAGGCCACTTCCGAGGGTCCTTCATGCTGACTCGTCGCGGGAAGAGGTTCCAGTCCTTCAGAGGCATCCGGTATGCACAGCCACCTGTAGGAGCGCTGCGGTTTCAGGTAAATTACACTCGATGACCGGCCTCGTAAACATGGATGACTGATTGAAGGAAAATATGTGTGTACAAAATTGGCCCATTATCATTTGTTCATTGGTCCTTAGATAATTTTGAACAGCGTTCTGGACTTGATTTTTGCACGTGGACCGTCACATTGTTTCTGGACGATCTCGATGAGTCTATTAAAACTACACGCTTTTTAAACTCTGTTGTGCTGACTACCACTTCGCCCGCGACTTCGTCCGCAAAAAATGTGATAGCTCGGCTATTATGCATAATATAAATATAATTTATAGCCTACGAATAAATTGTATCTTTCTACCAATGAATTTTTTTTTAGAATTGGATCATAAGTTCCGGAGTTTACCCCCAGATACAAGTTTTTATGAAGACATAGCATTAGTATAGATCTAACCTGTTGACTTCTTTGTGATGATCTGACTGCTGAGAACGACAAACTATTCTTATATATTTAATTTCTTTTTTTTCTTCATATACATCCTATCTTTCTGTTTTCTGACAGCCACCACAGATGATCATGAACTACACTACCGAGGTAGACGCCACACAAGAAGGCCCCGCGTGTCCCCAGCCAGTCTACGACAACTATCCCGTGGACGAAGACTGTCTGCGCCTCAACGTGTACCGCCCTGATGGCAATACGTAAGTCTAAGTGCCTAGTACCTTCCTCTCTACTTGTCAACAATAAGGTCAGGCAGGAGATATTCGATTTTCCCATTAGGAATTTCTCAGTAGGAGCCCGGGGGTTTGGACGTTGGCGGTATGATACCCCCGTGCCTCGAGAAACAAGTCAAAGACAAGGAGTGCAACTGTGTGTTGTCTAATCACTTGTGCACTAGAACATTAACTATGCTGCTGGCTAATCTCCGCTGAGAATAGCCGCCATGTTCAGAAAGCAGTCAAGAGGACTAACCAGTCACAGCATTCGTTTTAACGACGACATAGCGTCTAGCGCCTATCGAACCTTGGTACTTTATCAACCATCCTCAATAGCCCTGTTCTCCTGGTACAGTAAGAAGCTGCCCGTGCTGGTGTTCATGCACGCCGGCGGGTTTTACTCGGTGTCGGGGCGCAGCGACGTCGCCGGGCCCAGCCATCTCATGGACCGGGATATTGTGCTCGTCACCATCAACTACAGGCTTGGATCGCTTGGTGAGTTTATTTTGATAATATTGTAGAGGGTAAAAGAACTATGTTGGGTTCGGCTTCCCGTCTAACTGGATGCTGAACACCAGAATCTTACAGAGAGCTGCTTATCGAGCATTATTATGCAAAATAAAACAGATGTCCTTTACTTATTTCTGACATTCATATTCCAATTCCTGCGTAACACGATACCCCTTGGTTTCCAAACTTAATTTACAACTTGATGCAAACCTAGGGTCGAGTAGGTACTATCATGAACATATTCGCCATCCAACACTGCAGTAGAGCGTACCCCCATGCCACTCACATTATCATCTAGGTGTTTATCACACTTGTATGCATTTTTATTTTTTTCTCCAGGATTTCTAAGCACAGGCGACAAGTTCGCCCCCGGTAACAACGGCTTCAAGGACCAAGTGATGGCTCTCCGCTGGGTGAAGAGGAACATCGCCGCGTTCGGCGGAGACCCCGACCTGGTCACCATCTCAGGGTACAGCGCGGGCTCCTTCAGTGTCATGCTGCATATGGTATCACCGATGTCGAAAGGTTGGTAGAGGGAACCTGTTTGGTTCAGGGCCCAGCCAATCGTATTGCTTGGGCCCTTAATTATTTATTTATTTATTAAAATCTGCCTTACAACTATCATAACAGGTGTATCCCTAATGCGATAGCGCGGTCTTAAAATTAACTTATTTAAAATATAAAACTAATAAAATGATAACATCTAATAATCATAGCGTCTACACTAAGTGCCCTAACTATAAAAACACAATAATATTGTTGTTTTATAATTTAAATTATAAAACAACAACATTTAGGGTAGTCTAATCTACACTACAACATAAAATAAACAACAGTAATTTTGCGAATTCACTCAAATAGCATGTGAATACATGAATGACATGTGAATTAGAATGAATGGTAACAATCAGTGGTACAAACCGATAAAGAAATAAATAGGACAAAGAAAGCGTTCAAGGTTTGTAAATTCCTCACCTATGGTTTCGGAAATCTAGATAAATATCCAGTATCTGTAATTCCCACAAAAAAATATTGTGCCACTAGTTTTTATTACAATTACAATTTAAATTGTAAAAAAAACAAGCTAAAAGATTCTCTCCGGCGGGGAATCGAACCCCGGTCTCCCGCGTGACAGGCGGGGATACTTACCACTATACTACCGAAGACTTATTTTCCAGCTCTGAAATTATACACTAAATAGCTCCAATAGGATTTTTTTTTACTCATGACGTGTTTCAAGGCTTATCTATAGCCATTTCGTGCGATAATATAATAACGGTACAAAACATGTTCGCAGAAAAAAATATCAGATAATGACCTGTCTTTCTTACATTGTTATATGTACTTATCTACACAGGTACGTATGTGGGTACGTACCTCGGTAGTCTCGGTACACGCCCACGAATTGTCCTCAATACGAAGACATTACACTCGAAGAACGTAATGTATAATCGTGGTACACCATAATATATGAAAATCAATTTTTACATAATATTAATCAACATTTATTACAAAAGTTTTGCGGCAGTTCAAGTAGGTCGTCCTGCTGCCTGTCTATTAAATTTTAAGAGGTAACCTTATTTTTTGAGGAATACCAACTAATGACCACGGTATACCAGTGTGCCGCGGCACATACTTAGCGGAACACTAATCAATAGTGCACCCACATTTCGCAAGTTATGTTTTAAGTTAATAGGGGGTATTCAGTGTATTTGGAATTCTCATTAGCCCAGTGTCCGGTTTTGAACCCGGTTAAAGACTCACTCCCTATTACACGGTACTTAACCGAAACTTTCGAAAAATGTTTGCACCATCTACCTCTATAAACTTCTTCGATCCAAGATACAAGCGTAATATTAACTCATGTTTCCGGATCCTCCTGTTCCACAGGACTACTCGTATCACACCTGGCAAGCAGTCTGAACACAACTGCCTACTTCTTCGACAGATGCAAGCGTTATATTGTTTTCTTCTTCTATCCCAGGCTTATTCCACCGCGCGATCTCAATGAGCGGCTCCCCAGTCTCCCAAATCGTGATCCCTCGCCACCAGCGCCACTTGGCGGTGAGGCAGGCGGAACTACTGCAGTGCCCCACCAACAGTTCCCAGGCTATCATCGACTGCCTCAAGACTAAGACGTCTAAGCAGCTCGGGGACTCGCTGGATAAGATGTTTGTAAGTGACCCTACACCTGCATTTTAGAGGACAAAAAACCAGCACCGGTGTTGCGATTAACGTGGATAACTACTGCTGTGCCACAGATAAGGAGGTTATCTGTGTACTGTGCCAAAGTAATATGATGAGACGACCATTCGCAAGCTGAAGAAGTCATGGGAAGGAACCGATGGTAGGACGCCTGCTGGCGAGGTGGAGCTCCGATATTCGCGTGTGGTTAGTAAAAGCTGGATCAGAATAATCGAGAGGTTTGTGTGCGATCTAGAGGAATATGTCCAACAGCTATTTCAAATAAGTCATCATCCTCCTGCCCTTATACCAATTACGTTGGGGTCGTCACAGCGTGTCTTCTTCCATACATTTCTACCTATCGTTTGTCATTTCAATATTTAGCCTAGCCATATTATCTTTCATATAATTCCCCCTATCGTTTCTTTGGTGACTACTAACCTCATACTCTAATACGTCTCTTGTTTCGTAATCTCTTATCAGGACTTCGACTACGACCCCGTCCTGTTGTGGGTACCGATACAAGAGCAAGAGTTTGGGCAAGGCGAGATGTTCCTGCCCCGGCAGCCGCTTGAAGTGCTGTGCTCCGGCGAGCTGCAGCAAGTGCCGTACATCATCAGCCAGACGCAGGACGAGTTCTTTTGGAAGGCTCTCGGTGAGTAGTTGGAGATGTTTCTGTCCCGGCAGCCGCTTAAAGCGCTGTGATCTGGCGAGCTACAACACGTGCCTTATGATCACTGAAGGACGAAAACCTTGAAATCCACAAAATATCGTCTACCAGTTTAAAGAGCTGATTTTTTATTTCCAGATGTTCTTCGCAACCCATCCGCCTTTGAGTCCTGGCGGTCTGACTGGCCGCGTCAGGCCACTATCGCATTCTACCTCTCAGGCAACAACACGACCGACATCAAAGCCTCCAACAAACTGAAGGAGGCCTACCTGCCTGGCAATGAGTTGACCAATGATACGGCCACTGGTGCAGGATTTGGGAAGCTGTACTCTGATGCTATCATTGGTTTTGGAGTACACAGGTAAGATTTAGAAAACAATTAACTAAATGAAATTAGGCTAAGACCCAGATTGTCAATTCATTGTTCAACTTCAACTCATTAAGGTTGTATTTTTGTAGAAAGGACGAAGTGTCCTTTCTACAAAAATACAACCTTAATGAGAGTTCTTATTGAAACTCGTTCAGTGAGTGCCATGACTGACATTCTGTCAGCAGATTTTTGTCTTTATTGACGCTTCAGAACCACAACACAACACATTTTAGCCACCTCGAAAACTAATAGTCCGACGTGGCGCCGAATCGCCTTTTGGCTATTGATGTGTGGTCGCTTTCAATCATGAGCCAACCGAAAATGGAAGTATTTTACTCCCGATGATCTTATGCAGTTCTGCATTACTCAGCCAGTGTACTCAGCCCAAGTTTCTTTCTATAGACTGGTGAACCTGATGGCTCGTCACTCATCGAAGCCGGTGTACTACTACGAGTTCGGCTACATCGGCAACCGCAGCCACTACGTCGACCCCGACACCAAGAAACCGATCGGTGAGTTTCTATTGATATTATTCAGAACCACGAGAAACATAAATTTCTAAAATATGATGATGCCAGTCCATAATCTGATTTATCTTTCATCATTCATGAGCTGCAAGTAGCTCGATACCTACGTTTAATGATCATGGCTTAATACAGTTACAGCCTCTATAACGTGCTATTGTCCCCACAGCGGCAGTGCACCACGACGACCTGCTGTACCTGTTCAACGTGAGCTACAGCTTCCCCCCCGTGCCTGTCTCCGACTCCCAAGACTCGCAGATGGTGGATAAAATGACCGCCATCTTCTACAACTTTATGAGATACGGGTAAGCAGTTTACAACTTGGTTTTTGAGTATTTCCGTTAGTGTTTCTCGGTAGGACTGGAGTCTGGCTTTCTATCTTATGCCTCGACGAAGCTGCCAACCTTGCGAAATGTGGGCGTAGTTATCTACTTTACAGCTCTGCCTAACCCATTGAGTTACCGATATAGCTTGCAAAGTACGCAAGCTGAAGTGGCCATGGGGCGGCCTCCTTTGTCGATGGACCGATGGCCGACGGAGCAAACGAGTCCTGGTCCTGTGGAGACAGGCGTAGCATGGCTCACCAGCTAGCTAGTGTGTTATGGCGAAGCTTGGCAGAGGCTTTGTCTAGCAGTGCTCTGCTATCGTTGGTTAATAAATAACTCGGGCATACAGGCGATCATCATCATCTGTCTACCATTTTCATTTTCTAAACTATGTTGGGGTCGGCTTTCACTTTCTTTTAGGCTTCTTCTGGGTAAGCTCGTTCCATCGTCGACCTCATCTCTGTCCTCAGGACTAGATTGAGGTCAAGAGTAGACCCATTTAATATAAAAAAAACAGTATTTTACATGGAGCGACCGCCTATCTATGACCAAAGTTATGTGATAACTAACCAATGATCCTTCATCCCACAGTGACCCGAACCCCAAGACCGACACCCCTGAGCTGTCCTCGCTGAGCTGGCCCCAGTACAAGCCGGACGACAGGAAGTACCTGCGCATCGACAGTCCCTTCTCTGTCCAACAGAACCTCTTCGAAGATCGGCTCCGAGTGTGGGAGGATCTGTTCCCATTGGACTATCAGAAGTGTAAATCAAGAGATATTCTTGTCAAGAAGGCTTAATAACTGTGATTAGTAGGTTCAGTAACGAAAGTTGATAAACGCTTATTCAGTTTACTGGCATGAAGTAGTAGATATAAGTACGTACTTACACCACCATACTAAGTAGTAAGTGGAGTGCAGTATTATACGTGATGTCAACCAAGCTACTTGTTTCATTAGCTTATCCCCTCACCTCACGGCGACCCTGCCAGGCGCAGGCGCTTCACCGCCGCGTCGAGGCATTGAATTAAAAGTATGGTGGTGTTACGTATAAAGTTAATATAATGTAAGTACGTACTTATATCTACTACTTCAAGCACTTCAAATGGTTAAACCCGAATGATTTTCTTCAGTTGCTGACCGTGTGTAGGTAAATAGATTGATGAAGCCTACTTCCGGTCAAAAACGTTTAGATCTGAAAGTACAATAAATAATTAGTACAAAATAAGACAATAAATAAATTGAAATTCATTGTGTCATATACGAGTATGATACGTAAGATCTGTTTGATCTTTTCCTTAGGTTTAAGAAATAATCGTAATTGTACTTACATGTTATTTTAAAATAAAAGAAACACAATATTCGACGCAGATTTTGATTGTATTGCCTTAATTTTTAGGAACCTATTTGAAATAAAGTAAATCATGACTTGTTAATTATGTTTAAATTGCGAATATCACCGAAAATAAATCTTAGTAAAGTTAAAAAAGAACTTCTTTAAGAAAATTGTTTAAAGCGTGGGTTTGGTTATTTAAATTGCAATTACCTTAAACCCTTAAAAAAACCATCTCTGTAAAGTAATCACAAGCAATTTAGCTTAAAATATATAAAATTACATATATTTATATATATTTTCATCATTTTAAAAGTATAAAGTAAATCAAACTCTCAAACTCAAAGCATTAATTTCAAATAAACCCGTGACGGGTACTTTTGGATAGTAAAATATAAGCTGCCTACAGTCCAGTCACAGGCATAATAACTGTGAATGGACTGTAGTTGCCCATTCAAAAATAGTAGATCTCATGGAGAAGAATGGCCAAGAATGAAGAAACTCCATGGACACTCTTTTCAATCAATTTAGATGTTTCATAGTCCTGGGTACAATATTTTTGCTTCTATATGTGTGTGAGCATAATGTAGAGATAGAAAAGAAAAAAAAACACACTTATAACCTTAAACATTAGGATAAGTACTCACAGGTCCCAGCGATGAGTGATCACCGCTGGAGACTGCCCGCCGATATACGTGATCTGATAAACGAGAAGAATGCGGCTATACGTGCCTATAGCAACTTTCCTTGCGATGCGAACAAGGCTCACATGCGCAACTTGCAGCGTGCTGTCAAGAAGCGCACGAGTGAGCATCGATCAAATCAATGGGACAAGGAGCTTAGCGAACTCGAGCCCACCCATTTAGCTTTCTGGCAACTGCAAAGAAAGTTGCGTGCCACCGAGGAGGCCTCGACGCCCCCCCTCAACCGTTCTGACAAGAGCGTCGCTTTTGACGACTCTGAAAAAGCTGAGTGTCTAGCCGACAGCCTGGAAGCTCAGTGCACCCCTAGCTCTCAACCAGTAGACAGACGACACCTCGCCAAGGTGGATGCCGAAGTCGAACGTAGAGCCTCCCTTCCTCCTGTAGAAGACCCTGATGACCCCTTGCTTCCTGTTTCCCCTGAGGAAGTGAAGGATATCATAGATAAGCTTCAGCCTAGGAAAGCCCCTGGCTCCGATGGCTTCACCAATAGGGTGTTTAAGATACTCCCTGGTCAACTCATTGTCTTGCTGGCAGCCATCTTCAATGGCGCTTTAAGCTATAATATCTTCCCAGAAGCATGGAAAGAGGCCACTGTCATAGGTATCCCCAAACCGGGGAAACCTAAAGCCGAGCCTTCGAGCTACCGGCCGATTAGTTTACTCAGTGCACTCGGCAAAATCTACGAGAGGCTTATTTATAAGCGTCTCAAAGACTACGCCGAGTCCAAGAGCCTCATCCCAAACGAGCAATTCGGTTTTAGAACTGAACACTCGTGCGTCCAACAAGTGCACCGCATCGTAGAGCACGTAAGCGCTGGGTTCCAGCGTGGCTCGATGACAGGTGTACTTTACTTCGATATAGCGAAAGCTTTTGACAAAGTCTGGCACAACGGCTTAATATATAAGCTGTACCAACTCGGAGTGCCGGACCGTCTCGTGCTCATCTTACGAGACTTTTTGTCAAATCGTACATTTCGTTACAGAGTCGGGAATACTCTCTCTTCCCCACACCCCATCCGTGCAGGAGTCCCCCAGGGCTCCGTAGTGTCCCCACTTATTTTCACGCTGTACACCAGCGACATTCCTAGAGGTAAAACGACCCGCATAGCCCTATTCGCCGACGACACGGCCATTTATTACTCCGGGCAAGACCCTGATTTCATCGCCCGCAACCTTCAGAGAGCAGCCAATGTGCTTGGCGCTTGGTTCCGCAAGTGGATGATTGAGGTGATCCCCGACAAAAGTCAGGCGGTTCTCTACCTCAAATCTTGGTTAAAATGTCCCCCTCCCAGACCCATCACCATGTTCGGCAAGCCTATCCCTTGGGAGAAGCAAGCCAAGTATCTCGGAGTCATACTCGACCACCACCTGTCCTTCGCGGCACACATAAAAGCAGCCCGGAACCGGGCTGCCTTTGCTATTAGTAGACTCCACTACCTAATCACTGCAAAGAGCAAGTTGTCACTCAAGTGCAAGTTGCGTCTTTACACAGCAGTTGTCCGCCCCATTATGACGTACGCTTGCGTCGTCTTTGCCCATTCCCATCCCCGTCACATACACAGGTTGCAGACCTTACAGAACCGGTTCCTCCGGAAAATCACTGGTGCCCCCCCCTACGTCCGTAATGACAGTCTCCATCTAGACCTTAGATTGCCTACCATAGTTCAGTTCATGAAGCGGCTTTCCAAGCGCTTCTTTGACGGTGCTGTCAAGCACAAAAATCCCCTGATCGTATCGGCCGCCCGCTACAATCCATCCCGTATAAGTAGAGTTCGCCGTCCTCGGCATACCCTTGTAACCCCCGATGACCCTATTACCCTCCTTCAAGAAAGTAGTAGGGAAACAAGTACTCTTAGAAAATACAAAACCAGACCGCCGTCATTCCGACCTCGCCGCCGAGGTCCGTCGCGACGTCCCAGTAACGCTCCCCCCCGTCTCTTGCCAGAGCCAGCCCGCGACGCTGAGCCAGTAGCTTTAAACCAGCCCCTAAATAATGGAAATCCGATCCAGCCTGTCCCCTTGCTGCCCTCCGCCCTAAGCCGAGGCCCGTACCCCACAGGGGGTGCCCTTAGCGAGTGGTCGCTTAGTATATAAGCTTAGTTTAAGCCCCTGGCTGGAGGCCTTACATTCAAGGCATCCACAGGACTAGCCCGGTTAAGCAGTAGCCAACCTCCTAGGTTGAACTGCGAGATGCCCTATCAAAAAAAAAAAAAAAAAATAAGTACTCACATAATTACAAAAACTGTAATAAAAACCGGCCACAGGGTTCCGTAGCACCAAACAAAATAATAAAAATATTTTGAAGGCTCATTCATGTTGTATTGTATTTACATTCAACCGAAAAACTAAATTTGTTTTTCAAAGTGTATTAATGAAAAACAAAGTTACTGCTGCAGTTTGATGAAAAAGTTCCATATCTCAAAAACTAAACATCAAATCTTATTCAAACCAATTTCCGTTGAAAGTTTTTTACGTTCTACAATACTAATTTTTTTCTGAATTTTCCTCATCTTACTTTAGAAATTAGAGGGGGGAACACCCATTTTACAACTTTGGAAGTGTCTATCTTTCAAACGATTGACTTTGTGAAAAAATGGTTTTAGGAACCTCAATGTATTTTTTAAAGACTATAAACACCCGGACGTAGGTATAGGTTTGATAAAATTTTATTTTTTAGTTTCAGTTCCATGTATGGGGAGTTCCCTTATTCTTTTATTTTTGTTTAAAAATCGTAAAACGGTTCACAGGATACATCACCTACGGAATAAAGTGGCTGTGACATAATGACAGACAGATAGACAGACAGACTGACAGATAGACCTGACGAATCTATAAGGGTTCCGTTTTTTGCCAGTCGGCTACGGAACAGGAAACGGACGGATATTTTGGGCGTTTACTCAATCTGCCCAAAATGCGTGGCGTGAACGTATCACTATATGTCTGTCCCACTGGGCCCCGGAAAGGCAAAGGCCTCAGCTCATACAAAGCAGGAACCATAGCAACCATCGATTGTTTGAAGAGTCAGACTACGCCAGAACAGAAACGCATGCGCGTACCTTCCACGCGAACTCACAATTTCACCTACCATTGTTATTTTTTATTTGGCGCACTGGCAAAGCCTGCAAAGGGTAAAGTAATTCTCAGAATCTCCAGTTCTCAGAAGACTGCCTCGTTGGTCTTGTGATCCTGGGTTCGATTCCAGTTATTGGGTTTTTCCATCAGGAATTTCCCAGTAGCAGCCACGGAGTCTGGATTTGTGACCGGTTGATGGCAATAGACTCTCCCCCTATTACATATTAGGTATATCTCTGCCTATTACAAGCTTGATGTTATCGCCTTTTCGACATTGAGACTTACAATAACAACAATAATATAACAACTCAGTGGCCTAATGAAAGCCCTCTTCTGCTCCTACCCTTATGTGCCCAACACGCTACACAACGATCATATCCTACCACCTGTGTAAGTTCACATTGTGGGAAAGATCTTGTACTGTAATCTGCCTGCCTTTTCAACTATGTCAATCAAAATCAAAGCATTTGTTTCAAGTAGGCCAATTACAGGCACTTTTGAACTGTCGAAACAAAGACAACAATAAAATGTAGCTACAGTCCCAGTCACAAGGCATAAAAACTGTGAAAGTACTGTAGTTGCCCATTCCCTAACGTATAGATCTCTATGGAGAAGAACGGGCAAGAAACACCATGGGCACTCTTTTAAATCAGAATATTTTTACAAAGCCTTGGGTACATCATTCATGTTGAGATGGTATTATGTATGTTGAGGTCAGCTCCCAGTCTAACCGGATGCAGTTGAGTACCAGTATTTTACATGGAGCAACCGCGTATCTGACCTCCACAGCCACAACCCAGTTAGTACTGGGTAATAGGGTATCGTATTACGCTTTTGTACACTGGTTATAAATCTTTCTTTGGTGGACGTATTGTCTACATACTCCTTTGGAAAGTTCAAGCCTGATGGATGACACAAATATGCACATACTCACGCCTTTATCCCCGCCTTGGGGTAGGCAGAATCTGCAGAACGCCACCTGCGTGATGATATGACCTAAATAACCTTTACAAATGACATTTGACCACCAACACGCGGTCTGCCAGCATCATAACAGAATTCGTCATCACTTGTAGGTATTCTGTATGATTCACGGAAACGATTAGCGGAAAATTACAATACACGATGTAGGTAAAAGTATTGGTAAGACGAGGTGAGTACTACTTAGCTAAAGTTAAAAACAACTGATGCGCAGTAATGGTTCTCGTTTTGAAAAAACCCGATGTGTAACGAAAACATCATGTGCGTGTATGTCCCGAAGGTTTCCAGAGTTGTGGTGTACCGGCTTGTTGCATAGCCACCCAGTAATCTTTGGCTGATTTTATAGTCACGCGTTTCAGCAGCGCCGTCGGAGCGCGCGCGCTCGGATATGTATTGGGGTAGTAGTAGCGTTTCAAATTCGCGCGCTTGAGCAGCGCCGTTCGGTGAACGAGTTCAACAGCGCGCTGCCCAACGGCGCGTCTAGCGGCGTGACTATAAAACCAGCCTTTAAGGTGAAAGCTCCATTCTTGGGTTTTTTGCAATTTGCAGGCCAGTGCTAGGTTGTATGTTGATTAAAATATTATTCGCGGCTGTAAGACATATGTAGGTACAGAATTATAATCATCAAAATCATCAATAAAACACTCTAAGTTCATAAAGCTGTAGGAATGACTTTTTCTGTTTTTTTTTTGTTCCTACACCTTTATGAACGGTGAGGGTTGTATTGGTGATTTTGATGATTATAATTCTGTAACTACATAATTATGTCTTACAGCCGCGAATAATATTTTAATCAACATACAACCTAGCACTGGCCTGCAAATTGCAAAAAACGCAAGAAATTTTGAATTTCGCGGGCTGGTTGGAGCATTCACCTTAAGTCCCATAGAAAGAAAAATGTAGCATGTGTGTATGTCTGCATTTTTAATATGTAGTATGGGAGCGAGCCTATTGCCATCAACCGGGCGCAAATACAGACTCTGGGCTGCTACTGGGAAATTTCTGACAGGAACACTTTGCCAGACCTGGGCATCGATACCAAGACCTCTTGCTCAGCAGCAGCGCTTGCTACCACTAGACAAAAAAGTCTCATTGCGAACAAAGTCATTTATGGCGAACTAAGTGTACAATGTGGTGTTATGTTATGTTAGTACTTATGACTTAGCAGCCTTTAACAAGTATTGTAATTTATCATTCGTCTGCCCTTTACAACAACAAGGCAGTCATGCGATGAGTAAATCCAGGGTTATGCTAACTGGTTATTGGAGGAATTAATTTTTAAATCAATTCTTTGAATACGGTCTATATTTTAGTTCCTAATTGAACTAGAAAATACACTTGATACTTAGTGAACCACATGCTTAAGCCTAATAGTGTTAGTGGTGCGGTGTTCAGTTCAGCCACCTAGAATGTAATTAGTTACTCGGGTTTTATTCCCAAACCATATGTTATTCGGGTGCTACTAATGACGTCCGATTAACCACACTTCCTACTCCTGTGCCTACCCTTTCTGGGAACACCAGGGATAATTTCACGAGTCATCTCCTGTATATTTCAACGCTAATCTATTCCGCAGTCGTACAAACGGGATTCCCGACTGACTGCTGCCACCGCGTTACTTGAGATTTTTCCTTGTTTTAAGATTCTATTGTTTAATGTACTTACCTTGTTTTGGAGTTTACAAATAAACGTACATAACAACACGCCTGTGTACCCCAAGGGTTGGGCAGAGGTGTTGGTGCCTTTAAGTACGTGAACTTTTTGACAGTCCTACTTCCTACTAATATTGGAACGAAGTTCCATAACGCGCTTTGCGAAAGGAGGCTAGACGGAAAAAATTCAGACGAAAAGTTGTAACGACACTTTTTACCCGGCTGCGCGACGCAAAGGAGGGTAATGTGTTTTTGCTATAGTAAGCTATTGTAAGACGTGCGGCGTGCGCATGTTTCTCTGTCTGTCTCTCTCTCTCTTATAGAAAGCAAGCCAGATATTTTCGTTTCGTCTTTGGTCTGTGGATGGGTGATCAAGGTTAAGCAACGACTGCCAAGGTCTGTCTATGGATGGGTGATCCAAGTTAAGCAACGACTGCCAAGGTCTATCTGTGGATGGGTGATCCAAGTTAAGCAACGGTTGCCAAGGTTGGTCTGTGGATGGGTGATCAAGGTTAAGCAACGGTTGCCGAGGTCTGTCTGTGGATGGGTGATCAAGGTTAAGCAACGGTTGCCGAGGTCTGTCTGTGGATGGGTGATCAAGGTTAAGCAACGACTGCCAAGGTCTGTCTGTGGATGGGTGATCCAAGTTAAGCAACGGTTGCCAAGGTTGGTCTGTGGATGGGTGATCAACATTAAGCAACGACTGCCAAGGTCTGTCTGTGGATGGGTGATCCAAGTTAAGCAACGGTTGCCAAGGTTGGTCTGTGGATGGGTGATCAAGGTTAAGCAACGACTACCATGGTTTTTTTTTTTCACAGCGAATCGAAATGAACTTCGTTCCATCCGGGTGTCCCTTGACACCTCTCAATTTTTATAAATGCGAAAGTTTGTGGGTATGGGTGGATGTTTGTTACTCTTTCACGCAAAAACTACTGTACAGATTTGAATGAAAAACCCCGGGCACAAGCTAGTCATGTACACACATAACCATCGATTATAATATCTACTATCTACCTATACAAAAATAAAATCGGGTCAAAATCTACGCAATGAAAAATAGAAGAGCGATATAGTCCATAAACGTCTTATTCCGTGATATTATGCTTTCTTCAAATAGTCTGAGAAAGGAACTCCTCAAAATGGGTTTACTAATGGTTTAATACAATTCTATGGAATTGTTTTCGCAGTGTAATCAATTTAGTACGAATCGAAGGTGGCAGATAAGTGATAACCCGCAGAAAAGTTCAAGGTTTTGACTGATAACACTTTGTTTACCTGATAATTTGAACCAATCAGATATCATCAATATCCAACGTCGTCAGTTATGTTACAATTACTATGAAAGAAGCGCAAGCCTGTTGCCAATAATGGGCCTATACCTCCAAACTCTTAACTGGTGCTGAGAAATTATTATTAGGAAAGCCTAAATATCCAATAGTAGGTTACCGTGAGATATTTCCCTACATCAAACAGGACGAAACCGCGTGTAAAAGCCAATAATATTAAATACAAAAGCTTGCTGAATAGACAACTCATGTCCACAAAACTCCCCCACGTATAAAACCTGCAACTTGCCGGTCCTCGCCTCAGTCACGCCCTCTGTGCCGTACCGCGCGCACCATGTTGTTCCTCGCGCTTCTCTGTGTGTCTGTGTTGAGTGCATGCGCGCACGCGCACGAACATACACACGCGCATCATGCGAAACAACCTTCCAAACAACAGACATATCAGTCATCAGGTTAGTTTGTAAACAAGTGAGTGTGTCGTGGTGAATGTTGATTTAAGATGTGGTGCGTGCGGGTGATGATGGCGTTGTAAATAGGAGGTCCTATGTAGCATCTTTCATGATGAGCTTCTTTCTTAGACTCTCTTCTTCTTTAGACTTATTGCAAGTTGGACCAAAGAAAGTGAAATAAATCTGAAACGTCAACTCTTAAGTTTGTCAAATAGTGGAGTGCCATGCGCAGTGTCAAGTATAGGAGACTTCCTATTCATATTTTTATACATGAACTCAGAAATGTACCTACCCTTGTGCAGCCAAGAACAGAACTGTATAGCTTTATAATGCTGCTTGTCACTAAAATTCTTGGGCCCTTGTTTTATTTTATGTGGTAAGTGCCACATGTATATTTCCATACATCGAAGCCGCACAGTAGGCGCTCCCTAGCCGTATGTTATTTATCTTGCACACAGTACGCACATTATCTCTCTGGTGCCCCCTAGTCTAATTGCCATTCATTATCAAAACTTCGCTCACGACCTTTTCCCTATTTTTCCGCATTCCTACGCAACTTTTCCGGTGTAACTTTCAGACTTCCTCTATATCGTATCAGTAAAGACTCACGTTCGGTTCCGTCCCAGTTCCAGTGGTAGCAGACGTCCCCACGTACATCGTCAACCCGGACGGCCCGCTAACCCGCGGTGTGTCGGGATCATTCCGAGGGTCATGGATGGAGACACGGCGCGGGAGGCGCATCGCGGCTTACCGCGGGATACGGTACGCCGAGCCGCCGATTGGCGCTTTGAGGTTCCAGGTGACGAAAACATACTTTTACTAAAGACTTATTACTGATTTGTAATCAGTAATTGTGTCTATCTTGCGAGTATCATAGTGGCGAGGGGGAAGGGACACCACTTATTCAGTACATCATCCTGAACCCCGCCACGTATAAATTTTTGTCGGTTATAAAAAAAAACAGCTGTTTCCTACAAAAATGTCAAAACGTTTTCTTTTTTGGCTGATAAAAAAAAACCGTGATGTGTAGTCTATATAATATGTCGATATTTGTAGTCGGCGACAAATCGGGGGGAACGCCGACTGCCCGGCGATACCAAGGTGATTGTACTCGGCGACAAATGGGCCAAAAGCGCTGACTAGTCGGCTCAAGTAAATGACATGAAATAATTATCTTTTTTGGATATTTGCTTTTATAGGCTTGTCAATTATTGAATTTAAATCAATAATTTCTATGACCGCACAGCCACAGAATAAATAGTTAGCACAGCATTGTATGATGTAGGTACTCAATGCGAGCGACTCAGGTGTGTACATGAAACACGATGGACATTTTATACTGATACCCCCTGACTGAACCCCACCTTTTGCTGACCGACTAGTCGGCCAGTCGCGTAGTCGGCCAAAATAATAGTCGGTCCATCACTATTTTTTATACTAACAGCAGTTTTTTCGTGATTTTAGGGTTGAACCCATGGTAAAAGTTGTATAAAAGTATAATTTAAATGGCCTCGTTAAAAATTATCCATTTAGACAAATAACAATCTGTTTTATGATTGGTTTAGTAGAACAAGGTACATACAGGTTAAGGTCAATTCAATGAGCACTGATGATATTTGTGTAGATAGACAGGTGCACCGCTTCGGAACCCACGCTTAAACCCACAACCAGTTTATGAGTGGAACAGGAAAATGTTGCCGCCAACTTAACCTTGAAGGTGTCGCTCAAAATATTGCACAAGAAAACATCATTATGTGCTACGCATTCACAATAAATAATACGAGTCCCCTCTCTGGGGCCCTGACCGCCACCGTGGGCTACCATGTTTTATATTTTTAAATGTTTTTTTTTTTCAAATATAATTTTATATTAAAATATTCAAAATATTATTAGGTGCAGAAATAAATAAAGAAAATAATAATTTATGAAAAGTCAAAGTCAAGTATTTTTGCTGTAAATGTGCAAGGTACAAAAGTTATGAAACAAGAGCAAATATTATTAAAACAAGACGCTTATTTCAATAAACAATTCAACTGACAAATGAACACAACATCAAATATTATAATAAGTTCCAAAACCATATCATAACATTTCTCCAGTTTTTCATGAAGAGGCTGCTGAGACTGTAGGTAGTATTCGCGCATTTCGCCAGTTACAACCGCCAACCTGAGACAAATCCAAAACTTCAGGAGCTAACCCAACACTGGGACAGCACCCAAAAGCCATAGTCGTCAGCAGCCGCGCAACCAAGGAGCGAAGGGATGGAACTATACAGGACTTCTAGTGCCATCACTTTCCCACTCTGGATTAAGATTAAAACAATACTGCTTTAAGACTTCATGGTAGACCACCAGGCTAACAAGTCTGGCACAAACAAACAAACAGTGAACTGTTTTTTCGACCATGCTATAATATACGCTCATTCTTTAATCACTTTTCCCAAAAGACTATGACTAAGGGCGAATCAAATATAGAATAGTTCGTGGCTAGATAAATGCTGCATGTGTCGATCTTCAAGGTTAAGCAGTGTTTGCCGAGGAGGACGGTCCGTTAATAGGTGACCATCATTACATACCGAGTTCCCTGCATGCCGCGGAAAGCATGTTAAGTTTTTTTTCCCGGTGTTATGGTTATGAGTAGTGAGAAGCCCAAATGTCTGACATACAGTCTTACCAAGGCGTATCATACATAGTACCCAATGCTAACTGGGTTGTACAGGTCAGATAGGCAGTGGTTCCATGTTATATACTGGTATTCAGTAGCATCCGGTTAGACTGGAAGCTGACCCCGACATTGTTTGGAAAAAGGCTAGGCAGATGCTGACTAAAGCCGAATTAAATCGCGATCAAGAGCTGTCACTACCACTTCTACAACAATGATGACACTGCAGTTCTTGAACTCGGTTTAAAACTGCTGATCGCGTTCAGTTTCATCACAAACCTAACCATCCCGTCTCTCCCCAGCCACCCAAGTTAAAGCTGACGTACGAAGGCGAGGTGGACGCGAGCGAGGAAGGCCCCGCGTGTCCCCTGCCGGTGCCACCGACTTACTACGTGGACGAGGACTGTCTCACCGTCAACGTGTACAAGCCGGCTCATTATAATTCGTAAGGACACTTCTCTTCTTCTTGTTCATCTTCGTGTCCGCCGTGCCCGTCTTGAAAAGCATTGATGAAGTCGCTGACGAACATCTTCCAGCCCACTGTGTATTCAGTTTATCTCAGGGCAATGATAACAGAGAGTCCCACTAGCGCGTTGATAAGTAGGATAATGACTGCACGGTCTACCTTCTATTTGGCCCACTACAGCTAGTTTTCTAAGTTATTTGGTTATCTCCAGGCTAAAAATCGAATTTAACATTGACTGGTTGATTGTGTCGTAAAGAACGGATATGATGTTTATCTTTTGAAGAATGGACCACTGTTAAGCTACACTACATAACATCACACTGTATTCCTTCAAGATTTAGGCCGCTACGTTTAAGTACCATGTAATAGCGACCCTTTTGCCGGGCACGAAATAAGATTTTGAGCTGCCACTGAGAAGTTCCTGTTGGCAAAGCCAAACCAAGGAAGAAGTTAGGTTTTGTTCATCTTGGAAGCTATAAGCTTCTAATTTCATTATGAATCCTATCAATAAGTATGACTGTTCCAGCACCGGTCCCCTACCAGTGATCTTCTTCATCCACGCAGGCGGGTTCTACTCGATGACCGGCCGCAGCGACCTGGCCGGTCCACACTACCTGCTCGACAGGGATGTGGTACTCGTCACCATCAACTACAGGATTGGATCTTTAGGTAAGGCGTCTAATGATAATTATATTACCAGGTACCATTTGAGAGGTTCTTTAATTTAAAAGTCAGGCTTCTCTTTTTAAATTGGACCTTATTGAGTTATTCGTGATCTCAATTTTCATCTGGCTTTGTGTGTAGTAGGTTGTGTCCTTAGTTTTCTCTTAGGTCTATCTGTGTTTAAATGTGTCCCTCCGTGATTAATTCCATGCATTCTTCCTTTAACTTTTCGCTAAATAAAAACAGACGCAAGATTTGATTTTCAAGGTTATGCAACGCTTGCTGAGGCGGATCTGTAGATGGGTGATCATCTATTTTCATCATTATATACCTACTGATATGAAGCGCGGGTGATTTGGGGAACTGCCTCATGTAGTTTTGACATTCATAAAGTGCTGATTTATTAGCCGCCTAATTGAAATAAATCGCTCGGATTTTTATAAAAACAAACAACCCGTAAAGAGTTGCGAAAAGACTAGGCAAAGGCATCTGATGTCTTACGACCTCTAATTATACCGATTCTTCTAGGATTCATGAGCACAGGCGACGCCTACGCCCCCGGTAACAACGGCATGAAGGACCAGGTGGCTGCCCTCAAGTGGGTGCAGAGGAACATCGCCGCGTTTGGCGGAGACCCCAACCTCGTCACCATCACCGGCTGCAGTGCGGGATCTATTAGTGTCATGCTGCATATGATCTCACCTATGACTAAAGGTAGACGGAAAAACTAATTAATTGCTTTCATAATAACATCACGCCTGCTAGTCCCGAAGATAGGCAGACTGCCTCATTGGGGTAGGTAGTGGTCGCAAGCGCTACCTACTGTTGAGCATGAGGTCATGGGTGCTAAACAATATGTTTAAAAAACCCGGTCCGATCCGTGAATTAATAGTTTTTTGGATAACAATTTAAAAAAAAAAAACCCGTTGTAAATTAAATAAAATGTAGGTACTAAAATGAGGAAACTTACATGGCATTGGCAACACAGGGGCGCGGGCGGCGACACTCCGGTCCTCGGGTAGTGACGTCATAAACAAACAATTGACGATCGAACTATACTATAGCCAAAGATGGTGTTGTCACGTTTTAAAAGTTTGTTAGATTTTAGGGAAATAGTGATAATTTGAACGCAAAATCATGCGTTGAAAATTCGTGTTTACTTTCATGGATATTTTAATGTTAGTTATTTTACTTGGTAATGTCATTGGTATACTTATATGCCCCTATCGGATCGGACAGGGTTTTTTTTAACATTATTGTATATGTGTGATACCAAAGACGGACGAAATTTTATTGGGTTGTCTCTGTTTAGGATGACTCCGAAGTTGGGAGTTGTGGTCAGGTGGTCAGGTTCGCCCCCTTACATGTTTATTTATTTAACTTAATTAGCGGAATGTGGATGACCTGCAGGTGCACCTCTTCGTTCAACTCACCTTTTCTTCTGGACCACAGGGATAAACAATGTAACATGGAAGTAGATCATGCTGTGGACCTGTAGTTTAGATTATATCAGCTGAATGGTAGCGAGGTTGATAATTATTCGGGAAGGCTCACTACTTTGCTACATGCTTTAACCCTTTCATCTCTTCCAGGTCTCTTCCACCGCGGCATAGGGATGAGTGCGTCTCCCGTCGGCTCCCGTGTGGCATACCTGGCGCACCAGCGCCACCTCGCGGTGCGCCAGGCAGAGATACTGAAATGTCCCACCGACAACTCCTCCATTATCCTCGACTGCCTCATGACCAAGCCCTGGAGGGAGCTCGGAGACTCGCTAACTAAGTTCTGGGTATGTTTTTTAAAAGAGAGCATTTCTACTAATACATGAAGAAAGGTATTATTACCTTTGGGCCACGAGTTACACGAAAAACTAATTCAAACAAGTAGTTTAAAGCAACAAGGCACCGCAATATGACTTGAGGAATCCCCGGCAGATTTAAGTGACACTCGCGCGTGTTACTTGACGGAAGTCACATCGCCTGAGGTCGTGAACAGTGTATAGCTTAATTGTGTAAACATGGCTAAATAATAACAACCGCTGGTCGAGCTCCCTGTTAAGCCGCGCTTGCCTAGGTTGTCCCGTGGATGATGTCCCGACCTTTACATACCAGTTAAGGCGTTGATCTCGGTTGTCTTTTGTAGATCTTTGACAGTCGTTACAAGTAGTCTGTGACCCGAAAGACTGACAACCAGTCTTACCAAGAGGTATCATATTATCCAGTACTACCTAACTGGATTATGGAAGTCAGATAGGCAGTCGCTTTATGTAAAATCCTGGTATTCAGCTGCGTCCGGTTAGCGTGGAAGCCGAACCCAACACAGTTGCGAAAAGGCTAGGCAAATGATGACATTAATGGGAAAATCATTATCATCATGATCCAACCGAAAGACATATTATCATGAGATTCTCAAAGAAATCTCCACAGAAATGGCTGCTTTGCTGCTTTTGTCCAATGGATTCCTTCGACCTTCATAAAGTTATCGGTCCACCTAACAGGGTGACCTTACGATAAGCTTTACCCTAGAAAATTTCGATCTAATAAACTGTCATCGGTTCTTATGCGCCCGAGCAAAAAAAAGAGAAACAAATCTTCCTTTACTAATAAGCATAACAAGCCTGTAACGTCTACTGCTGGGAAACAGGCCTCCTCTCTATGGGACCCCCTCCCATAGAGAGGAGGCCTGTTTCCGTAAAGTACTCCACCGCGCGGGCCCAGTGCGCGTTGGTGGATGACACGTATGTACATGTCTTCAAATCATAGCCAATTTATATATCTTTGCTTCAAATGTTCATGTCCTCATAATTTTCAGGAGTTCGGTACCGGAGATCCAGTGGGTCTGTGGGGCCCAGTGCTTGAGCCTGACTTCGGACAGGAGCGGTATCTCACCATCAACCCACTGGACGCCATCAAGCAGGGCAAGATGCACACCGTGCCTTTCATCGTCAGCCAGACCACTGATGAGTTCTTCTGGAAGGCTTTCCGTAAGTTGAAAATTGTTGTCAAAATCTTCAAGGTTTACTGTTGACATATTTTACAAACCTTTTTACGATGTCCATTCCATTCACTTGAATGCAACAGATGGTATGGTATTTTTATTATCCTGATCTACTCTTTACTTTTGCTATAAACACGGGCTAAAAATACAAATACATAAACGTTGGGAACTGGTGAACAGGATTCTAAAAGCTTATTCACTTAATCCATCGTTCAGTAAAACTATCAAATCCCATCTCAGCTGCTGCGACTGGTTAATTCAACTAACTACTACTTACCAGTCATAGAAGTTCACGAGGCGTCTTTTAAGTACATAATTATAACGCCAAACTATTACTGTGCTACTGGATGACCAAGACATCATACAGAGAAGGCTTGAGCGTCGATCACCACGCTGGTTCAAAGTGAATTGGCGATTTCTGGTTTATACTTTTGAAGCACCTAACCTATCAAATGTTTTTTTCCAGCGGTACTCCAAAACGAGACCCTCCTGAAGACGATGAACGAGGAATGGGACAGAATAGCCCCTATTTCCTTCATGCTGCCTCAGGAGAACCGCTCTGTGGCAGTGAACAAGCTGAAGGAGGTCTACTTGAAGGGGAAGAAGCTGGTCAATGATAAGGAGAGTGAGAAGGCGCTGGGGACGCTGTATGGAGACTCTGTTGTTGGGTTTGGAGTACACAGGTAAGGAAGTTTTGACACCCGTCTTACTTCTGTTGACTATGTCAATGTTTATCATCTGTTTTTGAATAAGGTGTTTGTACCAAAGTAGATGTCGTTAAAATTATGGCTTAGGAATAATTTGAAGTATCTGTACATCAGCGTCCTCATGTCTAACAACAATAACTGTGATTACTGCTTCCGTAAGCAAAAGGGACGTATCTGCAAAGAAAAAGGCCGAAACTACAAATGCCACGAGCTATGATCCTTATACACGGTGTAACAGAATAAGCGTAATACCACTTGGTGGTGGATTCAGAGCTTCAAACTGGAAAGCTTACCGTAAGGATAAAGGATCCTTATTCTAACGATATAAAGATCACAGTGGTTTTGACGGTAATGCAGAATCAGAGGTCCAGTAATTGTGAAAGCGTGAAAGGGCTGTATCATACCACTTTTGCTTAATTATTCACTAATCGATTCTGTTAGTTCTAGTTATAATAATCCTCTTCCTACCAGGATGGCGAACCTGATGTGTCGTCACTCTGCGCACCCGGTGTGGTACTACGAGTTCGCGTACATCGGGAACAATTCACACTACGAAGATCCTAATGGAAAACCACAAGGTAAAAAGTCAAGCATGCGTTCTTCGGAATGACTCGACATGAGGAGCTTTACTTTGCTGTACTACGTTTAAGCCGCTTTTTCCTCAGTCCTATTTGATAAACACTGATTACTTCATTTGAGTTGAGGCTTTTGTCCAGCAGTTACTACTGTAAGCAGACAATGATGATATATAATTAAACAACGTGATTTTTAACAGGTGCGGCCCACCACGATGACCTCATATACCTGTTCACGCTGAGCTACGCCTACCCCACCATACTACTAAACAGTTCTCATTCACACGTAGTGGACGAGATGACTGCCCTCTGGTACAACTTTGCTAGATACGGGTAAGGAATGCTGTCTTATAATCATGCTCGCCTGGTACCAAGACCAACCAATAGAGACGTTTCTGTTACGTAAGCACCGGGATTTTCATTTCAATGAATGTTACACTCACCTGTAGACATGGGTTGGATCGTCAAGACGACGAGAAATAGTTCAAATGGTCAAAACCACCCCAGCCTGGAGTTTTCGATTGTACAATGAGAGCAGTTTGAACATATTTAGCAACCATTGCTATCCTTCCAATATTCTGTACTAAAACACATAATCATAGTGTCTGGAAATTGCATGCTGACCCAATTAAATTCTTTTTGTAATACTTTTTTAAATAAATTATTCTTATTCTATTCTTAGTTCGACTGCTGTCTGCTTACCTATTCTTAATAACAGCATTAATGGTGGTGCCATGCAGTAGTATAGGTTTAAATCTTCCATTCGTATTAAAACTCCTTATTCAATCTAACTCTTGTCTATCGCTCATCAACTTTGGTTTCCTCCCCCAGCGACCCGAACCCCCGCGCCGACACTCCCGAACTGGGCAACCTGTCCTGGCCCGCTATGAAGCCGGACAAAAGGAGTTACCTTCACCGCGGAGACAAGCTGGTCATACGGGAGAACATGTTCGAGGACAGGTTCAAGGTGTGGGACGAACTGTACCCGATACAGTATTGATATGGGAGGATGGTGTGAGCTGCACTCTCAACATCAAAATATAATAAGACGCCATGAAAGAAGTAAAACTTAATCATAATGTAATTTATTCGAGTGAATACGTTAAAATAAATAAATAACATATTTTTGTAATTAAATTGCTCTCTCTTTTATTTATTCATCTTTACAGTCTGACGTGGCCTTTGTTCACAGCCGGCATGTATGGCATGCTCTGTGCGCCCTAAGTCTGGCCTCAACAACAAGATAATGCTCTTAGATGTAGCTGCATAGCAAAAAGTACTACAGGTACATGGTACATAAAGTACTACAGCGCCATCTATGTATGTCACACATGAAGAACTAACATCAAATTCTGAATCGCATTATTAAAGTTATCCGCGACTTATGACCATATAGAAAAACCTGACAATAACTGACGAGCAGTAGCCCATCAGACACAACACCCGTCTGGTCGGAGGATCCTCCCTTTTCTATGGATTAGGTATTGAAGAGCTTTACACCCTGTTTCGCATATCGCTAAATACTGCCATACGCGAATAACCCCAATAATGCATATGTAACAGTCGTATGAGCCGGCACGGTGCCTAAGAAAAAACCAATCTGTCTGTCAAGACTGTCGTTATCAAGAATATGGTCTTTTTCCTTTTTTATGTGTTCTCCGACTACCTTGGGCAAGCGTGTTGGAGTACTTGTGCAGTTCGTCACGCTCCTCCGTACAGGTTTTGTTCTACATAAAAATACGGACCCCGTCACCCTCGCCATGTACGGCAGGTTCTTAATGAAAACAAATCGCGCCGCACATTCGGGCCTGTGTTTGTTCAGGTGACAGACTGCCCAAATCTGTCACTCGCAGGCTACACCCTATGGCGTTCAGAGATAGTTGTGCGCCCTTCAGCGCCCGGTGCATCTGCTGCGGATAGAGGAGGGTTTCACGAAAGTAGAAAGGAAGAAGAAGAAGCCCTGTTCTCGTAACCTGTGCGGCACCGCACCGAGTGGACCCAACATGCTGCTGCGCCCTGCTGTGCCTACGACGCAGCTGTACCTTTCTCGTCTGCATCACTCCACGACAACTGAGGAAGTCGTGCAGTATTTGAAGGTGAAGACCACCTGGACTCTGAGGGTCGAAAGGTTGGAATCGCGTCACAACATCAACTTTAAGTCATTCGTGGTTCGAGTTCCAACCCAACATCTACAGACCTGCCTGAAAGAGAACTTTTGGCCGAAAGGTGTCGTATATCGACGTTTCCGAGGACGGTTACGCGACGCCACGCAGCGAAACACGACGCCGACAACATTACGTGTATAGTTTATTATTAGTTTTAAGGTTTTTAAAATATGTATTAGTTTATCATTGTGTAAAATTATTTTTGTGTATTTTATCTATGGGCCTTGTTGCTTGATAATAAAATGATTATATTATATTATAATATTATATAGAGAGGGAGTTATGGTCGCCCGCTTATTTTCAGCTGTCTCCTTTGCAACCATCACTTCCTCCCAAAAGGAAGCGAGGCCGTCCGTCGTGCTAGGTTATCCGCTGCACCGACCGCCGCGACAAGATCATGGCGCTGCATAGCCCAGGTTGGGTACTCCTTCAGAATCCAGAATATGGCCTAGGGTATCTAGATTGAGTCCAATTTAGCATATCAATTGGTAATCGCCGTAATAATATTTTAGTTAGCACAAGTAAGGTGGCTGATGTCCTTTAGCGATGCAGCTGTGTTAAGTATTGCCACAAAAATAGTCTTAATGGTACCAATAAAACGTAACCACCAACATCCTGCACCGTCCTAAAAATTACACAAAGTGAAATGGAAATCGACACACAAATGATTGACACAATGAATATTGTCATGATCTGATCATGGACTTCGGATATATGGAACGGAACTCTTCAATAATAGACAGCAAATCTGTCGTGATTGCTGCAATCGATTGGATGTTTATTGTTTACACAACATCATAACATCACGCCTGTATGCTCTGAGGGGGTACGTACGAGTACACATAAACAGTACACCCACATTTCGACAGTTAGGTATATGTTAAGTTCCATTTTATTGGGGATAAGCCTATTACCATGAAATGTATTGTTAACAATGTAAAATAAATGCTACTAAATATAGGATACCTAATACAACGAAAAATAAAAAACTTTTTTTCAAAAAATAAAACCTTCGAAAACACAAAAAAGTTTTGTTAATTGCTATTGGGAGTAGTGGTGATGAAACAAACGATGTTGAACCATCGCGAGGAAACCAGCATGTCCTTAAAAACCAAAAAAGCGAAGATTCTGTTGTATATATGTCTATGGTAGATTTATATCTATGGGAATGCCATAATATTGTCAATGTGTCTTAGTCCAGTTTCTAAATATTTAAGCTAATTTCTTTAAGTAGAATAAAGCCTTAATTTCCAAAAGGCTTTGCGTTTTCTTTATATCAATTTATTCTACTTAAAAATAATGTAATGTAAACGCTATTCAAAGCTATTCAATAACAATTATTTTCGCTGATGTTTAACGGAAAAAAAAACATCTGACATACTGGAAAAGAATCAAGACTCAAAATTTACAATGGCTGTTCGTCCAACGAAATATTTAAATCCAGATAAGTTTGGTGCTGATCCGAGTGATGCTGGCGCAGAACTCCATTGGGATTACTGGTATAATACATTTAAAAATTTTATTTCCGAAGAGGTACCAGATTCTTCTCCAGAGTTGAAACTGAAGCTACTGGTAAATTACTTAGCGCCAACAGTTTTCGCACTAATAAACCATTGTACAAATTATGACCAGGCTATTAAGATATTAACGGAAACCTATGAAAAACTGAAAAACCGTATCTTAGCACGTCATACTCTTTCTACCAGACTTCAAAAACCAGATGAATCTATATCCGATTACATTCGTGCGCTAAAGCTACTAGCCCAAGACTGTGATTTTCGTGCCGTATCCGCTGAAGAATATCAAAATGAATTCATGTGTAACGCATTCATATCGGGCTTAAATTCTCAAAAAATCCGCCAAAGACTTTTGGAAAATATGACATTGACATTCGATGAAGCTATAAATCAAACATTGACGCTTGAGAGCGCTGAAAAGAGTTCCCTATCCTTTTCAACTCCAAACACAAACTCATTGCTGAATGCAATCACTTCTCAAAAGAGTATTAATATCAGTGAACCTCAAGTAGAACAACAAAATGAGATCCAAAATCGTTTAGCTGCTTCTACTTCCCGTTTCTATGGACAAAAGAAACGACGTTGCTTCTTTTGTGGCGGGAACGTCCATCAACGGATAAAATGCCCTGCATTCCATGCGACGTGTCAACTTTGCTCAAGAAAGGGTCACTTAGCTAACGTATGTCGTAGCAGTAGCGTTGGTGACTCGACGGCAAATGCGATTTTTGAAGAGACATCATTAAACACTGCAACCATAATCGCAGCCTCTCCGGGAAGCCTTAAAAAGGCCACTGTCCCTGTTTCAATTAATAACTACACTGCAGACGCTCTTGTGGATACTGGCAGCTCAGTGAGCTTTATTGATAAAGGCTTAGCAGAGACATTGGGTCTAAAGAAACGCCATTGCAACCAGACGGTCACCTTAGCGTCGTTGAGTTATGCTTCTATTGTAGAAGGTTCGTGCGTTGCAACTATAAAAGTTAATAAACACGTCTACAAACAGAAGACTTTGTTGATCGTGAACAACTTATGCGCTGATATTATCATCGGTCACGATATTTTGAAAACACATTCATCAGTTGTCCTGAATTTTGGTGGTAAAGACGAACCTTTGAACATAACATGTAACGTCATGGAAGCTGCTGTGCCCCCTGCTTCGATATTTACAAATCTTTCACCCTCTATAAAGCCCATTGCAGTTAAATCTCGAAGATATAATGAGGAAGACGAATCATTCATAAAACAAGAAATAACAAAACTACTAGAGGATGGTGTCATCAAACCTAGCACTTCGCCATGGAGGGCTCAAATTTTAGTCACAGGAGGGGGCCAACGCCTAGTGATCGATTATTCGAGGACGATCAATAGATTTACTGAACTCGATGCTTATCCATTACCTAAAATTGAATTTATCATTTCGAAGGTATCAAAATATAAATACTTTAGTCAAATCGATCTAAAAAGTGCGTACCATCAGGTCCCTATATTAAAAAAAGAACAAAAGTACACCGCTTTTGAAGCTTGTGGTAAGCTATACGAATTCACACGTATTCTATTTGGCGTCACAAACGGGGTAGCCGCGTTTCAGCGTATTAGAATTTATTATTGAAAATGAAAATTTAGAAGGAACCTTCGCGTACCTTGATGACGTCACTGTCTGTGGAGGAACAAAAGAAGAACACGATAGAAACCTGCGTGATTTCTTACAGGCGGCTGAGAAATATAGACTTACCTTAAATAAGTATAAATGTACTTTCTGCACAGAGAAAATTAATCTCTTAGGCCACACAATAAGCGACCAGACCATCAGACCAGATAAAACAAGGGTTCAACCTTTATTAGATTTACCGGTTCCAAAAGATGCGAAGTCCCTCAAAAAGGTATTGGGTTTATTTGCTCACTATAGTCCATGGGTTAAGAATTTTTCACATAAAATAAGGCCTTATAACACGACGCCTGACGCCATCTACCGGATTGTGTGCACTACACTACGCTACCCGAGTAGATCGCAACATAACCAAGATAATCATCGATAAGACGACAACAGCACCTATAGACTACAAGCGACATCTAACATTCGACGTGTGAAGTGTCCGTGGCGTCAACGAAGGTTACAACCACAAACAAGTGTGAGATGATGAAGACACACACTAATATGTGAAAACCGCATATAATATAAACCCGGACCACCGAGGATCTAGTCACTCGCTACTTAGAAGGCACAGTGGTCGATAGCCCCGCAGTCACCACTGTTGTCATAAGCTTGCCCTGAGCGGAGGCCCCGTCGCCCTCAGGAATAGCCTAGCTAGGAGGTGAAGAGATAGGATAGCCCCGCAGTCCATTCCTAGAACCACTAATAGATTTAACTTTAGTCTAACTTTGTTTGTTAAAGTCTGTCAAGTTTTGAAGTGAAGAGAATAAACTCCTATTTGTCGTCCAACGCTGGTTTTATTCCACCGCCACCATTATATTGGCGCCCAACGTAAAAATCTTCTTCTACCCGCAACAATTTTATCGGAGTACCCACATTATTGACGGTGTACCCACATATTGGCGGATAAACAGAAGCCTACCCTCAAGACAATTTATAATATTTTGACAGTATTGACATGTCTGAGAAAAAACAAGAAATGGTGATGATGACTCAGGAACAATTCACTGCACTCATAACAAAAGTGACAGAAGCGAACGAAAGTGGGAATAGACATTTTAAAAGTTTTGCTGCGTGCACTAAGCGTTACGACGGTGAACGAAATTTTGATAAAGTTGAAGAATTTGTGACCAGTATCTCGGTTTTCAAAAAAATTGAGAAAATCAGTGACGAAGACGCCTTGGAAGGTTTAACTTTATTACTATCTGGTGCTGCTGCTACGTGGTGGAACGGTGTGAAAAGCGACATTAAAAAGTGGACCCAAGCTCTCGACGCCATTAAGTCTGCTTTTGCGCCGAAAATGCAGCCACACGAAATTTATTTGGAAGTATACTCGAAGAAGCAAACAACAGAAACAATAGACACGTTTGTGTGTGAAAAACGTGCCTTACTCGCACAGTTACCTGCAAAAAGAAATAAAGAAGAGGAATATTTGGACTTTGTTTACGGACTCCTCAATATAACATACAAAAAGGAGATCGCTCACACGGAAGTGAAGACATTTGCTGAACTTCTGAATCGTGGTCGTCATATTGAGAGTCTGCTCAAGGACGACCCGAACTCGCTCGAGAACGGTGCTCGAGAACCCGCTGACAACCAATCTTGTGTGGATCCGCGTATTATTTATTCACCAATAAACCCAACTTCTTTGTATTCTGTTGATCTTTATTTAAAACCCGATGAAGGAACCATACTTACAAACAATGAGCAAAAGATGTTCAATGAATTATTAATTGAGTACAGCGACATCTTTGAAAAAAACACGGAACCAACTCCATTTACACAACATAGAATCGACACAGGCAATCATCCTCCTATTAGTGTTAAGCCTTATAGGTTGTCATCAACAAGGCAAAAGCAATTAAGAGAAAAGCTGGATGATATGATAAATGATGACGTTATCGAGGAATGCGATTCCCCAGGGTCAGCACCTGTAATTCTAGTTCCAAAAGAGAAACCGATGTTCGAGTTTGCGTAGATTATCGACGACTCAACGAGATAACTAAACCAGACAGATATCCGCTGCCTCGTATTGACGACTTAATTACATCAGGCAAAAGCGATGCCATACACATGTCAACAATTGATTTACGGTCTAGTTACTGGCAAATAATGGTACATCGAGATGATTACGATAAAACAAGCTTTGTATCACCATTTGGCTGGTTTTATAGTCACGCCGCTAGACGCGCCGTTGGGCAGCGCGCTGTTGAACAGGAACACCGAACGGCGCTGCTCAAGCGCGCGAATTTGAAACGCTACTACTACCCCAATACATATCCGAGCGCGCGCGCTCCGAACGGCGCTGCTGAAACGCGTGACTATAAAATCAGCCTTTGGAACGTTCCGTTTCAAGCGAATGCCATTCGGTCTACGGAACGCGCCTGCTACGTTCCAAAGATTAATGGACAAATTCATACTAGGATTGCACGCGAAGTGTGTATTAAGCTACTTAGATGATCTAATTATCCGATCTATTACATTCAGTCAACATATAAAAGACTTAAGAGAAGTATTTATTAAACTAAGAGAATACAAGCTACGAGCTAACAGAAAGAAATGTAAATGTATGTGTTCAGAAATAAAATATCTGGGCCACCTTATAGTTTCTGACGGTATCAAAACCCAGACCCAGAGAAAATCTCTGCTATTGCAAACCGTCAGGCGCCTAAAAATCTAAAACAATTAATATCATTTTTACAAACCGCATCATGGTATCGGAGATTTATTCATAATTTTGCAGACATTGCTAGACCACTTACTAACCTAACGAAGAAGAAAATAAGCTGGAAGTGGGAACGAGAGCAACAAGAAGCATTTATGAAATTAAAAAATGCCTTGACTACGTAGAGCTGCCACCTCTCCGGGTTTGACCCGGAGTCTACGGGTTTGCATGGTGCATGTCCGGGCTACGGGTTTAACATCGATATCTCCGGGTCAGATGGAACGGGAAGCGACAGCCGGTCATCACGCACCGGGCGCACGATGCGAAGTGCGTGCGGGCGCGGGGCGCAGGCAGTCGGGCGCCGAGTGTGCGGGAAAGTGGGAGTAGCAGGCAGGGAGCGGGGGCGGGGGTACATCGTACATGCGTACGCACAACAAACATTAGTGCTTCGTAATAATTGCACACGAACACGAGTATTTTATGTTTTGTTCATAAATATTTCTATCACAGATTGTTTTTGGTACTTTCACGTATTAAAAGTACATAGTGTTGTAGCGTGTTGTCATAATGGAAGAAGGAGAATCACAATCGAAGAAAAAAAAGAAGTACGAATCTAATTTTCAACAATTGTGGCTAGAAAATGAGAAGTACAGAAAATGGGTGAGAAAAGTCGATGAAAAAAACGCGAAATGTGTATTTTGTAACGTGAAATTTACAGTGAAATGGGATGGTGAAAAGGCTTTATCGACTCATCTTAACAGTGAAACGCACACAGTTAGCCACCACCACAGTTATTTGAGCACTGATTGTGGTATTAAATTAAATGCCTCTCTTTATTCCGATTCACCAGTATCACATAAAGTTCACTGCGGCAGAACGAAAGCAGAAGCCATTGTTTTGAATGTCCTAGCACCGAATTCAATCGAGTCAACAATACAAGACCTAAAAAGGTCTCAATCTGGAGACGGGGTTCACTTTTCGATTGCTATCGACGCCTCAAATAAAGGATCCCAGAAAATGTATCCAATAGTCATCAGATACTTTGACCAAGAAAAAGGTGTTCAGAATAAATTAATGGATTTTTATGAGGATTCGAACGAAACATCTCAAAAAATTTTTGAGAATATTGACAATTTTATGCTTCAACATGACCTAGACACAACTTTATTGTCTGCTTTCTCTGCAGATAATGCATCGGTTAATTATGGTATTCACAATTCCGTGTACCAAAAAATTAATGATAAATATTCCGATACCAAAGTCGTTAAAGCAAATTGTAACTGTCACGTTCTTCATAATGCCGCCAGAAACGCTATGAAAGCTTTAACATACGACGTGGAAAACTTGATTATGAAAGTTTATGCGGAATTTTCGAATAGCGCAAAACGCACGAGAGAATTGCAAACATTTTTTGAGGAGTTTGAAATTGAATACAGAAAAGTTTTACGACATGGGCCAACTAGATGGTTAAGTTTGGGAAGAGCTGTTGACAGATTGATATTGTCATGGCCTGCTATATCCGCGTATTTCAAAAGTCTTGGTGAAGCAGCATGCCATAAGATAATATGGGAATTCATAAAACAGTGCGGCGATGACGCTGGAGTTTTATCTGCAAAGATCACACTACAGGAATGTTATTTATATTTCATTCATCATTACATGAACATGATGACAGAAGCCATACTATTACTAGAAAAAAACTCAGTGACAGCTGCTGAGTTGCACCCAATTATGAGAAATATAAAAGACAAGGTTGAAAGCCGACTGCGTGATGAGTTTTATGGCGCCAAAATAATGAGAAACTTGAAGTTTTTGAGGCCTTCTGAACAGGATCAATTTAAAAAAGAAGTCAATGAGGTTTACAGAAGAACTCTTGAATACATACAGAAATATTATGATTTTGAGCATTCTGTATTCAAAATCTTTTCCAAATTCGATCTAACAAGTGCAGTAAGTTACGAAGATTTATTTTATTTTATTTTTATTTTATTTTATTAGGAAAACATACAGTGTATTCATACAGAGTAGAAACAGATATAAACAACTGAATACCATTTACATGTTTCCGCATTTAAACATCTAGAAAGCTTGTTATCAATCTTTAGTGATATAACAGGTAATGTAAATAACCTAATATTAAGCAAAATTTGAAAATTTAGAAAAGTGAAATTTGGGGTAAGTATATTTAATAACTAAATTATGTTGAAGTCAGAGAACCAAACCATGATTTCGTTAATGTTCTGTTGAAAACGCGTGGCTTTGAATTAAACAAATCCAGTTCAGGAAAGTCAACAAGTTTATTAAATTCTCTAGCGGACCTCACAAAAAATGAATTCTGCCTGTAGTTCGAAGAACTCTGAGGCACGTCCACACATGCTTTACGTCTCGTCATTCTATTCGGGACTTTAAGTTTAACTCGAGATAGTAAATCCGGTGAGTCAATGTGATTCTGCGCGATTTTAACAAGGCACGCAATATCCGAAAACTTTCTTCTTTGGTACAATGGTAAAATATGGTGTCTTCGACATCTCGCCTCATAATTGGGGTCATATGTTTTAGACTTATGTTGCAAGTGTTTCAGGAACCTACGTTGAATGGATTCAATTCTATCTATATAAACATTGTAGAGAGGATTCCACACTTGGGAACAATACTCAAGAACGCTGCGCACCAAAGAGCAATAAAGAATTTTAAGTACTTTCAAGTTTGAAAACTGAGAGCTGGCTCTCAAGACGAAGCCCATGGTCCTGTAAGCTTTTTTGACAATATGATCTACATGTCTTTCATAAGTTAGCTTGGAGTCGTGAATGACACCTAGGTCCCGTACTGAGTCTACTTGTTCTAACTCATGTCTTTTGATAAAATATTTAAATTTAATAATTTTGACTTTACGAGTAAAGGTTATAAAAAAACATTTTTTGACATTTAAGTCTAATTTATTGATTAAACAATATTGTTCAAAACTATCTAAATCATTTTGGAGAAGCTGACAGTCTTCATAGCTGGTAATTTTTTTGAAAATTTTCATGTCGTCAGCATAAAGGAGTAATTGTGAGTATTTAATGCATTGAGTGACATCATTTATAAATATGTTAAAAAGAAGGGGCCCAAGCAAAGAACCCTGCGGTACCCCAGACGGGACGATGCTCCATTTAGAACGGTACCCATTCAGAACCACTGCTTGCGATCGATTTTCAATGTACGAAACAAACCACCGATATAAGTCTCCATGGATGCCAGCTTGAAGTAACTTCTGTAGTAATATTTTGTGGTCGATTCGGTCAAACGCTTTACTATAATCAGTAAAAATTGCATCGACCTGTCCACCAGCATCCATGCTAGACGTCGTAGACTCTGTGAAAGACAGCAGATTAGATAAAGTTGACCGCTTGCTTACAAAACCATGCTGCTCCGTGATCAAAGTTGGTGAGATACTCTCATAAACTTGTGTATATACGATTTTTTCCAGTATCTTAGCAAAGATGCATAATTTGGAAATGGGGCGATAATTTTTAGCATCACTCTTGCTACCACTCTTATGTATGGGTGTGATAAATGCAGATTTCCATATTTTAGGTACAAGTCCTTCCGAGATAGACCTTTTATAAAGAATAACAAGAGGTTCAGTTAAACATGTAGCACAAGAGACAATAAATAATGGTACCACATTATCGGGCCCTGCACCCTTACTTAAATCTAAAGATTTTAATAATTTAAGAACTAGGTCAGCAGTGACTTCTATACTACCTATGTTGCTTGGTGCGTTGTTATCAATAGACATGGGTATTGAAGAAGAGTATGTAGACGGAGGTAGAAAGTTTGAATGGAAATGAGAAGCAAACACATCGCATATTTCATCCCCAGTATCAGCTGGAACACCATTATAATGAATAGTTGATGGGAGTGAGTTCGATCCCTTTTTATTTGATTTAATAAACGACCAAAAAGACTTGGGACATTTAATTATTGCATCTTCCGCGTGTTTTATATATTTTAAGTAGCATTCTTTCTCCAATCGTTTGGCACGGTCACGAAGAAGACAAAAAGTATCATGGTCACTAGTATTACCATATATTTGAAATTTTTTTAAGAATTTGAACTTCTCTTTGAGAAGTTTCTTTAAAGGAGCACAATACCAAGGTGGGAAAGAGTCAGAGGCTATTAATTTGTGAGGAACATACTGCTCAATGACATCATATAGGTGTTTATAAAATAATTGTACTGCGTCCTCTAATGTATTATTATTTAAGCATGTTTGCCAATTTATGTTATTTAAGAAAGTTTTTATGGCTCCGTAGTCCGCTTTATTATAATAATATTTAAGTCTGGTTTTACTTTTCAACAAACACTCCTTGGTAAAATCGAGGACTATATCTAACGACTTATGATGACTATCTTCCGGTACCAACGGGTCTGTGCATGATGTTACCGTTACCTTATAGTTACATAATATATAATCCAGTAGTCTGTTATTTGCATTCCTGTTTAAATTATATTAAGATGCTGTGGAAGCTTGCGAATCACTTGGTCTGAAAAATGTTGACGAAGATAAACTTTATGACGAGACCCGAAAATTAAACCAAGTATTTCCTCAGTTCGAACAATCTATTGATTCAACATTATCTGTTGATTTACGATGGGTTCAGCTATTCAAAGTCACCTCAACCTTCACCGAACTGCCAAAAATAATTGGTAAAATCTTTTCAATCCCTATAAGCAATGCTTTCGTAGAACGCGTCTTTTCTTTAATGGGAAATTTGTGGACAGACGAGCGAAACTGCTTATCAGTGGACATGGTGAAGGCAGAGTTAATTGTAAAGATTAATTACAATATGAATTGCCAAGAATTTTTGAAGTTTTTGAAGAAACCTGAGCAAGAAGAAATGCTTAAACAATCCCTGCAGAATAAAAAATATAGTTTTAAGTGTCAAGCTAGTTCAAGTCAGCCTAGCACTAGCTAGGTAATTTATATTTAAAAAAAACATTACCAATACTCATTTATCATTACTTTGTTCCTACCTTAATAAATTAAATACTTAAAACTTGAAAAAATGTTATATTTAAAAAAAAAACTGTATTTCTAAAATCTCCGGGTCTACTGTTTTTGAAAGGTGGCAGCCCTAACTACGTCACCAGTGTTGAAACAGGCAAGTGACGATTTACCCTTTGCTATCAAGACTGATGCCAGCCAGTATGCCATTGGCGCAGCTTTAGTGCAGGGGGAGGGGGACAATGAACACCCTGTTGAATACGCAAGTAGACTCTTAACACAAGCTGAACGCAATTACAGTGTCACAGAAAAGGAAGCACTAGCCATAGTATGGGCTATTTCAAAATTTCGTGGCTATATAGAAGGAACAAAGTTCATAACTATTACAGATCATCAACCGTTGAAATGGTTAATGAATCTTAAAACACCAACTGGTCGCTTAGCACGATGGGCACTACAGCTGCAACCATACGAGTTCAAAATCCAATATACTCCAGGACGAACTAATGTAGTAGCTGATACATTGTCTCGACCACCGTGTGAGCAGCATGATGGAAAATGCATAATATGCAGCGCAGAGTTAGATCTACCTAGATACAATGAAAAACAGTTAAGAGATGAACAAATGAAAGATGACACCCTTCAAACTATCATAAAAATATTAGAAGAAGGAAAAGAAATACCAAATTATGTAGAATACATTAAGAAAGGGTACCTAGTCCATAAAGGTGTCCTGTATCTTTACATGCCAGAACAAGAAAACGACAATGCAAAGTTAGTAGTTCCACGTCATGAAATACAAAACGTTCTGAACGCTTACCATGACTCACCTACTGCTGGTCATATGGGAGTAGAAAGAACAATACAACGTATAACAAATAGTTTTTATTGGACGGGACTACGAAAAGATGTTATAAAATACGTGAAAACATGTGTTGAATGCCAAAAATATAAGCCCACTAATACGAAGCCAGCAGGCTTATACCAGTCTACCCCAAACTCTCAACGATTTGAGGTATTGTCCATTGATCTTTTTGGACCTTTGCCAAAGGGACCATCAGGAGAAAAGTGGATTTTGATCATAGAAGATACTACTTCAAGATTGGTAGAATTATTCCCACTAAATGAAGCAACTAGTGAAAATTGTGCCATCATTTTAGTCAATGAAATATTTCTTCGGTATGGGTTGCCCAGGAAAATTATCAGCGATAATGGAGTACAATTTATATCAGCGATAATGCAAAATCTAGCATATTGCTTAGAAATTCAACAAATATTCACACCCGTATATCACCCTGAACCAAATGTGGTTGAAAGGAAAAATAGGGACATGAAGTCACAAATTGCAATTATGGTCAAAGACAAACATAAGAACTGGCCAACGACTTTACCAACAATAAGATTCGCAATGAATACAGCTAAGTGTCAAACTACAGGCTTCTCACCATCTTACCTTACATTTGGGAGAGAATTGCGTACACCATACGAGTTGACACATGATCTAAGCTCGGTTGTAGAATCGGAAAACTTTGTCGCAGAAATCACTCCAAAGTTAAAACAACTAGCCCAAGACTTGGAGCTAGCAAAAGAAAATATAGAGTGTAACAAAGAAACGACACGCCAAAGAGCAAATAGCAAGAGAAGGCCCGACCCAGACTACGAAGTTGGAGACTTAGTCTTGATTGAATCTCATCCCGTGAGCAACATCGATAAACAGTTTACTTCGAAAGAAGAACAGGCAAAAAAAACCCAGACCCGACAGAAAAGTAACATACCTCAGTTTTTTTGTTATTATTTATATAACCATATTATATAGTTTTTATATTCGAAATCAATGGCTAACACCAAAATATTTGCCTTATGTTTTTGTTCAGGCTTTACACTAAAAAAGTACAAAATGCCTACGTATCTACACAATTCGTAAATATATGTAATAAACGCAATTACAGAATATTACTGCTCATGCTACCATGGCAAAAGGACATTGGGAAGTTGCGCACACATCATTAGTGTTGTATATTACCTAGGGTGGGCTAGACATCGAGATCACTTTGACCACCCCGCACTGGGTATGGATTATGTTTTAAGGGACATAGAAATACAATAAAACTTTATTTCGACATATTGGTTTTATTTTTGGTAGAACCCCGTTGATAGCTACCTAAATCACTGATCTAAGATCAGATCATTCTTTTCGATTATTCCACTAATACCGACTGCGTTAAAAATAAAAATACGAATACCTGTTATCGTAACGGTGATTAATGAACTTTTTAGTTCTCTAATCACCGATATAAGCTCGAACTGGCATCAACGAATTAGTGGAATAATCCGATCTGAATCATCGAATATGACGATTTTAATTAATCCTAAGTTGAGGGCGAATCCAGAAGGGCATGCTCTGACCCCAGTACCAGAGGCAAAAAGGAACGGGGTGGAATTTTTTAGTCAGTAAGAGTCTGACACGCCCTCTCGCTCCACCCAAGGGCGAGAGATGTCATTAGATGATTTTAAACCACCTTAAAAAAAAAAATCCTAAGTTGAATGTTGTACTAGGAGTTCAAAAATTATATAATACAGCTGTATCTCCAGGTCTCCTGGATACATCCCATAACTATTTATCGTCATTTAGTTACATACATTACGAATTGTGTAGATAAGTAGGCATTTGGTATTTTTTTAGTGTAAACCCTGAACAAAAACATAAGGCAATATTTTGGTGTTAGCCATTGATTTCGAATATAAAAACTATATAATATGATTATATAAATAATAACAAAAAAACTGAGATATGTCACTTTTCTGTCGGGTCTGGGTTTTTTTTATATGGGACGTGACCGTTCTTCTTTGCTCCTCGACGAGATGGACCGTATGTTATATTAAAGAAACATGGAACCTCCACTTATGAAATTGCTCACTCAGAAACTCCAGACAAGCCTATTTGAAAATATCATACGTCAGCAATAACGAAGTTTGAAAAGAGAGACAACGTCATATCCAAACCAACTTATCCGATACGCCGAAGAGGAAGGCCGCGGAAACAAACTGGTGCTGGTACTCAGTCGGGACGACCATAGAGTACCAGAGGGGGAGAATATAACACGACGCCTGACGCCATCTACCGGATTGTGTGCACTACACTACGCTACCCGAGTAGATCGCAACATAACCAAGATAATCATCGATAAGACGACAACAGCACCTATAGACTACAAGCGACATCTAACATTCGACGTGTGAAGTGTCCGTGGCGTCAACGAAGGTTACAACCACAAACAAGTGTGAGATGATGAAGACACACACTAATATGTGAAAACCGCATATAATATAAACCCGGACCACCGAGGATCTAGTCACTCGCTACTTAGAAGGCACAGTGGTCGATAGCCCCGCAGTCACCACTGTTGTCATAAGCTTGCCCTGAGCGGAGGCCCCGTCGCCCTCAGGAATAGCCTAGCTAGGAGGTGAAGAGATAGGATAGCCCCGCAGTCCATCCCTAGAACCACTAATAGATTTAACTTTAGTCTAACTTTGTTTGTTAAAGTCTGTCAAGTTTTGAAGTAAAGAGAATAAACTCCTATTTGTCGTCCAACGCTGGTTTTATTCCACCGCCACCATTATAGCCTTTGATTGACGTAAATAGGTTTCCACTAACTAAGGAAACGATTTTTCATTTCAACGCTCTTAAAACTGAATTAGCAGAGTCAAGTCTTACCGCGATTGATCATAATGCTACATTTACGGTCGAAACAGACGCCTCGGAATTTGCAATCGGGGCTATTTTATCACAAAATGAACGACCTGTAGCCTATTTTTCACGTTCATTATCTGCGCCTGAAAGACGACATTCTTCAATTGAAAAAGAAGCTTGCGCCATCGTAGAAGCACTCCGTAAATGGCGACATCTACTTTCTGGAAAGCATTTCATCTTAATTACTGATCAACAGTCTGTTGCTTTTATGCTCTCTCATCACACAAGTAAAATAAAAAATGAAAAAATAGAAAGATGGAGACTCGAACTTTCTTGTTTTAAATATGACGTCGTATATAGGCCCGGAAAACTCAATTTGGCGGCGGACGCTCTATCTCGTGTTTGTGCTCACATAAATACAAATAATTTAACTAATCTGCACAAAGCTCTTGGACATCCCGGTATCACGAGAATGACACATTGGGTTAGAACCAAAAATTTGCCATATTCTGTCAATGATATCAAAGCTGTAACGACTTCATGTAAAATATGTGCTGAAATTAAGCCACGATTTAATAAAAACCAAGGAAGTCTTATAAAAGCAACAGCCCCTTTTGAACGCCTGAGCATTGATTTTAAGGGACCAATACCAACAAATACGAAGAATAAATATATATTAACCATAATTGATGAATATTCAAGATTTCCGTTTGCCTACCCCTGTCCAGACGTGTCAGCAGAGTCTGTAATAAACAGCCTTAAGGATCTTTTCTTTATGTTTGGAACACCACTTTTTGTTCATTCCGATAGAGGATCTGCGTTTATGTCAGAACGTGTCCAACAATTCTTGCTGTCTCTGGGAATTGCTTGTAGTCGGACTACTCCCTACAACCCGCAAGGAAACGGACAGGTGGCGCGCCTGAATGGCACTTTATGGAGGACTGTACAACTGTTTCTTAAATCAAAAAACTTGGATGTAGTTTACTGGGAGAAGGTTCTTCATGAGTCACTCCATGCCATTAGGTCATTGTTGTGTACATCCACGAACACCACTCCACATGAACGGTTATTCTACCACCCCCGACGGTCAATGAATGGCCAATCAATTCCATCATGGCTTTCGACCTCTAGTAACGTCCTCTTGAGAAAGAATGTTCGACAGTCAAAATATGACCCTCTTGTAGAAGAGGTCGAGCTTTTACAAGCTAATCCTGCTTATTCATTTATACGATATTCTGACGGTAGGGAATCTACCGTTTCAAATAATCAATTAGCTCCTTTACCTAATGACGAAGACAGTATCTGTGATGAAGCACCTACAGGCATAGAAACTACTCACCGAGAGTCTGAAACTCCTCAAGAATCTGAGGTTGCTCAAAGCCAACAAGAGGTGGCCCGGGAAGAACCTGACATAAACGAGAGGCGCCAGTCAAGCAGGTCCAGGAAACTACTTGAGATACTATATTTGCGAAATTTAAAAACCCTGCTGGGAAGAATGATGTATATATGTCTATGGTAGATTTATATCTATGGTAATGCCATAATATTGTCAATGTGTCTTAGTCCAGTTTCTAAATATTTAAGCTAATTTCTTTTAGTAGAATAAAGCCTTAATTTCCAAAAGGCTTTGCGTTTTCTTTATATCAGATTCTATATGTGACATTCCCTAAATAGCACTGTCCCGATCCCAGCAGTGGGGACGAGCCCACTCCTTCTCACACAGACGTCCGTGTCCCAACAAAGGGAACGATTAAGGCAAGAAGATGTAAACGCTGACAAGAGTTCGTTTGGTTGTGTACAATTAAGTATACAAGCAAATGAATTCTATAGTATGCATCTTTTATAGGCTGACTATTGTATGTGGGAATGATGTAAGATATTGACCGTGACGTGACGTCGACAAACATATCTATGTCAAACACAAATAAAACTCAACTGTAATCAATTGATTTTCGAGCCGTTTGGGGTTGAAACTCTAGGACCGAATGCTATCAGCCTTTTCAAGGAAATTTCAAAACGCTTAGTAGACACTTCCCGTGACCCAAGGGCTAGCTTTTACCTTGGCTAGAGGCTTAGCGTTGCCATACTAAGTGGCAACGCCGCCAGTCTCTTGGGGACGTTGACAGCGCCAGCGTCGAGGTTTTTTGACGCCATTTTTTAGTTTATCTTTAAGTCACTTTCGGTTATTTTAATTTATAAATGTATATAATATTGTTATTGATGTTCCAATTTACACCCGAGCCTGCTAAATATCTCTACAACGATTTAATTTGCATCTGAGTGATTGCCTGAGAGGAACACTACCGCTCCGCGCGCCGCGACGGGGACGTGACCAGAGAGTGCATCTGCGACTTGTTATTGCGATACAAACAACGTAAATAATACAACAGCTTAGATTTTCCCAATGAGCGATATTTTTCTTTTCTTTTCCTTATAATAATTGAAGCGATCCCATTGTCTAAAGAGATTTACCTAGCTATGCATGATGACAATACCGTATGATATAATTCTTTAGGCTAGACTATAATACCGATAGTATAATAGTGAATACGACAATTTTGATAGTATAATAATGTGATTTTATTCTTCCCCAGCCTCTCCATACCTATGTATAATTCCGCACTCATATTATTAGAAGCGAAAATAATTCTATCTGTCTGTCTGTTTCTGTTACAATGCAATGTTACCTTTTCATCATCATCTGCCTAGCCTTTTCCCAATTACGTTGGGGTCGGCTTCCAGTCTAACCGGATGCAGCTGAATACCAGTATTTTACATGGAGCGACTGCCTGTCTGACCTCCACAACCCAGCAGTTAGTGCTAGGTAATACGATACCCCTTGGTAAGACTGGTTGTCAGACTTTCGGGACACTGACTACCTGTAACGTCTGCCAAAGATCTACAGATGACAGCCGGGACCAACGGCTTAACGTGCTTTCCGAGGCACGGAAGAAACTCGGTATGTAACGGGTAATCACCCATCCACGGACCAACCTAGATAAGCACGGCTTAACCTAAAGATCGTCCCGAGCGGCCGCTCTTATTTAGCCACGAGCTTCTCGTTACAATGCAATAATATGTTACCTTTTCATGCACCAGCAAGGATAAAATATGACACTCGGAGAGATCCCCGAGGTACTCTACGTTCTCAAGGGATCATTTTCGACTTCAACACAGGCGAAGCCGCTGGCAATAGTTAAGTATTATTAAAGCGAAAGTTCATCCTGTCTGTCACCTTTTCACGTCTAAATGGCTAAACGGATTTTGTTAAAATCCAGCGCTAGGATAGACCAGGTCCTGGGCTGGGTCATATCGACATGGGACACTATACAGGGTGGATTTTTTCAACGCCAGCTGGAGGAAATGTACTCTAAATACTGGTGATAGAAATTTTTACTCAAAGGAAACAATCCTTTATTTTGAAAAAGAAATAAATCTGCATTTAAAGATTTTCGAAAACTCACTTGCCACACTCGGGAATCGAGCCGGCTAAATTCCAAAAAATAACACCTGTACTTTTATGGCATCAATCGATAGGGTCAATCATAAGGATATTATCAAATCTCTCTAACAAACGTGATAAATTAAACGAAAGGAAAACCATGAAATCTTAACTTATTTTAATAGAACAAAGGGTAAACTTATAGCTCAAAATGAGCTCCATTTTGTCGGATACACAATTTTATTCTTTTATGGAATTCATTTCAAGTAACTTTTAATAGCAAGGTGTGATGAATATTGGAAATCGTATTGCGAACCTTAGTTCTTAACTCATGTACATAGGACTTTTGGTAAATTTTATTTTTATAAAAAAAAATCAATAGGGGTGAGGTCTGGTGATCTCGCAGGCCATCTGATTGTGCCTTTTGTGCCAATCCAGGTATTGAAGTGGTTATGAACATAGGCAGTGGTGAATCTCCTGTTATGGGCCGGAGCACCATTCGTCATTTTAATAAATAAATAACGTCAAAGATATTGTTAATTAGATACTAACATCAGTAATCGGATGGACCTTTGAGTAAAAGTGCTTTTATCTTCAATTCATCAATTGAATTTATAAGATAAGATTTCATGGTACCTATCGCTTTCGTTCTATTTCTCATGTTTATTAGAGAGATTTGATCCTTATGATTGACCCTATTGATTAATGCCATAAATTACAGGATGTTATTGTTTTGGAATTTAGCCGGTTCAATTCCCGAGTGTAGCAAGCGAATTTTCGAAAATCTTTGAATGCAGATTTATTTCTTATTAAAAAAAGGAATGTTTAATTTGAGTAAAATTTTCTTTCTCCAGTATTTAGAGTACCTACTTTCACTCCAAGTGGCCTCGAAAACGTTCCAGCCTGTATATCCCGGCAATATCCCCATGGGATAGTTTCCGACCGACACACAAGCGTGCCGGGGGCAAAAGCTAGTTCCAATATGGAATTTTCTTAAGTTGGTCCCCTTTTCAATGATCTACAAAGCTTGCAGAATATTCCACGTACCATAACGGACAATAGCGGTTTACCACTTGTAACCGTATTACTCAGGGGATAAGGATGACAAGCGATCAACCGGCGTTGTCCGCGATAGTACCTCGCCATCTGTAAAGAGTACACAGCTAGTCAATAAAATAAGCATCTAGTACTATCATCGTCTCAGTTCTCTCGCGGTGTCTTGAGAAAAATGTTGGCGCGTATAGTGTGGGTGTTGTGTGCCGCGAGTGTGGTAATGCAGGCGTCGCATGAAGATGCAGGTCAGTGGTCAACAACAACAGTGACTCAGTTGATAATTTCAATAAGTTAAAGTTCTTTCAAGTTTCAGTGTAGAAGGATACATAGGATCCAATTAAATTGGCGAGTGGTATTCCACAGACTTTGTATAAAAACACGCTTTTTGAATGAGGCCCCCTTTTAATTTAACTTTATTTTATTGTTTTTATTTCTAATTGTAGCGGCCATAGTAATACAGAGTCTGTGCAAGTGTCTACCTATTACGGTTCAAAAGAAACAGTCCTGTGACAGCGGACGGATAGACAGCGGAGCCAATAGTGTAGGTACCGATAGTACTCCTTTGGGTACGTAACCCTAAATAATATCTAATCATACCTATTTGTTTTGTTTTATCTTCCCCATAACATCTCTAGTTTCGCTTTGACTTAACCGTGTAGTCTCTAACTTGTGTCGATGCTGGGCTCATAGGGACCCCGCGCACTCCGCGGCCGGCCTCCCGGCGCGCTAGGTCTATCATCTGGCCTCGCTACTTTCGCGCGCCGCAGCCCATCGTATGGCCTGGCTGTTTCCTTCATTGGAGCACCGCTGGCCCAGATAGCGACCAATCGTGTGAGGACTTTGTGGTTCATTTCTATCATCTTCTCACTCTTTTCTCCGTCGTATCGATGATTCCAACAATTATGTAATAAATTAACTTCGACCAGAACTCTGCCACATCGACGGCGTTGGCAGTGGCTTTGGACAGATCCCACTCAGCGCAGCTGGTGGTCTACAATGAGCAGCACAGAAGGTGGGCCATAGTTTGTGATGAGGCTCCGCAGTCGCACTCTGCTTCTTCTCTCTGCGTAGAAGGCAAAAGGAGCAAGACACATGCCTACCACACCAGCCTAGTTTTGTTCCAAAAAGAATCATTTTTATTTCACAGCATAAAGATAACTAACTAGTAGTAACTAGGCCCTTTTTATAAGCTTTTATTTAACTTGCCTTGCTAATTACTCTTTTTATTTGTTAGTTTGTTTGTTTGATTGTCAGTTTTTTTGTTTGTTAGTTAGTTTGTTTGTTAGTTTATTTCTTAGTTTGTTTGTTTGTTAGTTTATTTCTTAGTTTGTTTGCTAGTTTTTTGTTTGTTTGTTAGTTAGTTTGTATTTAAGTTTGTTGGTTAGTACCTATGTTAGTCTGGTAAAATCTTGCAACTGAATTTTAAACCATTTCCCTCCAACCGATTGAGCTGAACCAAAGGTGTGTGCACACCCCTTTGGTTCTGGTGACAATACATTTTCATGACCGACGTGAGATAATCCTGCACCCAGGATGGCCTCCTCACGAGAGAACTTCTCAACGGTTAATAGCACGGCCACGACATTTTATATACGCGTTCAAGGTTGATAGATGTAAACCAAATTTCCTTCTTTCATTAATAAAAGTTTAATTTATTGTAAAATCAAACGCAGGGCTTAGGGTTGTCAACTTCTGCCAGGGCTGCGGGACTGTTCGAAAGAGATACCGGGGCCCTGGAACATAAAGGGCAAAAGAAGGAACATGGGTGGTTTTAGTCAGTAAAAGTCTGACACTCCCTTCCGCTCCGCCCAGAGCGGGAGGAGTCATTTGATGATTTCCCAACCCAAAAAAAAAGGGTTGTCTACTTAATTTTGAAATGTTGCACAGTGCACTACACACAAAAAACGTAACCGCGACAGCATCGACTTCCTCTCGTGCAACCTGTTGCCTGCAGCATGCTTAGTATTCGTGTACACGCTTTACATGTCTGCTTCCCGACCATTTGTTCCTCTTCCCAGTTTGTTAATACTAATACGACTACTGCTGACTGCCTCTAGAGTCTACATACTAAACCCAGTAAATAATTATTAAATAATATTATTTTATAAATTGGTTGTAAAAAACACTACACCTGATTTTTTAATACTAGATGGGGTCAGTGATTCGTCTCCGACTACTTTGGATACAGAAACTGAAACAGCCTCTGCGCGTGAGTTCACAGTCGCTTTTAAAGTCCACATAATTATAAAGGGCGTTAAAACACCCCTAACGAAACCGAAAGGCACCTGTTCTTCCCGTCATTGTGGCCATCGTTTTATTCTGGACCATTCCTTAGTTATGGAGATATCATAGGTCAAAGTTCCAACATTTTACACATTTTTAAATGTTAGTACTAATCCGTTGTAGTTAGATGAGCGCGACCATAAACCGTGATTTTCCACACCGAGGAATAGGTACTTATTTAGACCAGAAAAAAATTTCCGCAGTGTTTTTTGGTTTAATATACAGAATACATGGTTGACCGCTTCGTGAAGGGTCCGTTTACACCCTGTATACTCTTAGTTAGAAACTTGCACTTCAGTGTCTGTCAATTTCTTTCTGGGTGTAGTAACACCTACTAAGGTCGAGCATGGACCCATCCCTGGCTACCTTTTATCTACACATTTAGTATTTTATCCATTCGCGTTACACCACACAGCCCTTAGCATTCTCATCTCAGCAACATGATAATGCCTTTCATTCACCCCTTTTGCGTACAAGAAGAATCATACATATTTCACAGTATAAAGATAACTAACAGTATTAACTAGGCCCTTTTTGTAAAATGAAACGCGGGTCCTAGGGTTGTCCACTAACTTTTTGAAATGTTGCACAGTGCACTACACACATAAAACGTTGGTTACGTTTGTCTCGCCTGGGTGCGACAGCCCCGACCTACTCACGTGCAACCTGTTACCTGACGCATACTTACAATTCGTGTACACGCTTTACAAGTATGAGTTGATCCCGACCATTTGTTCCTCTTCCCAGTTTGTTAATACTAATATGACTACTGCCGACTGCCTCTGAAGTCTACATACTAAACCCAGTAAATAATGATTAAATAATATTATTTTATAAAATGGTTGTAAAAACACTACACCTGATTTTTTTATACTAGATGGGGTCAGTGATTCGTCTCCGACTACTTTGGATACAGAAACTGAAACAGCCTTTGAGCGTGAGTTCACAGTCTCTTTTAAAGTCCACATAATTATAAAGGGTGTTAAAACACCCCTAACGAAACCGAAAGGCACCTGTTTTTCCGCTATTGCGATCTTTGTTTTATTCTGGACCATACCTTTGTATGCGTATTCTACAGAACATAAAGACTAAGGTCTTCAATCAGTGCGTCCCGCCTGTTATGACTTAAGGGGCCGAAACGTGGACACTCCTGGTACGGTTGATATGGTGGCAATTCAAGGTCGATCAGTGAGCTATGGAGCGGGCTATGCTTGGAGTCCCTCTGAGGGAACACACCCAGAACGAGGTGATCCGACGGAAATGAAACGAAATGAATATTGTAGTACATTATAGATGGTCCAGTTTTATGACAGTTGCTCACACAATTCGCTGAAACTAGCATGCAAAATTAAAGACTACATTAATACAATAAGTGAATCTAATATAATTGGTTATGTTATAATAATAAGAGCATCAATAATAAGAATGTCAATAATAATAATGTCAATAATAAGCATGTCAATAATTTTTCAGTAAATTACTAATAAGAACATGCCAACGTGAATCTTTAAGGTTGCGATACTCATTCACAGATTAGAGTGATTTCTCCATTTATAAGCCATCTGAATAATGCCGCTTTAAATCGATTGATTGGCAGTTCCCGATATGATTTTGTTCCAAGTTTATTAATAAATTATACCATTGAAAAGCAACTTCTGTGATATAAGTGGTTTTTCATTGGAGGAATAATTAATCAGTCTATCAGTGTCTCCAGGACGTTGAAAGAAGTCGGAGTGGGAGATGGATGAAAAAAGATTGCATGCAGCGGAGATGAGAATGTTGAGGTGGATGTGTGGTGTGACAAGAATGGATAAAGTAAGGAACGAGTATATTAGAGGAAGTTTAAAAGTTGCGCCAGTTACCGAAAAGTTGAAAGGGAATCGACTGTCTTGGTATGGACATGTGATGAGGAGGGACGAATCGCATGTGACTAAATGAGTGATGAATATAAACGTTGATGGATGGAGAGGGAGAGGAAGACCAAAGAAACGATGGTTGAATTGTGTGAGGAATGATATGAAAGATAAAGAAGTAAATGATAGCGTGACGGTTGACAGAGGAGAATGGAAGAAAAAAACGTGTTGCGCCGACCCCAAGTAACATGGGACAAGGGCAGGAAGATGATGATGGTTTTAAAATCTCTGATTGGGTATAATTTATTCCCGGATATTAATTTTCATCAATTTGAAATAGAATCAACCAATCATTTAATTGAATTAGCAAAATGCAGAATTCAGAAATATGTAGACGCTCGTTTATCATTTTTTACAAAGAACAGTCAGGACCCTAAAACTTTAATTTGAAAAACATATACCAAATTAATTCATTATAAAAATCAATAATAGTGTTGTGGCATCAATGCCGCAAGAAAAAGTAATGAAGCGTTTGTACGGCAACAAAAAGAACAGCAACGCCATCTATCCCGCCAGTGACGAACTACTAACGAAATCCTACTTCGATTGCTGTTGTCACACACAACTTTACTCTCTGTTCCGCATACCTCCAAAACAGGATATATTTTTTTATTCATTGATTTTTTGTGTGCAATAAAGAATAAGAATAAACATTATTATTATCTATACAATTTTAAATCAAGTAGTTTTCATTATGTTAAAATCCATTTTATCGATATCGACTATTTTCTCCTTATCAAGTAGAGCAGCCCTAACGATATGCATACCTACGCAAATTGACCAAATGCAGCCGCGCATTCTTCCCCGTCCCCCGGCCCGCGATGGTGAATCGTGTGCTTAGAAGAAATCGGCCTATAAGCTCTCTAGTGGTTAACGCAGTGATGTGTCGTGTAGACTGTAGTCGTATTCTTCAGTGGAGACCGCGAACTGGCAAGCGTAAGGTGGGACGCCGTAGGGCTCGGCGGAGCGACGATTTTCGCAGGGTGGCTGGACTGGCTAGTAACAACTAGATGAGAGTTGCTGAGCCTCGAGTTGAGTGGCGTGCGATTGAAGAGGCCTATGTCCAGCAGTGGATTGTAGGCTGATGATGAGACCTTACTTAAGGACATAAGTCAAAGTTCCAAATTTTCACACTTTTTTTTAAATATTAGTTTTAATCCGTTGTAATTAGATGCTCCGGACCATAAACCGTGATTTTTCATACCAAGAAAAAAAAAAATTTTTGCCCAGAGTTTTTTGGTTTAATGAACAGAATGCATGGTTCACGGCTTCGAGACTCTTTTTTTCTTTCTAGGTGTAGTAATACCTCTTAAGGACGAAGAGGGACCCGTCGCGCAGTCGTTGATGGGGCAGTTCCGAGGGTCGTGGATGGTGACACGACGCGGGAGGAGCTTCCAGGCGTATCGCGGGATACGGTACGCAGAGCCACCTGTGGGGAAACTGAGGTTTCAGGTGAGACCGGTTTTCGTTGAATAATACGAGTATTTCGTTATCATACTTCTACCCTTATCCCAATTTAATTGAGGTTGGCACAGTATTTCTTCTTCTTCTATTACTTGTCATTTCAGCAGTCACCTCCTTTCTATATCATCCTTCTCGAATGAAAAAGTGACTGACAAAAGAAGTATGGGTCGCCTACCGGCAAGATCGAGGCAGAGGATATTGTTGCCACCGCAGGTAAACACTTCCGACACCGATTCCGATTCCGATTCTCCCGAATCCGATCCGGTTTTTCCGATTTTTCTTCTCGATTTTTCGATTCTTTCTGATTTTATCGATTTCGATTCGATTGATTCTTTGTTTTTTTCTTTTCCGATTTTTTTTTTTCGGGTGGGAAATCATCAAATGACTCCTCCCGCTCTGGGCGGAGCGGAAGGGAGTGTCAGACTTTTACTGACTAAAAACCATCCATGTTCCTTCTTTTGCCCTTTATGTTCCAGGGCCGCGGTATCTCTTTCGAACAGTCCCGCAGCCCTGGCAGGCATTGGCCCTTGCGGGCCCCTCCTGTTTGCTGACATCTCTTTGAGGCGCGCGTGGAACACGATCGCGCCGTCGACACGGCATTTCACGGGCACCTGACATACTACTGTTAACATATTATGAAGGCTGTAGTGCAGTTGAAAAATTCAAGTAGAAGCTTACGGTGACGCCGTGGCATCTAAATGGCGAGATTCAAGTTATCAATTAGAATATGAACTGCCTCAACTGCCAGTCAAAAGTCTTATTCTATTTCAACGTAGAATATCTTTCCCCGCAGCCTCCGAAGCCTATCCTGAAGTACCATAAAATAGTGGACGCCAGTAAGGATGGCCCCGCGTGTCCCGCACACACCTGGCCAGGCTACCACGTGGATGAGGACTGCCTGATCATCAACGTTTATACTCCTGGACATGTCAGGTAATTTAGTGAAGTTTCAGAGTTCGCTGCGTCGGCAGTGTATAGTATTTGCGTCATAGTACGTCTACGATCACGCGCCCGTCTCTTGTCCCGCGAAATGTTCTGGAGGAAACTGGGAACGCTAGTTCTAAGGGTTCTAAGGGTTCCCTCCGGGGGATAGACAAGATGGATCTAAGAGCCTAGACAAAATGAAATATGTTTTGGATTTACGTATAAGCAACCAAAAAGTATATGTCAATCAAAATTCCAGTTGATAATCGCTATAGAAACGTGATATACTAACCGCTTTGAAAGCGATTTCCATTAGCGTAGGCTGATAGGATCTCTGGTAAAAAGCACAGGATTGCGAGATGCGAGAAGCGGTCGTTGTCGATGCTTGGGAGCTTACTTCCTGCATTCAAATCGTCGTTACTTTATCTACATTTCGAACTATCGCGCATCGCTCTATCAGCTAACTCTTATCTTTTGCAGCACAAAGCTTCTACCGGTGATCTTCTTCATCCACCCTGGCGGGTTCTACTCGATGTCAGGGCGCAGCGACGTAGCGGGGCCGCACTATCTGTTGGACAGGGATCTCGTTCTCGTCACCATCAACTACAGGCTTGGATCCCTTGGTGAGTCATAGCTACTGTGTTATGGCAATGTAAGACCTAAACAGTTCTCCGTGCATATTCAGCATATAATGTTCCCGCTATTGGAACACAGGCCTCCTCTCTATGAGAAGGAGTGGGCTGTGATCCATCACGCGGGCCCAGTGTGGGTAGGTAGACATCACGTCTTCGAGTATTTGGTTTTAAGACAAGCCACTTTCCTCACAGTATTTTCCTTCACCCTTTGGGGAAAACTGATGACCCAATTTTCACAAAGTTACGTGCGAACATTTTGAACTTACGATTTACAACTCGTAAATGGAGGCCGTTACCCACATTGTCCACCACTGCAGACCACATGACTCAACATTAACAAGTACTCTCCTCTCCCAGGTTTCCTCGCCTTAGGCAACAAGCTGGCTCCCGGTAACAACGGCTTCAAGGACCAGGTGGTAGCCCTCAAGTGGGTAAAGATGAACATCGCCGCGTTCAATGGAAACCCAGACCTGGTCACCATCGCGGGGTGCAGTGCCGGGGCGGTCAGCGTCATGGTGCATATGGTATCACCTATGTCCAACGGTGAGACAACTTTTAACTTCGGTAACAACCAGTGGAGCATTGTAGTTTAATCCAGTTTTTTCATATCGTTTATCCCTCCTACTGCTACTCGCAACTCTAAAGTACCAGGGAGTAACTACGCATATCGACGTAGACTCCACTAGAACCAGTCAGAAACCTCAACTAAAGCACATAATTATAGGTAGTATGATTTCCCTATACTTCACAAACAGCCATCGAGGTCGTCGTATTTGAATTCTTTAGCAATAACAAAATACTCTAACTCTCATATCCAGGCCTCTTCCACCGCGGCATATCATTGAGCGGATCCGGTACCGGGAAAGTGCCGCTCCCCTCACACCGGCTGGACCTGGCCGAGAAGCAAGCACGTGCATCCAAATGCCCGACGAACGACACCACCGCGCTCTTCGCATGTCTGAAGACTAAGAGCTGGAGGGACATCGCTGGTTCACTTCTGAAGTTCTTTGTGAGAGTCTTAACTGGTTCTTTAAACGTTTGAAAGTGGCACCGGTAACTGAAAAATTGGTCACGGGATGCGGAGTTATGACAAAAATGTCGTGAGAAAAGTTTTGAGTTGGTACTAATGAGTAGGAAAAAACTAAAGAAACGATGGATGAACTGTGTTAATGATGATATGGATGGAAAGGAAGTGGACTACTAATTACTGAGATAATGACTAATAATGGGTGTAAAAGTACCCTTATCGAATCCGAAAGGCACTTGTTTTACCCGTCCGCGTCATTGTAATTTTTTTTTTGTTCTGGACCATACCTGGGAACCTTTAGTTACGGAGATATGGAAGGTCAAAGTTCCAACATTTTCGCAAGATTTTTTTTTAATACAGGTTTTTAATTTACTTTAAATACCTCCACAACCCCTATACTATTCAATGCATCCATCACTACAAGGTTTTGAGTGCGTTACATTGAGTCCTACCGTAAAACCTGATTATTCACCCCAAAAGATGGAAAGAATCCAAAACAAATTCACCCGTTTTTTTTAAGCAGTGCGGCGTCTGTTCTTTCTTCCGGCTCATGTACCCGAGTCTGTTCGTAATATGGATGGTAGGGTACAGCAGGGCCTACGCTACTGGAGCCATCCTCTAGGACTAACCTTAACAAGTTTGCCCCCTTGTCACGCGCCATCAGATTGTTAAATATTATTTCAGAAGAGGTAGATATATTTCACTGCAGCCTGATGAAGTTCACAGGAGTAGCACTGAAGTGCATTGAAAATGTTTAAAGGTGTTTAATTGTAGGTATTTTTAGGTGCATTCGAATTGTGTTTTTAAATGTATTATTGTTGTTATACTTGGTGATAGTAACATCGCATTGACAGCTGATATAAGGTGATATTATTTACGTAATTCTAAATAAATAAAAAGTCGTTTCCCAGCATTAATTCATGCGTAGAGTTATATAAGTAGTTTGACGGGCAGAATACTTGGTTGACAGCTTCGTGAAGTTCGTTCACGTCGTCCGTTTAGACCTTGTATAGAAATATAGAAGAAGAAGACGAGATGCTGCGCCTGTCCCAGATAAATTTGAGAAGAACAATGATGAATAACGAAGACAGACACTTTGGTACAACTTGGCACTTCATGCACAGACAATCAGTTTTAATTGGCGCATATTCCGAAAGGCATCTTCCTACACATTGAACAATTGATCTGCTTCGCTGGCTTGGCGTAGTGCGGGGTTTCAGTAGAATAAGAGGTCAGCTCATAACAATTGTATTATTGTGGGTACAATACTAATAATAAAGTTGATTTGCTGGTAGAGCCGAGTCTACATTCTGCGCTCTTCCACATTTATGGGAAAACCACTTATTATAATTATCTAAATCTCCAGGAATTCGCCTACGATCCGCTCATCCTGTGGCGGCCGGTGGTCGAGCCGGACTTCGGTCAGGAGCGGTTCTTGGTAGAGGAGCCCATGGTCTCCATCCGCAAGGGCAGGATTCACTCCGTGCCGCTCATCATCAGTCAGACTACAGGAGAGTTTTTCTGGAAGGCGTACAGTAAGTTACTTTACAGGGTTTGAGTTTTTGTTTGGGCCGTTTCTTGACTTCTCACGCCTCAGAAAGTACAATAACATAGGCAGACCTCGACTGGTACATCACTTTCTTCTTCCCATTTGTGTCGCTGGCGACAGTATTTGTTGGCTGGCCCTAAACCTCGCCACTTCACCGATGACGTCGGTCGCAGCCATAGTCGCAGCTCAGCAGTCTCTTTGGCTGGATGTTTTGGGGAACAGAGGGCAGGATATGAGGTGGAACATAGTTTGCGACACAGCTCCATCTCCACACCCTTCTGTTCATTACGTCACCGGTATGGTAAAAAAAAACCGGCCAAGTGCGAGTCGGACTCAAACACAGGGTTCCGTAGCACCAGACAATATAATAACAAGATTTTTAACGGCCTATGTAAATTTACACTCTACAGCAGAACTAAATTTGATTTTCAAAGTATGTTAATGAAAAAAAAAGTTACTGCTGCAGACGAAAAAGTCTCATATAACAAAAACTATAGATCAAAGCTTACTCAAATGTCAGACCAATTTTCGTTGAAAGTTCTTTTTACGTTCTACATACCTTAATTGTTTCAGAATTCTCCTCCACTTCATTTAGAAATTAGAGGGAAATTGTGCCCCCCCCCCCCCCCCGGGCACAATTTCACGTCTTTATAAGCAAATATCTCATCAACCATTGACTTTTGAAAAAAAAAAATGTTTTAGGAAACTGGATATAATTTTTCAAAAGCTGCCGATATATACCCCACACACTTACATACCTTGAAATATTTATTTCATCCCTTAGTTACCTACATGTACCTACGGAGTCGTTTTAATTTTTCTGATTAGTCCATATCACTTTTGTGTAGCGGTTCTTAGAAGACACCTAGGTACTCTTAAAGTAGAGTAAAATGTCTGTGACATACGGACGGACAGACGGACAGACAGGTGGACAGGGCGAATCTATAAGGGTTCCGTTTTAGCCATTTGGCTACGGAACCCTAAAAAAAGAATAAAGACGCACCAGAAAATATAACACAATAATTGCCTTTACAAACATTGAACCCCTTTGAATGAAGCTAGTATGAACCATGATACCAGTATGAACTGCTGGGGACTGCGTAGCTTAGCTATATCCATTAAGTACTTATCTAACCATTCTTGCACATCTTCACAGCGATCCTGAAGAACCAAGTACTACTAGAGACGGTAAACGACGATTGGAACCGAATAGCTCCCATCTCGTTCATACTCCCTCGCAACGAGACCAGCGACAGGCTCACTAGACTGAGGCTGACGTACATCGGAGACAAGCCGATATTCAACAACACTGTCAGCGCAAACCGGTTGGGGAAATTGTATGCAGACGCGATCACCGGGTTCCCAGTACATAGGTGGGTAGCAGAAGATTTGAAGATAGATATCGTCATTATGGCTCAATATAGTGTAACCAAATGAATGCGTCTTGCAGAAGCAGCGAATTTAGAATTTCATAACATGATTTTACGATGCTTCATTTCCAAAATGATGGGTACTTTATTCTGAGGATTCTTTCGTATAATTATGAGCTATCACAAAAAGTACCTGAAATGTCTGAAGCTACGTAGAATTATAACAAACTTTAAAGGTAGATTTCTCCACAACAACCCAGTTTGAACCTCGGGTTATCGAAGTCAAAATCGTTGCAAATTAACTTTAGCAACTGTTTCAAAGAATGCACCCAATTAAGGATCACCCTGTACTGACAGAAGTAACAGCTTTTGGAAAACTACACGAGTCAAGTAACAGCGAATGATCTCTGAAACATTGTCATTGCCGACGTTGTCTTCTGTTCTAGAATGGCGAACCTGATGTGTCGCCACTCCTCGCGGTCGGTGTACTACTCGCATTTCGCGTACGTCGGCAACCACAGCCACTACGAGGATCCATCCACTAGAAAACCAGTTCGTGAGTGACACCTACAAAGTTCATATTCGAATACTGTGGATTCTGTTTAAAATGACATCGAAGGGAAATGACAAACACGTCACACGTCACGTCACACCATACACGACACGCCACACCACGGCCACGCCACGCCCGCCACGTCACACTAAGCGGACGTCATACAAAGCATTTTGTAGAAAATAAACAACCTACTGTTTTTGTTAGGTATATTATGTATATGTATTTATTTTAATAGAGAGAAACACAGCATAAATCAAAATATGTAGGTATGTAAAAATTGTACGTAATAAGTACAATAGGTATATATATTATATATGTATATTTTTTAATTTTTTACTTATGAAATCAATAATTAATCTTAGGTAGTCTGCTTTTGTATTTTCCTTACATTCTAATAACAGTTTCTAACACTATTATATTGTGTAAAGAAGACATCGCCAGAGTCAAATTGCCACGCACGCGCCACGACGCGAACGTCGTCGGGCGTCACGTCATCACGTAACCCTCCCGAACACTGCCGAAGGTGTTAGTAATCATGTCGGTCACCATAACCGGACATAATTTATTAAAATGGATGGATGAATAAACGACATGTCACTTTATGCGAAGCCATTATAACCGACTTTGTTATAAAGAATTGTATATGAAAACCAAACTTCGCTGTGTAATTACTAAATAGTAATTACTTTGGTAAATATAGGCATAGGGGGAGTCATCATAATACACGGATTTTACTGTATCTCGTAATCCATACATTCTTGAAAACACCAGTATCACCCACAATAATTGTCTCGATAAACATAAACTCGATAACACGATGTCCCTTGGAAAGACTGGTTGTCTGACTTTCGAGTTTTTGTGTACTAATGCCGACTGTCAAAGATTTACCGCAGACGTGCTTTCCCAGGCACGGAGTGGTCTCGGTATGAAACGAATAGTCCCCTATTGACGGAACGACCTCGGCAAATCTTGCTATAGGTACCTACAAGATCGACCCTAGCGAATTCGGAAAAAATATTGATCAAAAATAACTCCTATTAACAAAATTGTATTGAAATCTTTTAATTTTCGTATTAGGTCCACTCGCAGCCCACCACGACGACCTGATCTACTTGTTCTCGCTGAGTTACCGCTTCCCGCTGATAGAGGTCGCTAACACGCAGGATTCCAAGATGGTGGACAAGATGACCGCTTTGTGGTACAACTTCGCTAAATACGGGTGAGATACAAACCACAGTTATCAATATTAATTGTTTAATAAATTAAAAACAAACAGCTCATGCAATTTTTTATTAAAAAGCCGCATTTAAAAAAATATATAATTCCTAGAAAAACCTTGATTACTAGAAAAAATCAAGCAGACTTAAGACGATTATAATAACCGAGCTCAATATTGTAGACATTTTTACTTTCATTTTAAACTGAAAGAAATTATAGTAAAAGCGCCTGCCAAAAATGGTTTAGCATACATCTGTCATATTTTTTTGTTTGCGTGTCTCTATCCCGAAGGTTGCAAACTGTCTTTATTTATCTTTTTTTAAATGTTTGTAACTTTGTAAACAATAAAAGTTTACGTTCAAGTACCTTATCTAGACTTTGGACTCATTTCTTTAATGTACAACCACCAAGAAAAACAATCTAATGTATCTAGCAACAAAACAAATTAAAAATACCAAATTATTGTTCTCCCCAGCTACCCTATCCCTCGGGGCAGGAAGAATCCAGTCCCAGAGCTGTCGTCAGTCACCTGGCCAGCCATGAAGCCAGCTATGAAGAACTACCTGCGGATTGACAAGGACTTCAGAGTGCAACAGAACCTCTATGAAGGCCGGTACCAAATTTGGGATGAGTTGTATCCGATACAGTACTGAGGAGTTTGAGGGCAGAATGTAATATGCCACGCACACGCTTGTAAACCCCGAAGGGTTAGGCAGAGGTGCACACACATTTTGCCAGTTGTTTTAAGTCTTACGTTTTAAGGTACAGCCAAGGGAATTAATATATAATAAATAAACATGTAAATATAGAAAAAAAAAACTATTCTTCGATCGAGATCGACAGGGAGAATGAAGGAAAAAGGAGTAGAATGTAATGAACACGCTATGTGTTGCGCCGACCCCAAATGACATGGGACGAGGGCAGGAAGACGACGAAATGAAGGTAAATAAATTATTATAGAATACCACTGCTTTTATTGATAATTTTTACGATAAAGATTTTATAATGGTTCTAGGTACGATTCGGGCCCGCAGCGCTGTATATGTTTCTTGTTTGAAGAATCAATCAATCCAGCAGTCCACAGCAGGACTTAGGCCTCTCCCACGCGTCGCCACAACGCCTGGTCGTCCACCTCCTGCACTCAGTCTGACCCGGCCTCCTTTTTAAGGATAGATTCTTAAACTATCAGATATTTTTGATGGTAAAAAAATCACGTGATGCTGGGAGAGGGGATAAGGGGTAGCCTAGAAACGACGTATCATCACACGACGTATCATCAAGGGGGAGGGAGGGCTATAAAAGTGACCTAAAAAATCTCACGTCATTTTTGGATGGCCCCTTAGACACTTCATGTGGTAGACAACTTTAGACAAGTGGTAATATCATCAATCAGCGGCTGACTTGTGCTAAAATGTTAATGGTCTGTAATATCATACAAATAGCAACCTAGGTGAAAGGTGTTTCAAACGTTAGAGGCCTTCCTAATGTCCGTGATAAGATTATTGCTAATTTGCTACAGTGCTGTAAGGTTCCTTTTGCGCTGGCAGTAATCGGAACTAACGGCGCCATCTTATCTTTCAAAAGCTTTCAATAGAATTTACTGTAACATTTCTTTTATGCTTACCAATAGTGCCTTCCTGACAATAACATTCATGCGCCAAAACAACCATGTTGCAGTATACAGGCATATAAGATACAGGAGGATTCTGCTCATGCCCTTGGCATAATCCCTTAGCCGACAATATCCGACTCCATAACATACTTACTTGAACTAAAGTTCTACTTCTTAAATAAAGCGCCTGCTCAAAATGTCATCGCAATGTGTCACTCGCGGGATTTCAAGTTCACGTCCAAGAATGACTCATATCTAACCTCAAATTTAATTTAAAACTTATGTTAATCCGATAAAACTCATTATTGAATGGCGTAGTAAATATGACAGAGTAAACGCATTCGGAAGTTTAAACCTAAACCTTATCCATGAAAGTTAAGGGTGAGTTTCCCATGTGAAGGGTTGGAAGTACAAGGTCCCTTCGAACGACCTGACGCATGCGTACCGTGTCCACTTATTCCCTACCCTTGGAAAATAGTGCTGTGAATATTATAAAATTATTAATTATCGACGGAAAGGCGAAGAATTCGATAAAGGTTTTGTTAGAATAAAATCGATCTGTTTTTGTAAACAGTTTTTATCATTTATTACTGAAATAGAAAACCCAAAATGTATTATTGGCATTAACACACATACATAATATTATCTATCTATCGATGTGGCAAGTAATTCTTTGGTACTTATTTTATTTTATCAAACAAACAAAAGTGTCTACATACATTTGTAGTTACATAATACCGCTCGTAGGTACTTCATAATGTCCGTAACGTAAACTAACACGATAAAAATTTGTAGACTAATATTGTAGGTAGGTACCTACCATAGTATATATAAATAGTCCACTTTATCTGATAAATGATACATTAATTACAGTCTATTCAAGTTTTTTTGCCCGACTAAGCATAAAATACCTTACTCAATTCCGATTTGTGACAATAACCTTGTTTATAAAAACTCTGGACTCGAATCTGCATGCGGCTCCAGGTATGTATATTCTTACATGGTGTAATCGAGAATCTAATCGTGTAAATGACTGGAGCAAACGCTAAAAGGTGTCAAGGTCAGCGTAAATACTTACAGTTTAAAACATAATAATATCAGTTTGATTTTTTTTCTAACAAATTCACCAGAAACTAACCTAGATTTTTTTGTAACTCAAAATTCTTCAAGAAATAGGTACACAAATCTACATAGTTATATCTTCAATAATCAACTCAACCACATCACTTCAATACGAATAGCATCGCAATTGCACATTATAGATCGGTCATCGACCGCAACAATACGTTCAGCGAAACAGTATCTCTCTCGCCACTGTGAAAACAATCGCTCGCATAACCACACGCACTGTCGAGCAAACACCATCGACTGTCGATGTGTGGCGCGGCGCGGCACCTCCCTCGAGCCGCCATGACACTCCGCGCGCGCGCCCTACGCGCCTGGCACGTACCAAAATAGAATATTCGATTTTTAAATAACAATATTCCGGCCAGGAATCATCTGAATTTCACAAGTAAGTTGATTATTTTTGCTTTATTTTTTGGTAGTAACATCACTAATTGATTTATTTTTTGTTTGTCGAATTCGTCCAATTTTATTTTTTTGTGTCAAGTAAATTCATTTCCTACCCACAGAAAACGATCAAGGTCTTTGATAATATAATTTGAATATTGATCCTTGTTGTTGTAAAGTTTTTATGGATTTTTTTTCTCTGTTTATTTCATATTTTCTCATCTACGTTAGTAGGATTACGACATGACAGTTCTACCGGTGCCATCAATATCAGATTTTTGTTGGTATCGGTATCGACTGGGTGATTGCTACCGATTTTTTTATTGCTTATTATTGCAATAGGTATCACATAACACATAACATAAATCATATTCAGTAAAAAAAAAGTTGTCTTGATTTTTATTTGCTTGTTGTTTGCTGTATTTAAAAAAATAATTACTTACTTACTAATTTTTTTTCAATTACCTACGGGTGACATCACATTTTTTGGTCATAGATCAACGAATCTTACAGAGGCGACAGGTTTGCTACTGAACTTTTTTATAAAACAAGGAAATTAATGTTGTTTTTTCAGTTGTTGTGTCGTGAAGGGGGCCAGCGGCCTTGCTTTCGTCATGGCGAACAATTGGTGGAGAGAACCCGATATGGGGGGTAAGAATCGTGTTTTGTTTGTTCTAGTTTTATTCTTTTTCATTCATACCAACACCCTATTGTTGTATTATTTTTGCTGGCAATGTTGACTTGGAGATGTTTGGTACTATACCCATTGTTTTTGCAATAAGTAATAAAATATACATGTAGGTATTTTTTTAAATCTTTTTGATATTAATTTCTTTATTTTAAATTTATTACTTTTGATATAGGCGATTTTTATATAATGTTAGGTAAGTCGTCAAAAAGTTTTATTATTTTTTTATTACATTACATGAAATATCAAATTATTTAATGACACAGTAAACAAAATTGACGTTGTGTGTGAGTCGCCGGAAATAACTTGATACTTTAGGTATTATTTATAAAAATATATGCACATGCGAGCATTCTTCCTTTCATTACTCGAGTTCTTTCTTCAATGTACCTATCGCTATTTTAATTACTAACTTCTTATTGACACATCTGCTCACTGCTGTGTATAAATAACTCCTCAGATTAAAGTTCTTTTATTGAGATCACTGTTTAACAAGGCGTTTGTCTAAGTAAACAACCGGTCTGAATATTTTTGTAACTAATTACCGTTAACTGGGCTAAAACGAGAGTTACTTAGTTCTTTTTTTACCAGTTTTGAGCTTGAATAGTTGACTCAATGTTGTTTGTATCTAACGAAGTGACAACTTTATTTTGTTTGGGATTCTCTTATTGCTTGCCACTGAATGCCTATAGTTTTGGAAGATAATATAATTAGGTAAGTAGTTAGGCTAGAACTATATTCTGAAACTAGGTCTGCGTGGCGATTTGATTTATTTGTGCCAGACACGCGTAAGGCCTTTGCGGTTACTAACCTGCTGACCACGCTGGGACGAGGTCATTGCCTCCTATTTAGGTGAGTCCTAAGTCCTGCAGCTAAGTAGACGTTTAGTTGACTTAAGTAATAGGCAGTAAGAATTTAAATGCTGGCCTTTGAAATTTGAGCCCACTCATTCCTCCGAAGCTTCTTAAATACCTGACTGGTTTCTAGACGGCTAATCAGGAAAAACAACAAACCAGCCGGATCCGGACTGTTAAACAAGATATCAAGTAATTCGATTCGCTGATGTTATTTCAGTCACCCAATTACAGTGCATAATCGTGCCTATGAGAAAACTGACGATTGTTATATTAAAGCTAGCCTGTACCCAATGCTGGACAAATGCTTCCCTCCATTCTTTCCATCAGTCCGGGTCCTGCGCCAATTCCTAAGGAAGTCGATGGAGATGGTGGGACAAATTGGATAAGTGGCCTTTTTCTTCAGCGTCTGCCGCCGCCCCATCTCACGGATTACGGTCAAGTAGTTCATCATCATCCACAGTCTCTCTGCAACTACTGCTGGTTACAGGCCTCCCTTTGTTTATGCCAATCTCCACGTGTCTAGTGCCAGTTTCATCCGGGTTTTGCCCCGATGGCAACATTGTCGTCTGCCCAACTTGTTGCCGGACGACAACTAGCGACTGGTAAAATTTAAATCGTATAATTCTCTTTATTCCGCAATAGCCCTGGATCGAAAAAAATTGGAAGTATTGGGATCTTTGCCCAGCAGTAGGCTGCAGGGCAACGGAAGTCGCATTAGATCCCGCTGCCTCCCAACGTAAGTGCAGTACGAGGGAACAAGGTGTGGCTTTCTGGACGAGTCTGACATACCCCTCCGCTCTCCCCAGGGCGGACATCCATTGAGGATTTCCACATCTAGAAAAAAAAAGGCTAACAGTAACAGTAATCCTCTCTTTTTCCAGTGATGTCAGCCCCAGTGCCGTCGGGCGAGCCGCAAGGCTGCTCCGCCATGCGCATGTGGCGCAACGCCTGCAACACCCTGGTGGCTCCCGATGCTGACGACGCCTGGAAGCAGGTGGAGGACGCCTCCCCGCCCGAGTCGCTGTGGCATACGCTTCGGAACTGCGTGGCATATCAGGTACAGCTCGTTTCTACGACACACACACTGAGGAACTGCGTGGCTTATTATAAGACACAAATAAAAAAAATGGGTTTATCCTGTAAAGATACGCGACTTCTGCGGAGTATCACTATTAAATTTGATCATGTACATGTATTACCACGTGCTGGAAGATGTAGAGCCCCCACCCACAGGGTGACTGTGGATAGGAGAAGCACTGGACTTGTCTCTATTGCTGGTGCAAAAAGTTCTGATTTGCTGCCTAATTTGAATACACGAGTTTCGTTTATATTTTGTCCATAAACGTATAAAAATAAACATCTTTTATTTCCACGGTACATGCCAATTTTGTTTGCTGTCTCTTTCCCTCGCAGCAGGAAATACTAATTTGAGACCACAAGTAACAGCATTGTTAATAATATGAATGTTTCCATCATCTCGGCTGATTGTATCAAATCAAAGTTATACCATTTAACTTGAACCTACAACTAAAATTAATCCATCAATTAGTACTTACAGTATAAACAATGAAGTTAGATTTGTTACTAAACAATTATAAAAATAACCGCGATTCTTTTGATCGTTGTTTTATAAACATTGCAGCCTAATAGATTCACCGTATTCAACTTTCTCACACAGCGTGTGATTTTGTCTTGAACCCTTCTTTCCAATGATTACACACACATGAACATCTCAAACTGGCATCCCTATACCACGACCTGTATTCAATCGATCATAATTCAAATTTCATTATCCATTGTTGGTTTACAGGCAGGCGTCTGGCAGAACTTGCTTAACAAAGGCATGGACGATGTGATCCAACCGGCGGCGTTCAAACTCGCGATAGTGCTGAGGCACACGCCGTCCGAGCTAACCGTGAAACTGCTGTCTGACTTGCTGCGCTTACATCCGCAGTCTGTGAGTACTATACTATAACAACATCATTCTTTATTTGATAACAAGAGGCGATCAACGACACAAGAGTATTGCATGCAATCTGTGAGTTGAATTTGTAACTGATTCAATTTGAACTCATTTAGGTAAATGTAATTGGTAATATCTGTATGATACTTTGTTCGAGTAGGTAGTAGGTAAGTAATGTAAGTATATATAATTATCTGTTTGTCTTGATTACTAGTAGACAAACAACGACTACCTTACTCTGTACGCAGAGGTTAGTTTTACGGATTTGAACGCGAAGTTTTTGTGATTCCGATAAGATAAGCTTCCAGTAATATATTACACATGTAAGTAGGTAATAATATCTCTATGAGACTTTGTTCGAATAGTGTAACTGTCAGTGTCAGTCTTGATTACTATTATTAAATACCATTTCGTTCTGGAGACGTTATTTTAGCGAACTACTCGTAGCTTGTAGTTTATGCTATAGGCAGTTTTTGTTACATATTTCTACTTTGTAAAACTCAGGGCAAGTGTGGCAGTTAAATCGAATGTAGCTCTTTCCATAACACACTGCTGAAAATACCGCCATAAAAATATATATTTCAGTCACTCTTTATATCTATTCTAAATTCGCAATGCTGACAAAAACGTCCCACTTTGTTGACAACAAAATCTCTGAGACATCAATTTCAATATGAATAACAATAATTCTATTTTCCCAGTGTCGCATATATTATTATATATTCCACGTGCTTGTTACTCTTAAGATTCAGGTCAAAATTTCGTATTTTGTTCCAGTCTATTTGTTAAGTATATTTTGACGGCCAAGTCCCTAATACATTTTACTTTTATCAAACCGCCTAAGTTGTAGGCATTTTGTAGCCTTGAAGTCATTTCATAAACCTTGATAATTCTTGTAATATTTATAGCCACATTTGTCGGCTCGTGTTTACCTGACTGTGAAGGAGACGATAACTGCTTCCAAGACAATGTGTATTGTGTACCTAATCAATTGGTTGTACCACAATGATTTCCAGTCAATTGATACAAGAGGCAATATACTCGCCAACATGTTTTAGTTACTTTAGCAATCTATGCCAATATGGCTTCCATTGTCCATACCTACAAAGTATTTTACGCAGAGCAAGAATCTTATTGTCTTGGTGACTCTTTTATTTAATTTTGAAAATAAATGGAATCCAAATTCATTCCTTTTCAAAACAAATAGCAGTAATCTTTTTTTGGAACATCAAGGAATGTAACAACAAATCGCACCAAAGACTAACAACTAAAACAGACCCGTCACTCCACAGCAAGACCTGACATCGTACATCCTAGCTCTTCTCACAGACGACGAAGCCACGTGGTGTGGGAACTGCAACAGTTCTGAATCAGCTGCATCTTCCACCCCCTCCTCCCCCGCCAGCTCGGCAGACGAAGAGTCCTCCACCACCGATCAAGTGGAGACTGACGCGGACGCAGCGGAAGCCACAGATGTCGAAACGAATGAGGCCGTTGGAGGTCCCGCGGATTCGGCCTCGGCTGCTGCCGCGGCCGGGGATTCGGAGGCGACCGCAGCCGAAGCCCTCGCCACGATCCCACCACCTCCCTTCGCGATCCCTGTACCGCCAGTAGTGCCGGATTCGACGACCCCTGGCGAATCGAATGTTCCTGATTCGACGACGGCTGATGATCCTATTGATGGTAACTATATTTTTTTTACAATTATTTCGACGAGTTTATACGTAACCGATTGTCTATCAGCTCAAACGACATGCGTAGTGCGTCAGTGTCTGCGGAGAAAACAAATAAAAGAAAGTATTTAGAGCACACAACGAGTCAAAGCGAACGCGGCGGTATTCACACGAAGGAACAAATGACGCACGCGCATTTCGGGTGATGCAATCCGTGACGCATGGCCTTGGGGCGTGAATGGGGCGACAATGTTTTGACAGATTTGCACTGGAATTGATTTTGATTTAGAACATTAAGAAGATGTGTACGATCCTAATGATTACTATCCCTTTAGAAGTAGACATGGTGGACGACGGAGACGCGATGTCTCCGGAGTCCGGCGACTCGGCTGCGTCGGCGGGCTCGGGCTCGGGCACGTCGGCGCCCGCGTCGCCCTCCCCCCCCCCCGGGCGCGCCACCCCCGCGGGCCCGGCGCCGCTGCGCGACCTGCAGCTGTTCGGCGACTGCGAGCTGGCCGTGCTGGCGGCTTCTAGGGAAGAGTACGATGCTCACGCTAAACTTGTGAGGGCCGAGTATTCGAAGCTCACGCATGATAACTATGTTGAGTTGAGGATTAAGGTGAGCAATTTAGTTTTGACGCAAGCATGATCTACGATAATGTTCCCGCTGCTGGAACAAAGGCCTCGATGTGCGAGTGGGTGAACTATACATTTTTAATTTTGCTTTTTTTCTTTAGCTCTACTGAGGTTTAATCATTGCACTAAAGACCACCACGATTCCCGTTTCGTCTGATGCTAAACACTGTTAACAAATTGCTGAAGTTTATCATTTAATCATCAAACATTTTATCTTTGAAGACACATTTTCGCCTCAAACGTTACCTACATCTTTAACAAAACCTTTTTCCCCAAATTCCAGGTGCTAAACCAATTCAACCAGATACCAAAGCTGTTCCACACTCCTGAGTTCGAATGCTTCGAGTCCGCGGCGCGGGAGAACATCGAGCGAGAGATCCTGACGCTGCGAGAACATCTCCTCACCGGGAGGAAAGACTAGTATTACGCCCCCCAGGAATTTGACGTTGACGATGATGAGGAACAGCTCAGTACTGAGAGCAACTAAATATTTACTCGAACATCTAGCTTGAAAAATTACCTGAGCACTTTGATGTGGGCTTTGAAGTGGGAAATCGAGACTTAAACCGCCGAAATTGTCTTGCCTAAAATTCGGGCTGTATCGTCGTCAGAAGTTGGGGTAGGAGTTTAGGTCATCATAGTCGAAAGACTTCCACTGCTAGATTTAAGGTCTCGACCAAGCATCACCATAACGATTGATCCAGTACATCTCGCTTCCAATGGATTCCCGTGACCCTCACTAGGACGATCCTCCGCGGGAGCCTAACTTTTTAAAAGCAAATTCCATATTCTTTAACCTGATTATAGTAAGCATAACGCCACGTGCCACGACCAATAAATTATTAAGGTACTTATTTATAAAAATATGTTACATGAAGATAAGTTGATAAAGAATACACAAAGTGTAAAATCGGCAGCGTTAAATAATCAGTAGCAAATAAAAGTCGGGTGACACGGTGGAACCTAGATAAGCTAAGCTCACACAGTAAACATTATACCATTATCATATATTCATCATCCCAAAAAAATGGGCAAAAAAGTTAGAATAATTTGCTGCTCAAGGTAATTTTAAGAAACGTTTGAGTAAACTTTTTTTGCATATTCTGTGGTACCGAGCTACCACAGCAGTACTCCTCTCGTCGTCAAAGAACGTCAAATTCCTGGCAAGCCTGGAAGGCGCTTGAATTTAACTTGTGTTACACTCATTCCCTCATGCCACTAACACAAGTGAGCTTCTCGGGTCTATGTGGCTTGCAGGGTACAATCAAAGTGATTGTGTTTACGCCAAGGACACTTTCAGTGTAGTGTTATTCTTTATATCGGTGTCTGTTTATTACCTAGATATCACTTACTTTACAAAAGTGAGCCGTGAAAAGGCATGTCTAGTAATTCGTTGTTTTACAATTTAAATGTAATAAGTAGGTGTTATTAAGTTACAACATAGCGAAGTAATTATGAACGCCTTACCATTCACTTAATATTGTAAATGTACCTACCGACATTCCGTAATCGACAGAAAATAAACGTATTACGCTTTCTTAATGTAACACTTTTTAAAACTAGCAGTAATTGTAAAAATAATGCATTTAGATTACACATTAAATCACTTTTTGTCAGGAGTAGGTATTTTAATGCCATTAGATATTAAAAAAAAACATGACTGAACGTCTTTTTATTTTCAATATTGGAATATTCCCAAAAATGTATTTGCAATTTTTGAAATAACATTTTACAAAAAAAAGGCATTAAACTAACTTATTGTCTGTTCTGTTCAATTAATTAGTCTATGTTACAACGTAAGTAGGTATCTACGTAAATATGATTGAAGATAAGTGTTGCGCTTATTTCGATGTAGTCAGTAGTTAGTTAGCTAGCTAGGTATTCTATAGAATTTCTGCTTATAACTAATTTTATCAATTTACTAGCATTTTATGACATGGTCAACAAAATAAAGTAAAAAATATTGTATAGTGTGCTTTTTATTTCCTCGATCCTCACTCATAAAATAAAAATAATAACGTGCTTACAAAATGATGTGTAGGTACATTAGGTACCTACACTACTTACATACCTACTTGCTGGTTATATGATCAAATTCTATTTTTACTGGCTAGCACTTAATATCTTGAATAGACGTCTACATTATCATAGACTAATAGAATATAAAATGAGATACATTATGCTCAGTAGAGTATACAAGGTGCAATTTGGACCCTCAAGAAGCCGTCAACCAAGCATTCTGTACATCAAACTAAAAGTACCTAACTGTACACAAAAAGTATTGCAAGGAAACGACTTTTTGTTTTGGGGTGAAAAATCACGTTTTACGGTGACTCGATGTAACGCACTCAAAACATTGTGCTGATGGATGCATTGAATAGTGCGGAGGTCGTGGACTCGTGGTCCGTGGAGGTATTTAAAGTAAGCCGCCGGTCGGGCTTACTTTATGTGTAATGTATAAGTGTAGTAATAAAAAAACCAAAACAATAAGAAAACCAACCAATCATAATTAATAAAAAAAACCTATAACGAAATATGGAATAAATATTACGTTAAAGTATTTCTCATACCAATATCTATCGATCAAATCTTCATACGACCTAACTACATTACTAACTGAGTACCTAGCGTGAAAACGGAATATATGTAGATCAACAATCGTATCAAAACAAACTTTATTGTAATGGGAAAAGGTTGATTTTACGTGGCATAGAGGAGGCATCACGCCATACGAGTCGGCTTAACTGTCTAGGCGCGCTCATAGATGTTTCACATCCAGGCCCTGTCAACTGTGTAGTCTGTGTATGAATCAAATCAAATCAAATCATTTATTTTGCTGAATATGGGTACATACAAGGATGAAACACAACAATATAGCTCAGGACCATATCCTACCCTAACAGGTGTGCAAAAATAGTTCATTATTATAATTAAAATTAAATAGAAACTTAATTAAATAAAATCAAATGAGGTATGAGTGACCTTGGACTAGGCGGGGGGCAGAAAACGTGATAAAGATAGCGATAGTTTAATTTCTTGCCGTCTCTGTCTAACATGCTGAATATACTACAATGTTACCACGTAAAATAAAATAATTTTTTTATGTGACATAAACGCGTTTCCTTTAGTCCAAATAGCTTAAATACAGTAACTTAATATTTTTTCGGTCATTTAATTAAATTTGAAAGTTACCTAAATTAGTATAAATAAAAAAACTCTTTCTAAAATAAAAAAGGAGTCTAGTGATTTATTGTTCTGACAACACCACAAAATAAGGACGTATTAATAAATAAGAATTATTATAATGCGTTGCATAAGTAAATATATTTATAATACGGTAGAAAAAAAATAATTTATGTTTAATATAGTTTAGTTTAAGATAATTATAATTAAAAATAAAACATACTTAAATATTTTTTTAGTTTATTTATGTATCCAACTGAAAGACTTAGCTATGGTCATGAAGGAAGATTATTAAAAAAAAAATGTCTGCCGTTGTGGTCGGTTATTTTTCTTGTATATTGTTTATTTGCGCTAGCGATAAATAAACTGTTTCTGATTACGGTTAGACTGTAATTTTGAAATGTTTTAGAGATATCTTAATTTCTAACTGTGTACAGTATTTATAAAAGTGCAGTGTGTGTAAAGATATTAAGTAGACCCAGTTTCAAAATGAACATTTCAAATTCGCATGTTGTCCGTATCAATAAAGCAAGTTGAATTCTCAGACCTACTGAATGCTAAACATATCAAACTATTCACAGAAACAATCTGATTTTCCAATATGTGCATTCGAAACTTTACCTACAAAATAAAGTAACACACACATACACATATGGCCTATATTAGTGTATTATCTACGCACACATACACAACAGTACTCTGGAACTAAATTTAAATTTCCCGCGTAGTTTTCTTTCATCAAGTTTAAAGGGGGTTCCCACTAGATGGCGTAAAAACCCGGGCTCATGTTTTTGGACGTACTTGACATTCTTCTCGCTAGAGTAATATGTTCTGTGTTCACATCAAAATAAACTTTGACACCAATATGTCGGTCGGTACCTTAAGTCAGATTTTTAATCTCAGACTAAACTGACACATGCAAATATCAAACTTACAAATAATGTTGCCTGCTCTTTTGTGTAGTGTTGTGCCTACGATACCAGTTTGTTGAATCGTAACTTTTTATATTTATCAGACGATTAGAAAAAAATTACAGATGTCACTAAAAATAATAAAACATTCAAATGGGGTGAAAAACTGCCTTTTTATCCCACCAGATGTCGCATAATCAACTTTGCCTAATTGTGTTCTGTCACCTGTCAAAATCCATACTAATTTACGATTTTTATATAAACAAATATCGAAAATAATTAAATACTATAAATATGACGCAGTGTTGTGCTCCAAACTGCAAAAATCAAGGAAGACATATATTTCCAAAGGATCCAAAACGCCGAAAAGCCTGGGAAAAAGCGTTGAGAATCAAAAACTTTAAAGCAACCGAGCACTCTGTGTTGTGCCCTGCTCATTTTAAAGCTGATGATTATTTTGGCCAAAGTAAATATACCGGTACGTGTGATTGATTCGTGAATAATTGTAGATTATTTTGCATAGAAAGTAATGATAATATGTTATTTATTTCAGTGTATGAGCCTAAGGCTAAATTCTTAAAGAAAACTGCAGTGCCTTCAATCTTTTCTTTAATTTCTTCAATTACATTGTTCAATGTTGCCTTCATTGCTCAACAGAATATTTACAATATAGACAACTTTTTTCATTTGGGCCTTGCATTGGCCCTGTATGTATGTGTATGCACCTTCAATGCTATACCGCGCAGTCAACAAACCTGGCTTCATACATAGCCTCTCCTTTCGGCTGAGCATTCAGAGCATTGAATCTGAAAGAAATAGAATAGCACTTTAGACACTTTGGTAAATCATGTAACATAGAAGGTACCTCCTATAATTTTAGTCCTAAGGTCTAAATATAAAGGTATCATTAAAGAGATGCTACAAGAGATTTTATAAATAAACTCACCTTTCGAAGTACGACTGTATTTCTTGCCTATTTAGAGCAGGAATCGGCGAATCGGCATTGATGTCTTTGTAAGAAGAAGTTGGTGGGCACCGATATTGTGGGTCACTGAGAGATGTGCCAGGCTCTAGGTTGACATTAAAATTAAAATTTCGGTCGTATGCTTCTAATCTGAAAGTCAAAAACATACATCATAATAGATTAGATGAGAAAATCGGTTATTTATCAATATAACCTTAAAATAATTTATTGATTACCTTTCAATCAAAACTGCTTTTTTCCCTGCTGTTGATGCATTTCTTTTACGTAACTCCACTTTTAATTGTGAAACAGTCCAAAAAGAATACATCTTAAATATAAAATTATTCGAAAACAGCAATAACAAATTCACTAAATCGTCAACATTTATCTGACAAGGCAGGGTCGATGCTAGCGACATCTAAGTCGACCTTTGAGTTTTTCTCCTCATTAAATGAAGTACGAAGCCTTTTTGAAGAAGGACTTGGTCAAGTGACCCCGGTGGAAAGGCTGCGTGGCTTATGTTATTAAAATTGAAGATGGAATGTGTCATCTGGTCCATTAATAGTCGATGACATTTCTGATGGATTTAATATAGAAGTAGGTGGCGATTCTGTAGATTCAGACATGAAGTCATTATCGGAATCTGATTAATAATACTTAATAAAAAAAGCTATTTCATGCATTAATAGTATATTTCACAATATATGTATATATTTATACCTACTTTTGTATTATTTCGTTTTAAATAACTATCTACACCTTTTATTCAGGATAACTTATAATAAAAAAACGAAACTACTTGATTTTAATAACGGCAATTTACGGTAGTGGCTCATCACTATTAATTGCAAAATACTGGCAAACCACTTAAGGTGAATGCTCCAACCAGCCCGCGAAATTCAAATTTTCTTACGTTTTTTGCAATTTGCAGGCCAGTGCTAGGTTGTATGTTGATTAAAATATTATTCGCGGCTGTAAGACATATGTAGTTACAGAATTATAATCATCAAAATCACCAATACAACCCTCCAAGTTCATAAAGGCGTAGGAACAAAAAAAAACAGAAAAAGTCATTCCTACAGCTTTATGAACTTAGAGCGTTTTATTGATGATTATAATTCTGTAACTACATACGTCTTACAGCCGCGAATCATATTTTAATCAACATACAACCTAGCACTGGCCTGCAAATTGCAAAAAACCCAAGAAATTTTGAATTTCGCGGGCTGGTTGGAGCATTCCCCTTAATGTCAATTTAGTCCATAGAGTATAATAAGTGTATGATTTAGTCTCTGAGATTAAAAAAAAAACAGACTTTAGAAGATTTCCCTTTCCAGGCATGGTCTAAAACAAAAACATGATCGCAATGACGGGGAGGACAAGTGCTTTTCGTATAAAAAAAACGTAAAACAAGATTAAAAGTCAACAAGCATCTAGTAATCTAGGTTAAGGTCTATATAATTGTTTATTATACTTGTTGTTGTATTGTCCTCGATGATTCAGAAAACTATTGTAGTCTCGGCTTTTAGTCTGCGACGTCACATAAAGTTTAAAGATAAAAAACTTATTTCCGAACGTAACCTTATTGTGTTGCCATCTGCCTCTGTAAACTATCTTCATTCGGATTTTATGTCAAGTAACGGTGTCACCTTTTCCGATTAATTTTGTTCTTTTTAGTTTAAAAATTACCTTATTATACCATTAAAATGGGAAAAAGAAAGGCGGTGTCGACAAAATCGAAGTTACTGAAGAAATTAAAGAGAAAGTCTCTTGAAAGCGCATGAAAAATATTTAAGCTCTGACTCGAGTGATGAAGGTGAGAAAAGAAGATGGCTATACTTCGTGTTATCTTATTTCGTTTTGCCTCCTGCAGAAGTATTGGAATCAAGGGCCTAAGGCTCTGTTATTATGTGCAAATTTTTGCTATATCGAAAACATTGTACCTATGTGTCTCTTGTTTATGTCTTGCGCTTGCGCTTTGCACGTGTTTGCAATTACCTAACGGCGTGCCTGCCATGTGGGCGCTTTAACGGAGTGCAGTGAGTCTAAAATGGCTACCTTTATTGTAAGCTACTAGCATGACCTAGAGTGCTTTGTCAAAACTGGGAACGCGGAACCATGAGGTCCAAAATGCACCTATTGTGAACGACTTGCCTGGCCTTTGGGACGTCCTGCGGGGGCGTACGTGGTCTATAATGGCTATGTCGAGAACTTAGCAACCTGGGGGGTGTTCTTTGGGAACACACGTGGTTGACTATTTCATTATAACCTTCAAGGGAAGTTCTGCGGGAACTTACATGGTTATTATGTGTATTGTTGTTTGTTACAACATGCATTATATCTTTTTTGTCCAGAAGTTGAAATAACACCTTTAAGGTCACCTAAAATGGGTGAAGACAGAGAAAATGTCTCTCCACAGTCACTTGAAAATATCCTCCCTTTGTTGGTTGAGAATGATTGCCCGGAATTGAGAGATGTTCAACCAGATGCAGCCATTGAAAACGCAGAGCTGGTTGAAGAAGAGGTGCCACAGGAAGAATTGTTAGATATTCAAGTACTTGAAATATTAGGTGTGGATCCGCAGCCTGAGAAAGTAGGAGAGGAATTACATAAACAGATAGCTCAAAGGTGGAATATGATACTAAAATCCACCATTCTCTAATTTAAAACAGAAACAAATTTCAACAGCCCTGGCATGTTTGGGCTCATGCCTTCAAATGTGCATAAAGGATGTTCAGGGACAGAAGTTAGACTTCATTAAAAAGCTGAATGATGCTTCAATTTTGTTATGTGATGCAATACGTTTAGATACAAGGGGACGTAGATCCCTCTTATTGTCGGTAATCAATAAACACAGGATAGAGTTTTTTCTGTTGCAATCAAAGACTGAAACACATCTATTGGGTGAAGACCTTGCTGAGAAAATAAGAACAGCAAAAGCAGTCAAGAATTAAAGATTGCTGAAGCAAAAAAAAAAGTTCACTCCTAGACAGAGCACATGGGTGCCCAGAACAAACACTCCTAAAATTAGTAATAAAACTTTAAACTGGCGGGGCCCTCCTCGAGTAGAAGTGAAGAGGGGGGGGGTGTCATCAAGAGCACCAGCACCAGACAGAACGTGGGAGGCCAGTAGGAATCATCCCCGGCGCAAAATAAACTCACAGGTGGGCAGACTAAAATTTCATTTATGTGATTGGAAACTAATCACTAGCGATCCAGTTATTCTTAATTGGGTTTGTAGGGTATTCAATCCCTTTTCATACAAAACCACACCAGAGTTATACTCCTCTAAATGATAAATTTTCCAAACTCGAATCTATACAGATAAAATCTGAAATAAATAAATGAATTGCTCTGAAAGCAATTGAAGTTTGTTACCCTGTACAAAACCAGTTCTGCTCACCAATTTTTTCCTTGTTAAAAAGCCAAATGGAACTTTCTGTTTTATCTTAAATTTAAAGAAATTGAATACTTTTGTTAAAACTGAGCATTTCAAGTTGGAAGACTACCAAACAGTATGTAAACTTCTACAGAAAAATGATTTTCTTGTCACTTATTACATGATAAACATTAATAAGGATTGTAAGAAATATTTAAGATATATTTTTTCAAGAAAAATACTATCAATTCAATGTTTTTACTTTTTGGTTTGTGTACAACACCATTACAAAAATCATGAAACCCGTAATAGCTTCCTTAAGAGAGAGAAGCCTTATTTCAGTTATATGTATATTTAGATGTTTTCCTTTATATAGGAAATAGCTATAAAATATGTTTAGAAAACATGCAAACAACTAAATTTATTAGAAAAATTAGGATTTATAATTAACAAAGAGAAATGTGATTTTATACCTAGACAACACTATAAATGTCTAGGCTTACTTTTCAATAGTATTAACATGACTCTTAACATCACTGAAGAGAAAAGAAATTACTGTTTTAAGAGTTAATAAAAGAATTAATTGACAAAAGTCAAATTAAAGTTAGATTTTTAGCTCAGGTTATTGGAACTTTAATATCTGTTTGTCCAGCCATTAAGTATGGAATTCTACACACTAAAGAACTTGAGCGACATAAATACTATTCTAAGAGATAACAATGATAATGATAACAATGATATAAACACTACATTGAATATTAAATGCATACAGGATCTCAAATGGTGGTCTATAAACATAGCCAGTTCAAACAATCCCATTAGAAAAACTCTTTTGAGTTGGAAATATTTACAGATGCTTCCTCCACAGGGTGGACTCCCCATCTTGTGGTTCTCAGACTGCCTTTTCTGGATTAAAGTGTTTTGCTAGTAATTTAAGAGATATTGAAATTTTGTTAAGAGTTGATAATATGACTGCAGTATCATACATAAATAGATTAGTAGGAGTTCAATATCCTGACTTACATAAAATTTCTAAAAATATTAGGCAATGGTGTGAATCTAGAAATTTATGGTTTTTTTTGCTACTTACAAAAATACCAAAGATAAAGTGATAGCTGAGTTTGAATCTAGAAGGGAACTAGATAGTACAGAATGGGAACTAAGTGATTTAAATTATCAAAAGATTACTTATATCTTTATTTGGTGAACCTTCAAAATTGATCTATTTGCATCACGGACCAACACAAAGTGCCATACTTATGTATCATGGCACCATGATCCAGGGGCTGTAGCGGTGGATGCATTCACCTTGGCGTTGGTCTCAATTTCATTTATTCTATGCTTTCCCACCATTCTGTATGGTTGAAAAGATAATTACAGATTAAGCAACTGGGGTTATAGTAGTTCCCCATTGGGTTACTCAACCATGGTTCCCATTATTTAATAGACTGTTGATACAGGGACCTGTTATTTTTTCAACCTTCTAAAGATCTCCTCACTATGCATAATTCCAGATTGTTACACCCACTTCACAAGAAACTGGAATTGGTGGCAGGAGTATTATCAGCAAAACATTTATAGATTTTGGAATTAGTAATGAAGCTGTTGATATTATGATGAATTCAATAACTAAAAGTACACTGAATCAATATTCGCCTGTAATTGTATCATGGGCAAAATACTCTAATTCAAATAATATAAGCATTACCAAGCCTAACATCACTGAGTTTATTCAGTATCTCACCTTGAGGTTTAATGAGAGATTTTCCTATGGGAGTTTGAATTCCTTTAGATCAGCTCTATCTCTAATTATAGGACCACAAATAGGTACAGATGATAAGATCAAAAGACTTTTCAGAGACTTTTTTAAGTTAAAACCTCCAAAACCCATATATAATAATACTTGGGATGTTTTCAGTGTTATTAGATTACATTCAAAATAATTATATTCAACAAAGTGATTTACAAATTCTTACCAAGAAAGCTGTAACTTTATTGCTGTTAGACACAGGTCAAAGGGCGCAAACAATTTCTCTAATTAATATTAATAAAATATAGTGATTAAACATGACTGTATTACAATTAGGATTGATAAGTTGATTAAAACTTCAGGGCCAAACAGATGCCAACCTTTTGGAACGAAGTTCCTTTAATTAACTGTCCTTTTCTTTCACACTAGAATAGGAGTATGCCCAGCTACAGCTGTGGTTAATTATTTAAAGTTAACAGAAGGTCTACGGGACTGTAGTAATTTATTTATATCTTTGGAGAAGCCATTTAAAGCTGTGAGCTCTAGTACAATCAGCTGTTGGGTCAAAAAAAAAAAAAAAAAAAAAGTTTGGAAGAGAGTGGAATTGACATTAGCACATTGTCAACGTACAGTACCTGCCATGCTACAACATCAGCGGCCTTCAGTAAGGGGGTCAATATAGACGATATTAGACGAGCAGCTGGTTGGACTGGAGAGTCAACAACTTTAGCAAAATTTTATAACAGACCTATAGTAAATAATTGAAGCTTCTCTGAAGCAATTTTTAATAACACTAAAAATGATTAAACCTTAATTGTAACAATGCTACCTTAGTTAGCAAGGTAACATAAGTGGTCTGTAAGAAACTTTTAAAAATAATAATTAAATAGAATAATTTGTTATTTTATTTTTAAATAAATGTTTATTGATTTTACAACTGGTCTTTAAACATCTACAATAGTTTTCTGAATCATCGAGGACAATACAACAACAAGTATAATTGAATAGTCAAACGAACTTACCTGTAAGTGAAGTTCGACGGTAATTATGCTTGTTGTTGTATTGTCCGAAGATGATTGGTCCCACCCGACCCAGTTTTTTCCATGCTATATAGTTATATGAGCATGGACCCTATGTTGTAAAACCAATAAATCGCTATGAACTTAATGAAGATAGTTTACAGAGGCAGATGGCAACACAATAAGGTTACGTTCGGAAATAAGTTTTTTATCTTTAAACTTTATGTGACGTCGCAGACTAAAAGCCGAGACTACAATAGTTTTCTGAATCATCTTCGGACAATACAACAACAAGCATAATTACCGTCGAACTTCACTTACAGGAAAGTTCGTTTGACTATTCAATTTTTATACCAACCTAACCGTTTTAACCTTTTTTTTTTTTGTTCTCGATGTTCAAATCCTCGATGGATGTCCTCCGCCCTGGGGAGACCTGACTAAAACCACACCGATGTTCCCTCGCACACTTGCGTCGGGGGCCAGCGGGATCTGATGCGACTTCCTCTGTCCCGGACTAGTGAACCTAACCTAACCGAACCTAACCTAACCTTATGCTTTGAACTGGATTAATACTCTGGACATTACGGTATACATAACGTACGGTCTACATAATGATATAAAATTCGCTATTGTAATTGTTCTTTATTTAATCACTCTATGGATGGCGCATGACGCTATTTTAATTTGACTTATTGAAATTCACAACAAAAAAATTATCACCTGTCAATTTTGTACAATTATTATTTTCAATTAAATATTTTTTACATGAAAATTACTAATTGCACATCAAATTTGCCAGAGTGTACAAACGTTATACTCACACATATAATAAAATAATTTTGCAAAATGTTTTCATCGTAAATAAGGCATTGCGGCAAGGACAAAAACTCGCCTTAGTATTAACAACACACTACAGGAATTTGCATGTATATGTCGCAATAAGATAATTAATTATAGCCGTGCCATAGTTATGTATATCTCTAGGGATTGGGCTATATCCCGGAAGATAAATTATATGAAAGCGATTTAAAACTTTCTTACTAGACCAAATATTTGATGCAAGAGCGAGCGAAGCGAGCTCGGGATTTGGAGCACTCCGACTCGAATAGGTTAAGAACGTAGGTTAAGAACTAGTTTTATATAACGTCTATGGTCTATGGTATACTGGTAAGTCCAGATATACCAACTCTAGTGCTATTTTCTCTATGCGTGAATCGTCACATGTCTTAGTTTTTTGTCGATGTGTACTTCTATGCATTCAATAATTCCTTTTGGTAGTCGATTTTTTTCCAACTAAGGTTTCTACTAACTTTTTAATAATCCCTTTATAAGTACTTATAAACATACAAACAAACAACAAATAAACAAACAAATACAAATAAACTTAAAATATTAATAAAAATAGTTACAAGTATCAAAATGAAAAAAAAAAAATACAGGGCGCCCAAAAATTCGTCGACATCGCTGTCAACAGGAAAAAAGCCCAAAGGCTTGGATGGTATCATGGTAATGCTGATTTTTAAGCCAAAAAAACTTGGCTGTTATTTCAGATTAATTTAGAGTAAAGGACCATATACTGTAACATCACACTTATCTTTTTTCCAAGTTTTCCCGTAGAATTATTACAATGGTTATCAGCTGATTTACTATTTAGGAATTTGGTTTTAGTAACCGACTCTCTTGAAATCTCTATTATCTATTAAACGTCAAAGTCAAAATTGATTGTATTAAAAAAAACATGGCGTCGACGACGCATTTTCATTAGAGTCCGTGATTATAAGTTCTATAATACAATTATAATATTTTCATTGCTTAATTCTATTAAAACTATCGTGTAAAGTGATAACCGTGTGTTATTAAGGGCATACATTATCGTCTCAGTGACCGCTACGCAGGTAAACAATAGTACGGCGAGGAGAAAGGTTATTGAACGGCGAATATAGGCCAGCCAACATGGAGGCATCGGGACTGCGGCGTCGAACGGTTTGTGAGTACAGTCGCTTTATTCGTACGGGTGATGTTCACAGGCGTGTGCGATGTCGTGGCGAGGCCGTGACGAGAGGAACTCGCGCTGGGGCGAGGACGACAGGTGGGCCGAGGGCCGCGCGCGCTCGCCCGCCTGGGAGCCGCGCCGCAGCGCCAGCCCCGAGCGCCGCGCCGAGCGCCACCACCACGAGCGGCCCGACCGCGAGCGCGACCGCTATGACCGCGACCGGGACGACGACCGCGACCGCCGCGACCGCTACCGCCGCGAGCGGTATGACCGTACCGACCGCCCGCGCGACCGCGACCGCCGCCGCTCGCCCAAGCGTTACGAAGAGCGTGAACGCGACGTGCCGGCACCGCCGTCTCCGCCCACCATTAGCGACATGGATCGCAAACCCAGTTCTAGGTCTAGCAGCCGCTCGGGCAGTCGCGAACGAATGGACTTAGACTACGAGAGTAAATACGACACCAGAGACAAACATGACGATAACCAGACCATCAACGCTTCCCCGGGGGATTGGTTCTGCAAGTGTGGACTGTACAACTTCAAGAGGCGTCAGGTGTGCTACAGACGGAACTGTCAGGGAAAGAGGTCAGATGGCATAGTCTATGGTGGGGACAGCGAGAGGAACCTCCTGTCTGAGAGTGCGGGCATCACTAAACGGTTGTTGTTTAGACGATTAGATGCTTTGACTACTGAGGAGAAAATATTAGAGGTAATAAAGGCAAGATGCTCAAAGACTGTTTTAGATTCTATTGCAGGCATCACTATTGGTAGAGAAACTCTAACTGGGGCTTCCAAGTGCTTAGCTTACATTAATTTTAATTCTATTGCTGACTCTACAGCCGCTCATTCTGAGTTGGCATCTCTGCAACCACCGTTAGAGATAGATGGCCGAGAGGTCCTTGTTAGTTTCTATAATGAACCAAAGAAAATTTCAAAACCCCCAAGTGCAGACTATTCTTCCTATTATGCTCAAATGTCTAATTATACTTCATCTGCTCAGTCTATGTCTGAGGCAGACCGTGTGAATGCAGCTGCAGCCGTTGCTCAATCTGCTATCTCAGCTGCACATGCTCGGCACATGTCCTGGACTCCTGTGAGTGTCCCAATTTTTGTTACTTCCACTGCACAAAGTGCTCCCACAGTCAAAGCCCCAACTGGTGATGGAAAAACAGTGTACACTGCGCCTGATGTTAGGACTTTCATGTATGATGAGACTTCCGGCTACTACTATGACCCGGCCACAGGTCTGTACTATGATGGCACTAGTCAGTACTTCTACAACAGTCAGACAAATCAGTACATGTACTGGGACGCCACAAACAACACTTACATAGCAGCTACTCAAGCACACCAGAACACTGAACAGCCTAAACTACCCAGCCCACCAACCGCCACCACTGAGAACACCATAGCTAAAGAACCAGAAGAAAAGAAAAAGAAAGATAAAGAGGACAAAGTGAAAGTTGCCAAAAAGATAGCGAAAGATATGGAGAGGTGGGCGCGGACATTGAATCAAAAGAAAGAAAATGCTAGAAGCAACATTGTTATGGAACAGCCTTTAGACACAGGGGCCAGTAAGGGCTCTGCTGACATAGGATTTTCAGTGTTAGGGTCTGGTCCTTCCTTGACTCATGTCAGAGAAATATCTCCCCCGCCTACGGGAGACGACTTCCTAATGAAAAGGGTAGCTGATGCAGAACACGCCTTCGACAGCGATGAGGGCATCATAGACTGGGCCAAGCTGACTTGCCTCATTTGTAAGCGACGCTTCCCGTCCGCCGAGGTTCTGAACAAACACAAGTCACTGTCAGACTTACACAAACAGAACCTTGCGGAGTATCGCAAGAAGAACGAGCTCATCCCGCAAATGAATGGTTACAGAGACAGAGCAGCAGAGAGAAGGTTGAAGTTCGGTGAAGATGAACCGCCTATCATCAGAAAGCGATATGATCCGCCTGACTCGATGCCTCCACCAATGGCGCCGCACCCTCCTCCCTCAGTCGTCGACACGATCGGTGGGAAGATGCTGCAAAAGATGGGCTGGTCTGAAGGCAGAGGGTTAGGTAAAGAGGAACAAGGAAGAATCGCGCCAATAGAAGCTGAACAAAGGCCAAGTCTAGCAGGATTAGGGCAGAAGAGAGGCATCTACACTCCCACCCCCGGGGAGACCTACAGAGACACTGTCAAGAAGCTCATGATTGCCAGATATAAAGAGGTCGTCGGACAAGAGGAAGGGAAATAGGTGGGTGTCGAACTTTATTACTTTCTGCATAACAATCATTTTCGTTTGCAGAGTTGGATTACAGGTCAGTCGAACATTTCTAGTCAATATATCTGATTTATTATGTAATTTTTATCTAGCTATCAGGTGATCAAGGTTCTTCACTAGTCATGTATGAAACAAGACTGATGATAAAAAAGAAAAGACTAATTCTGTACTCATTAGAACTATTTCGTGCTTGTGAGTTATAGTAAGTGATAACAATGGACTGTGTAATTATTTGCTCCAAGAGACTCAACTTTCATAAAGATAATTCCTCAAGATCTCATGCAAAAAAAAGGCTTTATGTTCAAGTTGATAAAGTCCAAGGTTGTGGTACATTGGTATGCAAAAATATTCCGATTCTAATGGTTTGATTCTGGTTTCACTACACTAGATGTCGGCGCTCAATGCTTCTTCTGAGGGTCAACACTCAGAAATCTCAACGTCCTACATGGTAAGTATTGATTCTAGAAGAATCACACTATTCCTGTACCCTAATCATGTTTTTTTTCACAGCCCCAAACAGGTAAATGTATAAATTGTGAAGCACCCAGAACTTCTGATATTCAAATGTTCAAGCATAAATCTGCAGAGGGTTGACTTAATGAAATTTTTCAACAATTGGAATCTTTAGCATTCTTCTAAATCAAGGTGGAATGACTTTTTCGGTGTATAAGAAAACAGGTGTCGTTATGCATATGGTTTTGCTTTTAGTACAATGTGACTACCAAAAATTAAAATTCTAGTGATAGAAGTAAGTCAGGCAATTACTGATCAAGATTGGCCATAAAATAACTAAGTATTGAACTGTGACCTTTCAACTAGGTAGTATTCAAGAATTTATTACAGCGAAGACGGCAATCAAAAAGGTTTAATTTATTCCAAAATCAATATTTCCTTTGTCTGAATATCTGCAACAATAACGGGTAAGGTTCAGTAATAAATATAGCTAAAGCTGGTAGCTCAACGGAATAGGGCTGTCAAGTCGAAGCAATGAAGAACCAGGACATTGGACAGAAATGTGATAGAGTGACTGTAGTGTTGTGTTCGAAGAAAACGGTGTCTAAACCGACCCACGGCAGAATACTGATGACTATGACCATTTACCTTACAGAGACTACATGCCAGCCGCTGCTGCGAGTTGCCAAACATTATAACAAAACCTGTATACTCATAGATAAGATAGACTAGACAGAATAATTATTGTGAGATTACAAACATGTAAGCAATTTTTTTTGTAGTGATGATTGCTCCAACTTAGCTTATAGTTCTAAAATAAACGTTCTAATGTAATTGTAAAATTTTGTCTATTTTTTTTTATAATTTATAGTTTTAAAGATTATATTATATTCCTAATATTCAAAATGTTTAGTTGTTATTCTTAATGTACAGGAACCTAGTTGAGTTTGAAGAAGTATATTTTATATTTAAAGACAATGAAACACACATTGCATTTATTTTTAGTTTGTTAAATCTTAGATTAAATCATTGGCAGTCTAACAAGTAATTGTGGCAGGGTGGTTAATTGACTTTAATGCTAGCTACAAATTGTAGGTAATTTAATTAGGTAATTAGGAACAATTAGTTGTGAGTGTTTTTTTTTCTATTTTATTTCCGAATAACTGTAGATCTATTTACCTAACGGTCAACGATTTGAAGAACGCAATAATATGAGTATTATACTACTGCAAGTTGCAAGTAGCATACCTACATGTTTTAGAATCTAGGCTAATTATTTTAGGAATTTTCCACATTATATAATAATATAAATATTTCATAATTATATAGAGACTTTTATGTTCATAGTTATGTAATAATAGATAGTAGTAACTTAACAAACTCCATGTAATTACAATATTGCTGAAATGTGATTGTATAAATTCAAATACACAGTATGTAGGGACATTCAAGCACATAGAAAACAGTACAATTTATGTTACATTAAGCCAAGCAGACTAAAAAAAATTAGATTCCACTACTACAAATTACTACCACGAAAATCTCAATTTTCATGTTTTTAAGCCATTTCGCTTTCTGGTAACACTATCATTCATTAATTGTAGAACTGTCTTACAATGTTCTGGCCACTTCTGGCTCAGTAGCTCGACTCATACATCATACATTAGAAAAAAGGTTTTAATGAGTAAACCAATGAATGTTCACTACTTTTAAAAGTGAGTTTCTCCGGTTGATTGCAATTTTATGTTCTTAGAGACGGTATTTTGGAACCCATACTGGTATGAAATGAGTCTAATCTCAAAGTATGAATCGTTCATGAGAAAATCGCTTTTGAAATTATGTTAAGTGAATAATATATTGTGTAATATTTGTGCTTGTGAATTTACTAAAGTACAGGCGCCAGCACATGATGTTACCACAAACTGTCAAATTTCTGCAAATGATCATAAACTGTTGATGGAAAAGTTCAAAATCGAATGAGAAAATTTGTCAGTTTGTAGTAACTTGATGCTGATGACTGTACCTTATAATTTTGTAGTCTGTTCATGAATACAAGTTACACAGTGACCTAATTATCTTTAACAAAAGAGTTTTTAACAACTACGTAAATGCTATTATGTGCATCTTGGCATCACGTAACATGATTCGATTTTCTATGACACAATCATGTTGATAAAAATAATGATAATTGCATAAAGAACAGTACCTACGTAATGAAATAATTATTAGTTCGTTGTAAACAGATACAATTTTGCAGGTTTTTAGATTGCTTAAGTTTTTATTGAGCATCAAATACAAAATGTAAAACCTAAATGTTTCTTTTTAATTTTACTTCCCGTAGTCATGAAACGACAAACTAGGAAGGTACCAGGGTAAGTTGACATTGAAGTACTATACTATAACAAAGCTAAGAATTTATTATGCCCCATTGTTGCAGTCAGTACAGTGACTCGCATAAGTTCTTTACGATTATTGTTATTCGATGGGCGATGGGAGCCTTTTCAATTTTCCTAATGATTTATTAGAATGTCTTATGGCTAATTTATACCATATACATACGAAGATGAGACTAATAATTTGACGAAATGTTTGTGGTGGTACTCTTCAATTCCACACAAATGAGATAGAATCTTTGTTTATGTAGTTAGTGGGTACCTAGGTGCCCACTAACTTTGTCTATTCCGCCATACCCCATATGTGTAGGTACCTACTTGCCGCTTGCTGATGGAGCTGACAAAACTGCTGCGCCACAGGACCAACAGTTCTCAGGTCCAGCAGTGCTTTATTGGGTTTTTACATCAGTAGTAGAGCGGCTGCACGTACCCTATTAGGTGACCTCCAATGAAGGAAATAAAAAGACCAACTAAGAAATTAAAAGTTAAAGTTTATTGTAGGAACTTGATTTACTAAAGACTAACTGCCTCTGTAGGTGGAGTATCCGTAGGGACTTAGCAGCAAGGGTATGTGGTAGTGTTGGTCATCTTTGGTGTCAAATGTGATCTGGAAAATAAGAACCTGTGGTAAAATTTTCTGGTTTCGTGACCAAAAAACAACACGCTATCTCGTATCCAATAAACAAACTAGTGTTTCGTACCTACATAATTGGTGTCCGTTACCCCAGCCAGATGTGGTCGAAAATGGTCATTTGAATCTTATAGATAATTAGTTTTGCGGCTTCTGTAATTGTTGCGCACATTTTTAAATTTGTTGCGCTTATAGTTTTTTAATTATTTCACAAAAACATTTCCTGCTGGGGTAACGTTACCCCAGCCAGACCTTTTTCTTTCTAATGGGAATATTTAAATAAATACTAGCTATAAAATTAGTTGTTTAGATGAAGTAAATGTTGTGCCTTATTTTGTATTTGTTCTTTCTTCGGTTGCGAAGTTATTCGAGATTTTGCTGAGGTAACGTTTTTGGTTTTGCTAGATCTTTGAAACGGTTAAGCGGATTCTTATCATATTTTGTACAAGACTTCTTTGGAATTAGTTTAAATTTGTTCTGCAATAAAAATACCAAAATAATACATAGCTTAAAGGTTATTTCATTAAATAGAAAAACACTTCAATTGGTCCCAGCACTCTCAATAAGAGGTCTAAAGACTTACTTTAAACATTATTTTGAAGCTTGTAACTGCCTTCAAATGTATGTGAAGTTACATTAGTATCCTGTAAGTATTTAACAAGTTATGATGATATTCAGTTCTTAACGAGCACGGTCATGATGCGCACGGTGTTATTTGGCAACTGATAAGCCTGTATATGGATATATGAACTGAATGTTATGTCAATTATTAGTTGTGTAGTTCAGTTGTATATCAGTAAAATTTCAACGTAGTACATTGGATAATTAATGAGATAATACGATTAAAGTCATTAGGAAGTGAATGACCGTGGTAACCCGACCAAGTTTAGGTGGTTACGAAAAAGCGAAAACACAGAACATTATGCTATCTTCTAAAATATGTAGGATAGTGTTACAAATTTAGTACAGACATTTACACAAGTGTTAAAAAAAAACTACATGTTTATTAACGAATTTTTATTAACAGGTAAAATAATCATTTCAATTGAACTTAGTATTAATATACTTATACTTAAAAACAATCACAGATTAAAATTACAGATAGTAATTTTGCTGCTTACACAGTTACAGTTTTTATTTAAATAGGTATACCTACACAATATTGGAATGTGTAATGATCACAGACAATAAATAATTATAAACTATTAAAAAAAACTGCTTCAGATTCCGTTGCGTAGTTTTAAAGATCCAAGCAAACAGGGACAGACAACGGGAAGCGACTTTGTTTTATAGGTACTATGTATCGAAGGATAAATATGTCGTCATCATTGTCGAGAATTCCAGTCCAGGTAATAACTAAGAACGAAAAAAAAAATAATAAGTAAGTTCCTAAATTCAAATATTTAAGCCTTAAAAAAATACAGTTTTAGATAAGTACCTAACAACATGTACATATTAATAATAATTTTGCTACTATTTCTGTAGTTATGCAAGCTTACCTTGTTCGTGAATTCATCAAGCAGCACGCACCATAATTATGATCATCAATAGAAGCACTCCACATTAACAGTAATTTGCCACACTTATTATTATAATAATAGCTCTCACGCACTCGATAAATATTTTCAAAAACAGGAAACGGAACTGCCGAAGCGCACGCGCACTAAAAGATGAATTATGTAATTATGGAGCATGTTTAGTGCGTTATGCAAACAATGAATTACCCCTTCACCCCACCCCTCCCGTGTCCCGCTGAACGACGTGTTATCGGTGATTTTTGATAAGTATGTGCAACTGGAAGATAATAATAATGTTTTCATAGTACAGATATTATTATATTATTATGTATTTAACAGTGTACGCGTCTGTACCGAAATTGTAAGGTGTATTATACTAAACATTTCAAAAGATAGCATAATGTTCTACGTTTTCGCTTTTTCGTAACCACCTAAACTTGGTCGGGTTACCACGGTCATTCACTTCCTAATGACTTTAATCGTATTATCTCATTAATTATCCAATGTACTACGTTGAAATTTTACTGATATACAACTGAACTACACAACTAATAATTGACATAACATTCAGTTCATATATCCATATACAGGCTTATCAGTTGCCAAATAACACCGTGCGCATCATGACCGTGCTCGTTAAGAACTGAATATCATCATAACTTGTTAAATACTTACAGGATACTAATGTAACTTCACATACATTTGAAGGCAGTTACAAGCTTCAAAATAATGTTTAAAGTAAGTCTTTAGACCTCTTATTGAGAGTGCTGGGACCAATTGAAGTGTTTTTCTATTTAATGAAATAACCTTTAAGCTATGTATTATTTTGGTATTTTTATTGCAGAACAAATTTAAACTAATTCCAAAGAAGTCTTGTACAAAATATGATAAGAATCCGCTTAACCGTTTCAAAGATCTAGCAAAACCAAAAACGTTACCTCAGCAAAATCTCGAATAACTTCGCAACCGAAGAAAGAACAAATACAAAATAAGGCACAACATTTACTTCATATAAACAACTAATTTTATAGCTAGTATTTATTTAAACATTCCCATTAGAAAGAAAAAGGTCTGGCTGGGGTAACGTTACCCCAGCAGGAAATGTTTTTGTGAAATAATTAAAAAACTATAAGCGCAACAAATTTAAAAATGTGCGCAACAATTACAGAAGCCGCAAAACTAATTATCTATAAGATTCAAATGACCATTTTCGACCACATCTGGCTGAGGTAACGGACACCATAATTGTATAGAAGGCGCTGTCATAAGTAAAAGGCAACGGTGTAGGTAAGTACAGTCGCCGTCAGATATATTGTAGCAGACAAGGTGACCAAATACTTCTGAACAATTTAAAATGTCAATAAATTCCATACACTACAAGTTACCATTAATATCTGAACATTCATTACTTCATTAATATCTGAGCAGATGCTTGTCAATAATTTCTACATAAACAACTAACCGAAAATATCTGAACACTTACAACGTCAAGTGTATCAACGCAGACAAACACTGAGCTTACCTAATTCGTTACTGCGTGATATAAAGAACGAACCAAAAACATAGATATAAGAAAAATAGAGGATACGGCGTAAGTTGTGTCCAGTTCGACCGCGCGGCCATAGCGTTTTTTTTTAAAAAAAACCATGTCAATTTTTTGTAAAAATTTGTCAAAGTTGATTCCCAAAACCATAAATTTGTCAAAGATACGGTTAAAAAGTTATAAGGGTTTGAACATGGCCGCGCCATTGAAACGCGGCGAACCGCGCGGCCACTGAGATCTTTAAAACTAAGCCTTGTAGAGACCTGAAATTTACGCAAATGCAAGATTTAATTTGTAAAAAATTTGTAAAAATATAAAAAAAATACTCAGGTTTATAGTTTAAGAGCTATAACACTAAAACCGAATGGCCGCGCCATTGAAACGGTGGAGAAAACGCTATCGCCTGTATCTCGCTGAAAAAGCATCGCAGAGGTCTGGAGTTTTTTGTAATACCTAGATTTTAATTTGTCAAAACTAGTAAAAATACAATAAAAATTCTTAAGGTTATATTTCAGAAGCTGTAGAACATTATCAGTATGTGGTGCGATAGGGTGACCATGTCTTATTGTTTACAGAATACTTTCTACTTATTGTTACAGAAATTATAATTCAAGGATTCTAAATAAAATTAAAATGAAACCATAAATATAAAAACAATTATGTTTATTGGTTTAAAAGTCACATAAATCACAGAATGTTACAAATTAAAAAAAAAAACTCAAAAATCACAGATTGTTTACTTACACTAAGATATAATCAAAAATCACAAATTGTTTACTTACACTAAAATATAATAAAAAATCACAGATATTTTACTTACACTAAGATATAATCAAAAATCACAGATTATTTACTTACACTAAAATATAATCAAAAATCACAGATTGTTTACTTACACCAAGATATAATCAGAAATCACAGATTGTTTACTTACACTAAGATATAATCAAAAATCACAGATTTACTTACACTAAGATATAATCAAAAATCACAGATTGTTTACTTACACTAAGTCAGATATAAAATGAAAAATATAAACATAATTTACTTATAATTTAGTTGCGCTATCATTAAATATAAAGTGTTTTAGTCATCATCTATTAAACCATACATTAAATTATGAATTGTAAGAGGTTGTGCAGAACTTTCATGTGTTTCAGTTTTATTGTCGTCGTAGCAAATAAATTTAGAATTATTTATTAGACAATGACACTTGTAATGCCCAATAATACCTACAACCGGGGGAACATATTCCACGGCACCTATGAATCGATATTTTTTTTGCCTTAATTGTATATATTGTGGTATTTCTTCGAGCTTAATTTTGTCTGTGCCGTTGAGATCAAATAAAATAATATCGCTCAATTCATACTTAAATCTCAAGGATTCGTTATGGCATTTCAAACAAATTTTGAAATTGGAGTCATCGATAATAACGGCATCTTCCAGTCCTCCGATTCCGAATAAATTTACGATTTCCATATTTATTGATAAAAACACTATGGTTCTTTTTGAGTGGTTGGCACATGTTTCGGTTACACATTCCTTAGATACATTGGCACTGTACAAATAATCTAAAAGTATGTGTTCAAATATAAAAGCCATATTACTTTCGCATCTATATATATTGTTTTCGCGTTTATAATATTTAGCAATATAATGGTGGCGGTGGAATAAAACCAGCGTTGGACGACAAATAGGAGTTTATTCTCTTCACTTCAAAACTTGACAGACTTTAACAAACAAAGTTAGACTAAAGTTAAACCTATTAGTGGTTCTAGGGATGGACTGCGGGGCTATCCTATCCCTTCACCTCCTAGCTAGGCTATTCCTGAGGGCGACGGGGCCTCCGCTCAGGGCAAGCTTATGACAACAGTGGTGACTGCGGGGCTATCGACCACTGTGCCTTCTAAGTAGCGAGTGACTAGATCCTTTTTTTTTTGGTATGGCCTCTCGAGTTGATCCTCGGTGGTCCGGGTTTATATATGCGATTTTCACATATTAGTGTGTGTCTTCATCATCTCACACTTGTTTGTGGTTGTAACCTTCGTTGACGCCACGGACACTTCACACGTCGAATGTTAGATGTCGCTTGTAGTCTATAGGTGCTGTTGTCGTCTTATTGATGATTATCTTGGTTATGTTGCAATCTATTCGGGTAGCGTAGTGTAGTGCACACAATCCGGTAGATGGCGTAAGGCGTCGTGTTATATTCTCCCCCTCTGGTACTCTATGGTCGTCCCGACTGAGTACCAGCACCAGTTTGTTTCCGCGGCCTTCCTCTTCGGCGTATCGGATAAGTTGGTTTGGATATGACGTTGTCTCTCTTTTCAAACTTCGTTATTGCTGACGTATGATATTTTCCAATAGGCTTGTCTGGAGTTTCTGAGTGAGCAATTTCATAAGTGGAGGTTCCATGTTTCTTTAATATAACATACGGTCCATCTCGTCGAGGAGCAAATTTCGAAGTAAACTGTTTATCGATGTTGCTCACGGGATGAGATTCTATCAAGACTAAGTCTCCAACTTCGTAGTCTGGGTCGGGCCTTCTCTTGCTATTTGCTCTTTGGCGTGTCGTTTCTTTGTTACACTCTATATTTTCTTTTGCTAGCTCCAAGTCTTGGGCTAGTTGTTTTAACTTTGGAGTGATTTCTGCGACAAAGTTTTCCGATTCTACAACCGAGCTTAGATCATGTGTCAACTCGTATGGTGTACGCAATTCTCTCCCAAATGTAAGGTAAGATGGTGAGAAGCCTGTAGTTTGACACTTAGCTGTATTCATTGCGAATCTTATTGTTGGTAAAGTCGTTGGCCAGTTCTTATGTTTGTCTTTGACCATAATTGCAATTTGTGACTTCATATCCCTATTTTTCCTTTCAACCACATTTGGTTCAGGGTGATATACGGGTGTGAATATTTGTTGAATTTCTAAGCAATATGCTAGTTTTTGCATTATCGCTGATATAAATTGTACTCCATTATCGCTGATAATTTTCCTTGGCAACCCATACCGAAGAAATATTTCATTGACTAAAATGATGGCACAATTTTCACTAGTTGCTTCATTTAGTGGGAATAATTCTACCCATCTTGAAGTAGTATCTTCTATGATCAAAATCCACTTTTCCCCTGATGGTCCCTTTGGCAAAGGTCCAAAAAGATCAATGGACAATACCTCAAATCGTTGAGAGTTTGGGGTGGACTGGTATAAGCCTGCTGGCTTCTTATTAGTGGGCTTATATTTTTGGCATTCAACACATGTTTTCACGTATTTTATAACATCTTTTCGTAGTCCCGTCCAATAAAAACTATTTGTTATACGTTGTATTGTTCTTTCTACTCCCATATGACCAGCAGTAGGTGAGTCATGGTAAGCGTTCAGAACGTTTTGTATTTCATGACGTGGAACTACTACCTTTGCATTGTCGTTTTCTTGTTCTGGCATGTAAAGATACAGGACACCTTTATGGACTAGGTACCCTTTCTTAATGTATTCTACATAATTTGGTATTTCTTTTCCTTCTTCTAATATTTTTATTATATTTTGAAGGGTGTCATCTTTCATTTGTTCATCTCTTAACTGTTTTTCATTGTATCTAGGTAGATCTAACTCTGCGCTGCATATTATGCATTTTCCATCATGCTGCTCACACGGTGGTCGAGACAATGTATCAGCTACTACATTAGTTCGTCCAGGAGTATATTGGATTTTGAACTCGTATGGTTGCAGCTGTAGTGCCCATCGTGCTAAGCGACCAGTTGGTGTTTTAAGATTCATTAACCATTTCAACGGTTGATGATCTGTAATAGTTATGAACTTTGTTCCTTCTATATAGCCACGAAATTTTGAAATAGCCCATACTATGGCTAGTGCTTCCTTTTCTGTGACACTGTAATTGCGTTCAGCTTGTGTTAAGAGTCTACTTGCGTATTCAACAGGGTGTTCATTGTCCCCCTCCCCCTGCACTAAAGCTGCGCCAATGGCATACTGGCTGGCATCAGTCTTGATAGCAAAGGGTAAATCGTCACTTGCCTGTTTCAACACTGGTGACGTAGTCAAGGCATTTTTTAATTTCATAAATGCTTCTTGTTGCTCTCGTTCCCACTTCCAGCTTATTTTCTTCTTCGTTAGGTTAGTAAGTGGTCTAGCAATGTCTGCAAAATTATGAATAAATCTCCGATACCATGATGCGGTTTGTAAAAATGATATTAATTGTTTTAGATTTTTAGGCGCCTGACGGTTTGCAATAGCAGAGATTTTCTCTGGGTCTGTTTTGATACCGTCAGAAACTATAAGGTGGCCCAGATATTTTATTTCTGAACACATAAATTTACATTTCTTTCTGTTAGCTCGTAGCTTGTATTCTCTTAATTTAATAAATACTTCTCTTAAGTCTTTTATATGTTGACTGAATGTAATAGATCGGATAATTAGATCATCTAAGTAGCTTAATACACACTTCGCGTGCAATCCTAGTATGAATTTGTCCATTAATCTTTGGAACGTAGCAGGCGCGTTCCGTAGACCGAATGGCATTCGCTTGAAACGGAACGTTCCAAATGGTGATACAAAGCTTGTTTTATCGTAATCATCTCGATGTACCATTATTTGCCAGTAACTAGACTGTAAATCAATTGTTGACATGTATGGCATCGCTTTTGCCTGATGTAATAAGTCGTCAATACGAGGCAACGGATATCTGTCTGGTTTAGTTATCTCGTTGAGTCGTCGATAATCTACGCAAACTCGAACATCGGTTTCTCCTTTTGGAACTAGAATTACAGGTGCTGACCATGGGGAATCACATTCCTCGATAACGTCATCATTTATCATATCATCCAGCTTTTCTCTTAGTTGCTTTTGCCTTGTTGATGACAACCTATAAGGCTTAACACTAATAGGAGGATGATTGCCTGTGTCGATTCTATGTTGTGTAAATGGAGTTGGTTCCGTGTTTTTTTCAAAGATGTCGCTGTACTCAATTAATAATTCATTGAACATCTTTTGCTCATTATTTGTAAGTATGGTTCCTTCATCAGGTTTTAAATAAAGATCAACAGAATACAAAGAAGTTGGGTTTATTGGTAAATAAATAATACGCGGATCCACACAAGATTGGTTGTCAGCGGGTTCTCGTGGACGTGCTGGACCTGGTGGCGTGTTTAATTTTTGTAATGTCCACTTTGGTCTTTTATTTACTGGTGAGCTGTCTTGTACATCGGATGCCGGTGTTATGGGTAACGGTGACAACATGTCCAGCTCGTTAGCCCAATGGATGAACTCGGACACTGCCTTCACTTCAACTGGCTCCGGTTTAACTTCAAATGTCATCCGCTTCACTGCCTTCATTGGTATGACGTCATTGTTTAGTTGAATGAAATTGTATGAAGTTTGTGGTTCGTCTATGAAATTCCAACAACGTTGCGGTGCATTAAGTATCATTCCTGCCTGTTCTAAGAATTCGATACCTAACAACGTACGGTTGTCAACAGCTTCTGGCATGACTGACAATGTTATTGGTAATGTGCGTTTTCCAATACGTATGTCAGTTGTCGTTGTCAACAAGTTTGACGTTTTCACCGTTCCATCTGCTAATTTGATGTCAGTTGCTTGCTGGTCAAACTGTGTTCCTTTACGTAACAACATCTTATAAAGTTGCATACTGGCAATACTACGACGGGCAGCAGTATCTATGTATGCATAGCCTTCTTCCCCTTTAATATTTACCTTTACCGTCGGTATTTTGGCTTGTATCTTTAAGCTATTTTGTACTGTACAAAATGCAACGGGCTTTGGTGGCGTTTCCTTTGTTTTACAGGTACTACAGTTGCTTCTGTAAACACCAGGTGCTCCACATCCATAGCATGTGATGATTGGCTTCTTTTCGGGTTGAGATACTGCCGTTTCCTTTTGTTCTGCCAACCTTTTGCGACATACGTCAAAAAGATGACCCTTCTTGCCACAAAAAGAACATCTTTTGAGCGGCTTCCGTTCTGATTGTGTTGGTGCCGTTACCTCACCAGCTTCCTTGAGCAGACTCTCAATATGACGACCACGATTCAGAAGTTCAGCAAATGTCTTCACTTCCGTGCGAGCAATCTCCTTTTTGTAGGTTATATTGAGGAGTCCGTAAACAAAATCCAAGTGTTCCTCTTCTCTATTTCTTTTTGCAGGTAACTGTGCGAGTAAGGCACGTTTTTCACACACAAACGTGTCTATTGTTTCTGATGTTTGCTTCTTCGAGTATATTTCCAAATAAATTTCGTGTGGCTGCATTTTCGGCGCAAAAGCAGACTTAATGGCGTCCAGAGCTTGGGTCCACTTTTTAATGTCGCTTTTCACACCGTTCCACCACGTAGCAGCAGAACCAGATAGTAATAAAGTTAAACCTTCCAAGGCGTCTTCGTCACTGATTTTCTCAATTTTTTTGTAAACTGAGATACTAGTTACAAATTCTTCAACTTTATCAAAATTTCGTTCACCGTCGTAACGCTTAGTGCACGCAGCAAAACTTTTAAAATGTCTATTTCCACTTTCGTTCGCTTCTGTCACTTTTGTTAGGAGTGCAGTGAATTGTTCCTGAGTCATCATCACCATTTCTTGTTTTTTCTCAGACATGTCAATATGTCAAAGTATTATAAATTGTCTTGAGGGTAGGCTTCTGTTTATCCGCCAATATGTGGGTACACCGTCGATAATGTGGGTACTCCGATAAAATTGTTGCGGGTAGAAGAAGATTTTTACGTTGGGCGCCAATATAATGGTGGCGGTGGAATAAAACCAGCGTTGGACGACAAATAGGAGTTTATTCTCTTCACTTCAAAACTTGACAGACTTTAACAAACAAAGTTAGACTAAAGTTAAACCTATTAGTGGTTCTAGGGATGGACTGCGGGGCTATCCTATCCCTTCACCTCCTAGCTAGGCTATTCCTGAGGGCGACGGGGCCTCCGCTCAGGGCAAGCTTATGACAACAGTGGTGACTGCGGGGCTATCGACCACTGTGCCTTCTAAGTAGCGAGTGACTAGATCCTTTTTTTTTTGGTATGGCCTCTCGAGTTGATCCTCGGTGGTCCGGGTTTATATATGCGGTTTTCACATATTAGTGTGTGTCTTCATCATCTCACACTTGTTTGTGGTTGTAACCTTCGTTGACGCCACGGACACTTCACACGTCGAATGTTAGATGTCGCTTGTAGTCTATAGGTGCTGTTGTCGTCTTATTGATGATTATCTTGGTTATGTTGCAATCTATTCGGGTAGCGTAGTGTAGTGCACACAATCCGGTAGATGGCGTAAGGCGTCGTGTTATAGCAATAATTTCCTCTCGTAAATCATAACCATTATTTAAATTTAATGATTCTGTGAGTAATTGAATAAATTATCTAATTAAATTGCTTGCGCATGTATTAATTATTTTTTTGATATGAACGTTTTGCTTGTATGCAAATGCTACTAAAAAGAAAACTGAATCAAACGCACATGTATTAGTAAATTTCATACTTTTATTAATAGAATTTACTAAATTCCCATTTCGCAAAAACAACACTGAGATATTCTTTGTAGAATATCCCTCTCCCCCCCAGTTTTCAGTATATGATGGCTTTACTGTAAATATGGAATCAGAAGAAAATGATTGAATCTTAGGGCTAGTTTTTCGTAAGTCCACGCGGACTGTAACTGTATTATTGACTTTTCAAGCAATAAACATAATTGTTTTTATATTTATGGTTTCATTTTAATTTTATTTAGAATCCTTGAATTATAATTTCTGTAACAATAAGTAGAAAGTATTCTGTAAACAATAAGACATGGTCACCCTATCGCACCACATACTGATAATGTTCTACAGCTTCTGAAATATAACCTTAAGAATTTTTATTGTATTTTTACTAGTTTTGACAAATTAAAATCTAGGTATTACAAAAAACTCCAGACCTCTGCGATGCTTTTTCAGCGAGATACAGGCGAAATAACGTTTTATTCACCGTTTCGATGGCGTGGCCATATCGTTTTAGTCTTATAGCTCCTGAAATATAAACCTAGGAATTTTTGTTGTATTTTTCCTAGTTTCGACAAATTCAAATCTGGGTAATTACAATAAACTACACACCTCTGCGATTTTTTTTCAGCGAGATACAGGCGATAGCGTTTTCTCCACCGTTTCAATGGCGCGGCCATTCGGTTTTAGTGTTATAGCTCTTAAACTATAAACCTGAGTATTTTTTTTATATTTTTACAAATTTTTTACAAATTAAATCTTGCATTTGCGTAAATTTCAGGTCTCTACAAGGCTTAGTTTTAAAGATCTCAGTGGCCGCGCGGTTCGCCGCGTTTCAATGGCGCGGCCATGTTCAAACCCTTATAACTTTTTAACCGTATCTTTGACAAATTTATGGTTTTGGGAATCAACTTTGACAAATTTTTACAAAAAATTGACATGGTTTTTTTAAAAAAAAAACGCTATGGCCGCGCGGTCGAACTGGACACCGTAAGTTGCATATATATTTTTTGGCTATACAAATATCATGCAAACATGAACCTTGCCAACAAAAATATATCCGTCTCATTCTCACACGTCATAATTTACAAATGTAAAAAAAGATAAAAACATATCATAGACTTCAATTTTCTGTTGACAGTTTTCATACTGTCACCGAGCTCCGCCTTGAAGCACGACGCCATTTTAGGTTGTCGTTCGTTTGTGGTAGTTCGTCTGTCATTTATGCGTTGTTGGGAGTTAATTTTCAGTGTTGCAGTGAATTTTGACTACTTTGGTGCTTTTTTGTTGATTTGTAAAGGTTAACTGAGCAAAAACAACATGACAAAGTGTTGCATCAATGGATGTAATTCGAATTCTCGTAAAAATGAAGTAGGATTGTCATTTTTCAGGTTAGTTGCAATTTTTTTCCTTATTCATGTATATTTTTCGTGTGAATTGCGTTTCGTGTTCATATTATGGGTTCTAGGTCGTGTTTCCGCTATTATCTAGGATTTCCAATGACTATTATCATGTGGAATTAAACAAGTAAACATTTTGATTGTTTACATTTTAAACATAGTGTTGTCCTAACGTGCCGTCGTGTTTTGAAATTATCGATAGACAGTTTAACAATAATATTGTTATAGTCCTATGATAAAATAACGACAGACGCGTAAACTGTATATAATCAAACGATCGCTTGAGTGCCTTTCATTTAGGCAAAAGGAGCTTATAAAACAAACACAACAACAACTATAAATCAAATGTTTTCTTTCAGAATATGCCAATGAATATAGTTGCTCCCATCTACACGGAACAGGTGCACAACCAACAAGTAAAGTAGATTTATCTGAAAATACAGGAGATATGTCCATGGTTAGTATTTTCATTTTTTATCCATAAGAAGATTGACTGTTATATCAAAATTATTTCTCCAAAAGCTTGAATTTTGAAAGAATCATCAGAGGATGTTCATAAAAAAAATATTATGTATCTTAAAACTACATTAAACATTAAAAAAATGTTTTCTTTCAGCATATGCCAATGGATATAACAGCTGATCGGTACATCACCGACATTCTACTCAATCATGTTGTGCCCTACGCAGGGTTTGTCGGTGAAGACTTCGTGTTTATGCACGACTATGCCCACTGCCAGTACTGCCACATGGCACGCACGAGTCACTCGATAGTTTCAGGAAGAGGTCGAATTACGCACGATGGACTAACCTGCGCTCAGTCTTGATATGAATCCCATCGAGCACTTATGGGACGAGCTTAAAAGAAGAGTTCGGGCCAGGAATCCAGTCCCTTCAACCGTAGACGAGCTAAAGACAGCATTATTAGAGGAGTGGGACGGCATTCCTCAAGAAAATGTAAAAAAATTGACAAGGTCAATGAAAAACAGACTGCAGGCTGTAATTAGGGCTAGAGGGGGCAATACGAAGTAATGATTTAAATAAATTAATTTTATTTTTAACAATTTTTGCTTTATTTGTAAAATACGAGACCCATACCCTTTTTCCTAAATTCCCGTTTTTCCTACTCTTGCGTTCAGACATCATTTATTTAAAAAATGATGGATGAAAATGACTATGCTGAGACTGGTGTCGGTACGGTAAAACGTTAGCTGGTAGCTCGAGCTGAATATCCTATTACGGTGCGTGTTCCGAAAATAAAGGACTTAAAACTCCAATAAAACATGTTAGTAGTCCTCTTTCCATGATCTTTTCGTTCACTTTTGACTGTTGCTTCATCATAATTATCTTAAGGTGAATGCTCCAACCAACCCGCGAAATTCAAATTTTCTTACGTTTTTTGCGATTTGCAGGCCAGTGCTAGGTTGTATGTTGATTAAAATATTATTCGCGGCTGTAAGACCTATGTAGTTACAGAATTATAATCATCAAAATCATCAATAAAACGCTTAAGTTCATAAAGCTGTAGGAATGACTTTTTCTGTTTTTTTTTTTGTTCCTACACCTTTATGAACTTGGAGGGTTGTATTGGTGATTTTGATGATTATAATTCTGTAACTACATACGTCTTACAGCCGCGAATATTATTTTAATCAACATACAACCTAGCACTGGCCTGCAAATTGCAAAAAACGCAAGAAATTTTGAATTTCGCGGGCTGGTTGGAGCATTCACCTTAAAGCAATTACATTTTTGTAACTTTCCTATTCTGAGTTGAACGTAAGATTTATTTATTGTCTCAATACAACTATTATTACAGGATTAGTGTTAGTGTATAGTTTAGTGATCTAATATTTGTTTATTTAATTTAAATCTATATGGGCAATGTAATATCATAATTCCTATAACATCGACAATCGATACTGAAAACATCAACAAAATGAGTCCAACACTATTTGTTGTGGGCGGAGCGACGCCATATTTGAGAAACACTTGGCTTCAGATCACGTGACCATACCACATATCCTCTATTTTTCTTATATCTATGACCAAAAACGACTATCGACTTGACTATGGTGGTTAGTCCAGTCATTTGCTAGTTTATAAATATAGATTTTTAGTTTTATTTAAAATTATAACATTTTGTAACTGCCAGGGTCGTTATAGTATTTAAATTAGCAAAAGAGTTCCTATATATATTCTATTTATAGTAAAGTTGGAAGCACTTCCTACTGCAATTTTTCCTCAACTGCTCAGATATCTAAGACTACCCCATCTGCGTAGATACACAGTAAGTGTGTAAGTAGATGCGCAGTAACGAATTAGGTAAGTTCATTGTTTGTCGGCGTAGATACATTTGACGTTGTAAGTGTTCAGATATTTTTGGTTGGTTGTGTGTACCTATAGAAATTATTGACAAGCATTTTGCTCAGATATTATTGAAGTAATGAATGTTCAGATATTAATGGTAACTTGTAGTGTATGGAACTTATTGACATTTCAAATTGTTCAGAAGTATTTGGTCACCTTGCCTGCTACAATATATCTGACGGCGACTGTACCTACCTACCTAATTCGAATTATTAATCTTTGCTTTGTAGAGATTCAATTATTATCAAATGATTTAATTACGAGTTCGTTTTGCTCCTCATGAAGAAATAAACAACGCGAGATACAGTGGTTAGGTCAATGATCTATGACCCCCTCGGTAGCGGATAACAGTGGCCTGTGGCACAGTAAATACAGAGCGAACTTGTTTTTAATTCGCTGGTAAGATAACCTTCCTACTAGTTGATATTATTTTGAAGGTTGGAACGGTGCGAAAGATGGTCACAAATTATTACAAATTGGTATCCAATGAGCAAAAAAAGAAGGAAGGGTAGACCATTTAAAAGATGGAGTGACTACATCATACTACAAACAGCCTGAAACTTATGGCCCAGACTGGCAAAAGACAGAGTCAGCTGGGACAGTTTGGATGAGGCTTTCACCGCAAAAGGCGGTCCTTACACCTAACAATACTAATCTTATTTTAAGTAGGTAGGTACAAACACTAACATTACTATCAAATAAATAATTAAGTACACAACACATTAAAATTAGATAAGTACTAACAAATAAATAATTACAACACAACACATAAATATTAGATACTTACTTACAAACTTAATGTAAGGAATAAAATAAAGCTAAATAAATAAACTGCGAACAAAACAACAAACTTTTACTTTATAACCATTCGTAAGCAAAATAGTTTCGTAAGAATTCTCAATTTTATGAATTATTCATGTTGTTATCACGGTTGATGAAGCTAACAATGTCACACAATCATTATTAAAATGTGTTGAGTTGCGATTTGCTCTGGATACCAACTCGCAATGAAAATATTTTATTGACGCATTGTTTCTGTGACTTTCCTGTAGTTTAGTCGGTAATAACTTTGTTATTTATTAAACAATCTAATGTCGTTATTTAACGTAGGTACTTACCTACTTAGTTACCCACTATAACTCAACACAACGATTAGTAAAGGGTCCTACAGATTTATTTTTCAACATAAAGACGGTAATTTGAAAATGCCAATGTTATTCATTGAATGGTTCACCGTTCACTCATAGTTCAAAAAAGCAATGTATTCTAGTACCTACCTACTTATAGAGGTAAGTAGATAACTAAAGTAATAACAAAGTGGAAATACATACCTCGACAACCGGGTAAATAGTTTCCTTATCAATCATTTTATAGTAATCACCAACTTTGAACAACAATTTATAAGTCCCTCCCGCCATCGAATCTTTCGAAAATGGAAACTGTATTCTCCCATCACTGGATGTCATAGTGCTGTGCCATAGTATCCATGCACTGTCCTTTTTTTTGTATAATTCAACAAAAACCCCAGCTGCAGGGGTTCCAGTAGATGTATCCAACACATGAGTGGATAATACAGGTCGTGGCATTGTTCACGTCTACTCTCTGCGGCAGTTGAGAAACAGACTACACGATAAAGATGTATTTTATCGACGAATGCTCATTTTCTCATAACGGGACAGTAATTGGACTCTAATCCGTTGTGATAAGCTTTGTTTTTGATTACAACGTGTTAACGTAAGTATTATAAAGATAGTAGGGAATCGCTTGGTGATTATTTTTAGCAGATTAGTGTATTTTGTATCTCTTCTCCTGTTATAAATTATCGTTCTAAGCTGGTTTGTCGTAATCATCGCAAAAAACTCCAAAATATAAAATCTTTGGACTCCTGGGAGTAAATCTTGAGCAACATTTAAAAAAGGACATTGCTCTATAATTTTACTAGGCACTTTCATGTGTTATGCTGCTCTTATGTGTTAATTTAATAAATACTGAAAACAGACTGTCAACTGTGTTTTAAAATGGACAATCAATCTTTTAACCCGATGTATCGGTCCTGTTTGAAATACTTACTTAGGTATAGTTTTTTTTGCAACAACAAAAATATGGCTTTAATTAAACATGACATCCGAACCCGCCCGTGCGCACAATCGAGAAGTAGGTACCTACCTGCAAGATAATGTTTATGTAGATTAGTAATAGGTACGCAAATTCCGATATTATTTATAAAAGGATCACAATGGTTGGTAAATTGCCTTTCTCAGTCTTTATAGAATATGTACCTAATTAATGAATAATATGTAGATTTGTATTTGCCTAGAGTTAGTCTATTATCTTGGAGTTAGATGATATTTCATTGAGTAGAGGCTTATTGTCGGCAGTAGCCCAGTAAGTACCTACCTACTACAATCTAGTAATACGATTAGTACCTATGTGTATCGTATTACTAGATGATCCATAATCAATGTATCTTAAACTGAATACTAGGTAACTAAGAGAGTAACATTACAATTTACCAACCATTGTGATCCTTTTATAAATAATATCGGAATTTGCGTACTATTACTAATCTACATAAACATTATCTTGCAGGTAGGTACCTACTTCTCGATTGTGCGCACGGGCGGGTTCGGATGTCATGTTTTTTTTGTTGTTGCAAAAAAAAACTACTTATACCTAAGTAAGTATTTCAAACAGGACCGATACATCGGGTTAAAAGATTGACTGGTTAAATCTTTGTATAACCCTGCTAGACTGTTGGATTAGCGGGTGGTTGACCCGTTAATATGCGGTACAATCAATAGTGCCACACAGGCAAAACCCAGTTTCTGGAAATTAAGCCATACCTAAATGATATCAAAAAGATGGGGTTAAAAAACACACCTAATTCAACTTTATAGTTTATTCGAAAAAAATCTAAAATAATACCACAGTTAATACTACCGTACCTAATCGATGCCGGCGGAATTTAATGTAACAAGATTGTTTTTCCTGCCATAGTTCTTCTTAATGTACACATCTGGATGCATCACGTCCATCCGCGAACCTGGTTCTAGAATGCTGTCGGAGACGAGGATGTTCGATCCTGTCTTTACAAGTTTCTCCTTTAACCGGTCCGGTACGCTTCCGAAAACGTTCAGGCCCGGTTCGCCGTGCTTCAGGTAGTCTATCCTCCACACGGGATCCTCACCATCGTCAGCATCCGCTTTGTAGTTCATTCTATCCCTCTTACTATTTATTTCCAGAACTCCCATGTTCATTTCCGGAACCTCCACGGACATGGACAGCTTCTCCTCGGAGTAGTCTCCGAAGTCTTTCCTTCCCTTCAGCTTGTCTTTGTACTTTATCTTGTGAGGATAAAACTTCCTGATCTTTTTACGTCCGTTGTAATGCGCTCTCGAGCCTTCCGTTTTTGATTTCGACCGTTTCGTCGGTTCTCTGTCTCCAGTGATCTCGACGTTGATCTTAGCTGTTCTCTTTTTACTTATTTTGCTTTCTTCTCTTTTGCTTTCTTTTTCTTCTTTGTTTTTGAAGATTCCTGAATTGCTAACTTGTAGATAATTTGAGAGGTCTTCGCTGTTGATTGATGGGAATAACGTTAAGTGGTAAATGGAAGGTGACTGCGTCGTCTTCTCCATCGATAGTTTCTTGTACTTTAGCTGCTGTATGGATCGTTGTATGAGGTTCTTGAGCGTTTCGTCTTCTACGATCATGTCGCACGGTACTGTGGGGAAATTCTTGCAGAGGACGTTTTGCATCATGGCCATAACATCCCTCGGGTGCTGATGATGCTGCTGCTGTCCATGCTGCTGTTCATGTTGCTGTTGTGCAGCCATCGAGTTGTCTTTCTGGAAGTCCGACACCATCTTGGATATGAGCGCGTCGTTTCTGATCATCATTGCGTGAGACTGGATGAAGTAGAATGTTAAGAAGAGCAGCTTGAAGAATAACCGCGTCATCTTTGGTCCTAGTATCTGAAGCAAATGAGATATTTAGCATTGATGTCTAAATGATAAATATGTTTATAGTTTTTGGTTTGTTTTATAAACAGGTAGTTTGGTTCTATAGTTCTCGGATTTTCGTCTCTCATTACGTCTCTGGGATGATTTAGCGTTGTCAGTTCCCACTTCGCAGCACTTCGGTTCTTGTTCGTTCGCAGAGATCGGATCGTATCCGTTACCTCCCCGACCTATCAAATAACTTTGGCGAGATACCTACTGCTTTATCGCCATATTATTTCCTGTTTATTGCAGTAAAGGTGTGTAGATACTTATAAAGTAGGTGCACTTAAACTAAATTGAGACGTAAAAACGTTCTACATTGAAGTTAAAATACTTTCGTCTAGGGTGCCTAGTGTCTGATATTGCCTAGAAGCTATTCAGGAAAGTATTTAAACGGCATAAAAAATGTGTAGCTAGGTAAGCTCAGAGTATTTTTTACGTAGTCCAGACTGAATTTTTTCATAGCATTAGCTCTCGACTACTAATGCTTCGAACAATCCTCACTGTTTTAGTGCACACTTGGTGCAGAGGGTGCATCTAGCTATGAGATATTTATGGAAAATACAGTGCATAAACTTGTGCAATACTGGTGGTTATAATGTCCAAAGATCTTGAGAAGTATTAGCATACTGGGTAACAAAATATGATGTAAAAAAAACCGGATAAGTGTTAATTATCTAAATTCCGTAAGTTGTTTTAAATGTAAAATTTGTTAGGTTTTCCTGTAATCTATAGGCAAAAAACTATTTTTCGTATTTTTTTCAACATTTTCGGCCCCGTAGTTTCGGAGTTAAGGGCGGGGGGAATGGCCAATTTTCGCCTATTTTCTTAAATAACTTCAAAACCATTTATCTTAACAATAAAAAAAACATATTTGAGATGCTTACAATGCGCCCTTTCATCATCATTTGACATGTAACACGTTATAGTTTGCAAAACTTCTTTTTTTCATTTTATAATTTACCCTGCAAAAGTGGTCATGTTTAAAATTCCTCAATTTACGTTACACGCCACTAACTTACATATACATATGTGTACCAAATTTCAACTCAATCGGTCCAGTAGTTTCGGAGTAAATTGGTTGTGACAGACGGGCAGACAGACAGACAGGAACCCCTTAGTTAATAGTATAAGGGGTTCCATTTTTCCTTTTGAGGTACGGAACCCTAAAAATAAGTAATTTCCACTTACTTTTGCGCTCCTGGGATAACACAAGCCGATGTAATAATTTATTCCTACACTAAGATTTAAACAGTTTTATCATTTCGCAGTGCACAGCGGGGAGTCCATAGTTTATCACAAATGTTTCTAATCCATGGCACACCTCGTAATGAGAGCAGCCTTCGTGAGTGCTACAGGATGCTGAGCTTGCGTGTGTTTGTAAATTTCGCTGTGTTTGCGAGATGTAATCGCCGGTTTTTTGTAACAATATTTAGGAACGAGCGCGTGACTTCGATGTTTGTGGAATGGGCGTAGAGTTTACCGTTATGAATTTGCTGAATTTTTACGTAAAGTGCGTTGTAGAAGACAGTGAAGTTACCTACAGTGCGAGTGAATCTTATTACTCTTATAAATGCGAAAGTTAGTGAGGATGGATGGATATTTGTTACTCTTTTTCGCAAAAACTACTGTACGGATTTGGATGCAATGGAACACAGATAGTTTATAACCTGGATTAACACATAAGATACTATTTATCCCGGTAGTACGATCCCGTTACAAATTGACCGATCTCCACGCGGGCGAAGCCGCGGGCTTTAGCTGCTACTTCTACCATAATCTAAGGTTACTGTAACAATTTCTTACAGGTTAACACCACATGGCTCATAAACATGTCAGCTGTGCCACAAACGTGTTGGCTATGCCACAAACGTGTTAGCTGTGCCACAAACGTGTTAGCTGTGCCACAAACGTGTTAGCTGTGCCACAAACGTGTTAACTGTGCCACAAAAGTGTTAGCTGTGCCACAAACGTGTTAGCTGTGCCACAAACATGTTAGCTGTCAATAAATAATATAATCTGAAGTGTCTTGGTATTTATTTAAAATAGGTACGCCACCAGTACATACCTTTTAAATTTAAATATAAAAGTGAACACGGGGAATTGGCACCAGTTAAGATAAAACTCCAATAACTTTTTTCACTTTTTAATATAGTTTTTGGATTTTATTACAGTATAACTAATCAGGTTTATCCTTACAACATAGAACATTAAAAATAATCCAAACAAAGATAAAAACACTCATTTAAAAAAAAGTATCATTGGCTCCCGTTGCCCAAGAGTACGGGGTAATAAGAACCAGACTAAGGGGTAATGAGATGCACCGGGATAATGGTAGCCGAAAATATGTTATACTCTTGAAACATTTTTCTTATGTGTTATCTTTTAACTGTACAGTAATTAGTTTTAAGTATGTAATTGAAAACCATTATTGACTAATACAAATACCACAAACTTAATACTTGGTGGAATCACTTCCTGAAACTTAAGCATGTGCCCATTCATCACAGGCACTGCATCTGTTGTTTATTAGTTCTGATTCGTCTAATTTTACAAATTCACAACAAATCTTCATCAAACTACTATCATCTTCGCAGATATTATTATAAATTGACTGACTTATCTAATGGTCTGAAATAGGGTTTTTTTTTTCATTTGCTTTCTTTATAGTTTTTTTTCTTTTCTTCTCTGATGTTTTAACCTTTTCTTTTTGGTGCTTTATTTTCTTTCATAAGATGTTTCTTCTTCTTTTCCACAATTCTATCCCGTTTTCGAGGCACCTGGAACAAATTACTGGTAATTATACGGGGGGTAATGAGAACCATTCTGCTTCCGTTACCCCAAATGATCCTTTTTAAGTTTTCACATAATTATCAAATACAGTTTATTATTTATTTAAATTAACTTTTTTATCCAATTTTCTAATGATAAAGTAACAGGTTAAAAGAGGCTGCACTTATAATAAAATAATTTTAATACTCCCACCTTGTCCTTGAATATCGTAGAAAATTAGATCGATCCTCCGAAAAACATGAGGTCTGTTTATGCAAGTGTGGTTTATGCACTAAAAGTAAAATAAGTAGCGATGTGAACAGTCACAGGTGTAGGTACCTCTCGCGTGTCTTTTTGTACCTACTATGTCAAAACAAATTAGGATCTAACTTGTTTAGATACACGTAAACTAGGGTAGTTCTTATTACCCCGTGACTCCGATTCCCCCTTGTTCCCCTATACAGGTTAGGGTTCATTATGTAGGTACCAATTACTTGGTGGAGTGTCTCCCGATGTTACTTCTACTGGTTGGCGGTTGAAAAAGGCTGTCTAGGTCGTAACCAAGTCGTAACTGTTTGCATTTCAATTTGACTATTGACAACCTTATGGAGAAAAACTAAGTCATGGACAAAGCGACGGTTTCGAAGCGACTCAATTTGAAATAAAGCCAAACGTTGTTCGTATTGTGGATATATGTATCTATGCAATATGTCTTGCTCGCTGGATTTAGCTGCGACTTTTTCTTTTATGCTGCTGAGATCAGAAGTCAGATAAGCGGCAGAAGAAAAAGTCGCAGCTAATTCGAGAAGCAAGATCGTTGACAAATATTATGAAAAGAAGAAGACCCACGTGCGAACCCTGTGGTACTCCAGACTTGGCATTCAACAAACTAGACTCGTTTTACGGCAGATAGTAAGGTAATTAGCGCCCTCTATATTTATTCATGCTAAATCCACACAGTGCCATCTATTGGGGAATAGCACTAACATCGCTGACTGTAGGCAACTAAGAACAAAATAGTTCAGCTATTCGTTAACAGATGTCACTGCTTCACTCAAAATAAGTACTTGGGCACCTCTTCAGAAAAACGCAAAATTACGAACTACGTGTGGAAGTGGCGATTGATTTTATAATGTCTATTATTACCTGCACTGACTTACTTATATTCACGCGTTTTGTTCATCATCATCATCATCATCATTCTCTTGCCCTTATCCCAATTCATTTGGGGTCGGCGCAGAATGTCTTCATGCGAAATAAAAAAAACCCCATCAGCTTTTTCCACACTACAGAAAATAATAAATAAATATTGTCAGTTTACTAGTGACGTTTGTTGCTATCGTTATAACGTCCATAAAAACCTTAAAAACTGTACTTACAGTGTGAAACGGGGTGAATATAGACGCAGGTGTGAATCGGGACTAAACTTTTAAAGGGATTTTAACGTTGAATTAATATGTTATATTGTCAATAAGGTCTCTAAATAATTAAGTGAATAAAATAGAGTACTTCATTGTGTGAGTGATTCACAACGTTTTACGGTATGTCATTTTACCGGAATGGGGTTTTTAAAGTGGAGCTTGTGGCTTATTTATAACAGCCACTCGGATCAATCTTCAGGTTAAGCCACGCTTGCCTAGGTTGTGGATGGGTGACCACCCATTACCGAGTTTCCTCCGTGCCTCGGAAAGCAAATTAAGCCGTTGTTCCCGGCTGTCATTTGTAGATCTTTGACAGCCGTGTCAGGTAGTTAGTGCCCCGAAAGTCTGACAACCAGTCTTACCAAGGGGTATCGTATTACCCAGTATTGACTGGGTTGTGGAGGTCAGAATACAGTCGCTCCAATTAAATACTGGTATTCAGCTGCATCCGGTTAGACTGGAAGCCGACCCCAACATAGTTGCAAAGGTTAGGCACATGATGATGAGGGTTTTTTTACATTTCTTCAATTTACATTTTGGTCATGAGGTTGCCGGACATTCAAACAAAATGCCTCTAACTGACTCAATCAAACAAAAAAAATCATTAGGTAAGTACACCTTTAAAAATAACCCCAAAAAAGCATCAAATAGAAAATAACTTCTAACTGGCTTCGAAGTCTGTCCGGCACGCGACCATACTTTACCGCCACAAAAAGACCTCCTTGACACAAGCCACAAGCGGGGAAAGGGTTGAAAAAAACAAACGTTTCTCTGAGTGGAGGCCCTCCATCAAACTCACTTGCAGGCTAGTAAAACGGGCAAGTATAGTGAACGTACGAGTCGAGTGAAAAAAGTGTACGTATGGGCAGTTGCTGAGTGAGCGGCGTTTTTGTCGGTCAGCGAAGAGTGGCATAGTGTGGATGGGACAGGTTAGATATTATTAGGAAAGTTTTTTGAAGCGTATCTACGTGTTTGTGTTGCCGAGTGGGTACGTATAAAATAGTTGTCTTTTTAATCTATATGGGCGCATAACTGGGTGATGGGTCCTGACTTGGGAGGTCTACTGTGAAATATTGTAAGCAAACGGTATTTTGTAGTAGTAAGGGGCAAGTCCCTTGTGAGTCAAACTGTAAACGTAGTAAGAAGGTAGAACCAAAAGTTTTCTTTGTAAAGTGGAAGTAAGATCACTTGTACTTTAAACCTGATCAAGTAGCAGTGCTGGGAACAGTTTGAACGGGAATGGACGCTGATGTTGTACGAAGTAATATTGTACGTCGCGCGTCGGTTACTTTACGAGAACATTTCAGATTACTTTTATTTTATTTTATCAAATAGGAACAACAAACAGATTATGTGCGAGTTTCGAATGTTCCAGTAAGGACCTGTCTAGAAGATTCGAGAAAGTTGTGGAACTTTCTCGAAGGATGGTGATCCACTCTGAACTGTGAAGAAGGTTCCTGAAAGTTGTGGAACGTTCTCGAAGGGTCGGCCGGCATATAGTCGTGTAGTCAATAGCCGTCGTGTTTGCGGGAGCAGTCAGTCTGATTTTGGCTACACAACGAAGCGAACCGAAGTGAACTGGAAGTACGATATCTAAGTGAATAGTGATCACTAGTGTACTTGTGATTAAGTTTTAAGTCTTTTGTAATTAATAAAGCTATTTCGTGTAGTAGTATTTAATTTATCCCATAACCAGCTCGTAACAATATTATCACAGATAATAATATCATCAGAGATAGTGTGTTACATCCAAACAATAATTGATATATCATCACATTTTACACAAGTGGAAAGTATATTATTATACATGAAGTTCTTTTCTGTAACTATACGAAAAACTTTGGAATTAGCTAACATGATACACCTGCCTGGGTCACCTGGTCCACCTCCTGCGAAGCAGTCATGCTAGCAAAGGAGGTGGCGGAACGTGAGAGGGAGAGAACCTCACGTCCCAGCCGCAGCGGGAGAAGCACCGGGCGTCGGGGGCCACGTGGTGGCTCTCGACCACCGTAGGCGCGGGCCTGTGGACGGTGAGTAATGGGCTAGCTCGCCGTCCGTCTTATGACGACAGGTCGTGTCGACGGCGCGTTCGTGTTCTACGCGCGCCTCAAAGAGATGTCAGCAAATAGGAGGGACCCGCAAGGGCCGATGCCTGCCAGGGCTGTGGGACTGTTCGAAAGAGATACCGCGGCCCTGGAATACAAAGGGCAAAAGAAGGAACATGGATGGGTTTTAGTCAGTAAAAGTCTGACACTCCCTTCCGCTCTGCCCAGAGCGGGAGGAGTCATTTGATGATTTCCCATCCCAAAAAAAAAGGGGTCACCGGGTCACCGGTATTCAAGAATTATTTTCCATTTACATGACACATAGATAATCTCTTAAAATGTAGCGCCCTATGCAGTGGTCTCAACAGTAAGGCAGCAATCGGTTAGGGTTGTATCGAACTTGGTGGCAGCTTTACCAGCCTCTAGCCCTTAAGCTCGGTTTCCACCGCGAGCGGAGCGGACCCATTAATGACTTCTTTTACCTTGCAAGAGAAAACTGCTTACACATGTTTCCACCAACAAAGATTCGAGCGGAAATGACTCAGCGGACAAAAAGAGTAAAACTGAGCTTGCTCTGGAATCAGACGACTAAAATCACTCTTGATGGAAACGCAAAGTCCGCTCCGCTTAGCCATTTTCGGCTCATTACTCTTTCGCGGTGGAAATCGGGTTTTAGCCTCGCACACTTTCTACTACACCTGTATAGTCGTCCTGAGCGTTTTTCGGTTACCAATCCCAACGCACAAAAGTGTGCGCTGGCACAGGTGCACTCTCTGCTCCTTTACTCTCATAGTTCGATGGGAGGACCAACGGCTTAACGTGCTGTCCGAGGCACGGGGGTGTCATACCGCCAATTTACAAACTCCGGACTACTACTGAGATTTTTTTAATGAAAAAACCCAATAGCACTTTTTGCCCTACCCGGGAATCGAACCCAGGATCCCACGTTCAGCACTCGCGCTTGCGACCACTAGACCAACGGGGCAGTACTCCGCCTGCTAGGGAGCCGGCACGCGAGCTGCCTGTGAAATGTATTCAGAAAATACATAAACACACATCAACCATGTAGTTTCGGACTGAGTTGGTTTATCTCTGGGATGGTACGGATATCGCCAAAGTCACGGGAAACTCCTGTAGCTAAAACTAATAGGCCTCTCTGGCTATGAGACCTGAGCAGTGGGTGGTCCAGGGCTGAACTGATGATAACAATGATGAACGCATATGCAATGCGTCAGGTGAGACACCCGTCGGTGTCTATGGAGTTCAGCGACCAGTCACCATCAGATGGACTATTGACTTGTATGCCATCCAATAAAACATAAAAAGAAATCTTCATTATTTGTCTGTAAGGATGTCCTCCCTATTATTTCCCCAATTCCTGCAACCGTCGGCGTCGCGTCAGCTTCGGTGACACAGCGCCGTCATTTGTGGCGCTGACCACTGTGTACATGTGTGTGTGTGCGATTTATAAACGCTGGACCAGTCGTGTTGGCGGTTTGGAGGGAAATGTCTTCCTATTAAATGAATGAGCTTGTTTTATATTCGAATATTTTGGATATACCTATTGGGACTATATTCTTGATAAACAAATTTATCGTACTTGCTACAAAAAAGTAACCAGGATGATATTCAGAGGTTTACCAATTTAGACACACACATTTTGCCAGTTATGTTTAAGTCTCATGTAATAGGGGGTGAGCCTATTGCCATCAACCGGGCACAAATCCAGACTCCGTGGCTGCTACTGAGAAATTCCTAATGGAAAAACCCAATAACAATTTACCCGACTCGGAAATCGAACTTGCTTACATGGAACTTAAAACATAACTGGCGAAATGTGGGTGTAGTATTAGGTACACCTCTGCCTAACCCTTCGGGGATTACAAGCGTGACATTATATTATGTGAATATTATTTAGACTAGGATAACATATTGACCCATTCAAGCCAGTCAAAACACTCGCACGTTTCTGGGAATGTAACTGGAGACTCAAACTGTCTGAAATTAATTTTGGTAAAAATAAACTTTACGGAGAGCTTTACCTGTGTTCAGTCTGTTTTACATTATTTATTAACTAGAAAACTTCGTACTGCGGAGGACTTGGGGAGGCCTTTGCCCAGCTGTGGGACCATATTACACAGTAGAGGCTAGTTTAAAAAATAACAGCTGCGCTTGTCGATCTCGTCTCGTCGAAAGGTTTCAAGGTAATGCAACGCTAACCGAGGTCGGTTTGTGGATAGGTGACCATTCACTACATGCCAATTAAGGTGTTGGTTCACGACTGACATTTTTAGTTATTTGACCGGGTAGTCAGATGAGGACGTAGTCAGAGAGAGAGATAATCAAAGTCAGATAAACAGTCTTACCACGGGGTATCTTATCATCAGTAATTGGGCTGAGTCGCTCCATGTAGAGTAGGTCTGTATCCAGCTGTATCCCACTGTACTGGAAACCAACGCCGACATAGTTGGGAAGAGACCAAATGATGAGTATTACTTACTGGTCCAAGACCGGCCGCCAGACATTACTTATTTTCTCATTAACTAAATGAATGACATCGAGTAGTGTTAGTACCTATGTACTGTTAACGTATGCATACGAACTAACTTGTGTCGACGACCAATTTTTCAATAACGGGTGCTAATTTTTCTTAAAGCCTGAGTGCAGATTTTTTTATATGTTGCAGAAAGTATTATAAAAAAAAAAAAAATTAACACTGCCTTACACTTCCCGCTGACGGAAATTTCTGCCAGACGCTTTAAATAATGAGAAAATAAGTAACGTCTGGCGACCTGGGGGTCTTGCTCCATACACACAAAAATAACTCAAGCAGGCGAGTTCAAACAAAAGTATTACGTACGTACGTTACGTAGCACCTCGTAGACAGTGCTACGATTTCGTAGCAAGCTACTACGAATATTTCTGTTACTAGCTTATGCCCGTGGCTTTCCCCGCGTGGACTGCGTTAATTGTCCCACGGGATCATACTGCCGGGATAAAAAGCATCCTATGTGTTAATCCAGGTTATAAACTATCTGTGTGCTACATTTCATCAAAATCTGTTCAGTAGTTTTTGCGTGAAAGTGTTACAAACTTTCGCATTTATAATGTTATTAAGTAGTAGGAAGGATAATGTCGTAGCACTCGTAGCGGCTATACTTTACGCTTGGTTGTAATCAGTTTATAATGTTATGTAGTTTTCCATGTAAATTATTTTTGACTGAACAAAGGCAAGGTGGGATATGGTACGTATTAGGGTGAAAATTCGTCAATAGTGAGCGAGCTAGTTTTCTGTCTACCTGTAACAACATACTGGGATCACTCATCCACGGTGATTATGGAATTCCCTTCCCTTCCCTAGAGTGTTCAGTAATGGGTATAATGACATACCTATTTCCGTTAACGACGATGACGATACGGGAAATTTACAATAAAGTACTACGTCTTGACTCCTGAGCTATGAATTCGGCCACTGGTTTGCCTTTTCGCATAATTGTTTCGTAACATGGTCAAGTCCAGACCGATTGGACGAGAAATGGTTAAAAATTGGGTGATTTATTTCGCTTTTGTGGTGCTGCACATTGTTCATCTACGCTATATCTGGGATATAAGTAGCAGAAGAAGTAGTGGTGTGACCGTCGGACAGTCAAGTCATATGTCTCGAGTTCGAACCCAAGACACTCACCTCTGATTTTTCAGATTCATGTGCGTATTGTATAATTATCATTTGCTTCGGTGAAGGAAACATCGTAAGAAAACCAAACCAGCATGCCTTTTTTTTTTTTTTTTTTGGAGGGTGGGAAATCATCAAATGACTCCTCCCGCTCTGGGCAGAGCGGAAGGGAGTGTCAGACTTTTACTGACTAAAAAGCACCCATGTTCCTTCATTGGCCCTTTATGTTCCAGGGCCGCGGTATCTCTTTCGAACAGTCCCGCAGCCCTGGCAAAACCAGCATGCCTGAGAGATATTTCTCGACGCCATGTAAAGCCAAGCCAGAGGCCCATTGGTGGCATAAAAACTGTGGCACTAGGTTAGGCACTAACCACACGATAAAGAAAGAAGATCTGGGATACATTAAGAAAACCTACAAAAGTGACAACACTAAAAGGCTGCAGGTAGTCGTTTGCCCACTAGCTAACCTTACCCCAGCACGAGCTCTACTCACATATCTGAAGTCGTACCGACACGACAGAAGATGTAAAAAACACTCCCAGAAACACGAAACATACCCGTCATAGTCGTACTACATCTACATCTGTGTGCCGCAGTAGGCAACACCTCCATTGGTTGAAACTCGTTCTCATACGAAACAGCATTCGCCTCGCAACAGTATTGATACAGTTTCCACCAATGGGGGAGCTGGCAACAGTTTCAAACGCTGCGATTGGTCGCCGCGATGTAGCGAAGCGGGGGCGTGCCCACTTCATTAAGGCGGATGTCGCTAAAATAGGCTTTTTTCCGTCGTTTGTTTTAGGGATAGTTTTGTTCTGTGAGGGGAGGAACCGCGGGACAGTGCGAGAGAGCTCATTACTTGCCGTCATACGTCATTGTACGAGTATGTACGTAGGTTAGTAATGAAGGAAACTTGTTATTAATGATGAAAACAGCTACGTTTAATATTTGTAATAACTATTATTATAAAATATAAGGAAAGGTGCTCATATCCACTCGTATAATGGGTGTAAAAATACCCGTAACGAATATGCTTATATTATTTATGCATGTATATGCTTATATACATGCATAAATCAAGATTATCTGAATGAGCGACAACAATTCATACTTAACTGTGACGACGACGTATGGAAAATATAGTTCAGTGTTACATATTATCTTCTAAGGATTTTCTCGAACAAGTGACCGTTTAAATTTAGTTATAAATCAATTTAAATAGTTCAAATAATGTAAGATCGAATACACGCTAATGCGAAAGTACCTATTGTAGACCGATTTCACTCAAGTTCGAATCATAAGCTAACTAAAGAAATTCGATGTACAAGTTTTGCTCCCGCCAAATCACTATTGACTGACTTCCCTACACTTGCACTGGCAACTGCCACTGACAAGCAGGCAGCATGACAAATAAGAACCCGTCTCATAAACTTCCAACTTACATTCTCTCAACATACTTAAATTCCAAGGAAATGTAATTCTAACCAACACAAAAGGCACACGGAACCGTCGTCCTCACACAAGGCTAAGACAGAGGCACACTACAGCGCAACACACAGTACATCAGAGAGCTCTTGTGTCGCTAAATTACTTCTCAACATAATATCCGGGAGATCAGCCTGGAGTGAAGAAGCAACGAAGATGTGGTATCAAAGAAACGGTTTGTTAAGTTGACGGTGACGTCACAATCGCAGGAAACACCTGGGTGAGGGTCGCATGGAGTCGGACAGTGTGGCAGAAGAAAGGGGACGGTCATGCAGCGAGATGATCCGATGATGATGATCAATACGAAATAATTCTCACGAATGAGTTCGTCTAAGAAAGCACCGCCTACGGTTACGTCCTCATTTCTAGGTATCGCTACTTTTTCATAACCGTACTAACATCACGTCTACCTCATATCTGGTTCTTCCTTGATAAGTAGACATTAAGTTGTTTGAAAAAACTACAGACCTGCTTATTTAGATAAGTTTTACGGTATGCAATTTAACCGGAATGGGGGTTCTTTTTTAAGTAGAGCTTGTGGCTTATTTATAAAAGCCGCGCATGCCTAGGTTGGTCTGTGGATGGGTGACCACCCATTACATATCGAGTTTCCTCCGTGTCTCGGAAAGTACGTTAAGCCGTTGGTCTCGGCTGTATGACAGCCGAGACCAACGGCTTAACGTGCTTTCTTTCTTTGTAGATTTTTGAAAGTCGTTACAGGTAGTCAGGGGCCCGAAACTCTTACCACCAGTTTTACCAAGGGGTATCGTATTAACCAGTACTAACTGGGTTATGTGTCATGTGGTCAGATAGGCAGTCGCTCCATGTAAAATACTGGTATCAAGCTGCATCCGGTTAGAATGGAAGCCGACCCCAAGTACCCCCATAGTTGGGAAAAGGCAGGCAGACTATCTATTATAGTTATTTCAGGGTTCAGACATCATTGTTATACCTACTTAGTTCTTACTCCATGGCAACACTCATGTGAGTCTTTGATTCGTAGGTACTCGTAAAGCACTACATCTTCCAACTCCTTACTCCACAGGAGTTTGTTCTTGGCCACTGTGTTTTATATCCTGGAATAGTAAGGTAGATGTGTCTTTCGCTGTTTTGAACTAACTGTTGATAGATTATTCACTTCTTGCTTAAAGTGGCACGAGTCAAAAAAAAGAAGAGCATCGCCATGTTTAATAGTAGGTACGTTACAGGCACTTTTGAATTGTTATAAACAAAAAGATGAAGCAACAGTTTCAGTCACAAGGCATAATAACTTATGAAAGTACAGTAGGTATTGGCTGATGGCTCATTCCAAAGCGTTGTTCTCTATGGAGAAGAATGGGCAAAACACTCCATGGACTCTCTTTTCAAGAGTTTGTAAAAGTGTGAGGCTTATAAAATATTATTACGCATACTAACTTCATGGCTTGTTGGCTACATCACAACAGCCAGCTCTTTATGTTTCTATTGCCTCCTCTGACTCAGCTCTCTGACCCGATCTTTTACCTTTACCCAAGTATCTCCCACCGACGTTATTTAAAAGGAATAAGTCCCCGGAAACAAAACACATCCACAGAAAAAGCAATTTAAAATAAAACTACTTAGTAAGTACCTACCATATAATATTATCATCCGGACGTTGCAGGGGGTGAGGCTGTGAGGGCGGCAGGGTATGGAGGGGGGGGGATGGTAGCAGAACGATATTCAAATTGCGAACATTTCATTTTAACGCTTGCGAAGATATTCGCGCGCTCCCACGCTTGCGTAGGGATGGGCGAAGTGGGGTTTTTGGTTGTCGATAGGTTTGATTTTATGACTTTTCGGTAATTTGTCATGTCAAATTAAAGAAAATTTAAAAACAACTACGCCACAAAAATGCCACTAGGGGGCATTTTTTATAAACTCTATCACTCATTTTTTTAATTAACTCTATCTGCATTTAATATGCTAAGCTATTCATCTGGATAATACAATACAATATTGTTAATACTGCTTTAGAACCTATATGATTGTTATTTGAGAACATATTAAATTGTAGCTGTTTATTGTCCCATAATAAATAAACTAAAATAAAATCTGCATTATTATCTTTTGTCTTTTCGTCTTCCATTTATGATGTCAGGCTCTTCTCCAGCTGAATCTGTCTACCTGCAACTGTACCTAGTCTCTTACCTAGTAAATGGTTACCAAACCATCCAGCAGATGATGTAGTGGATGGTTTGGTAAACATTAAGATAATATAGGCTATTAGAAGAAAAGGTAGGTTCCTAATGGCCGAGTTTGAGACGTTTCACTTGTACCGACAGCACTCGGTGCGTTTTGTTAGTTGATTGGATGAATGTGGATGAGATAAGAGTAGAGGAAGGCCAAAGAACCGATGGATGGACTGTGTGCAGGATATGCCACGGAAGGAGGTGTCTGATGAGTTGACGAGTAATAGAGAAGTATGGAAGAAGAAGACATGCTGCGCCGACCACAAATGAATTGAGATAAGGGCAAGAGAATGATTTCCGTCTGTTGTGAGTATGTATTGGTTACTACCTTTTGCTGCTGTCTCCTCGAGTTCTCAGCAGCCTTTCCCATATTTCCATTATTATTCCTACATCGATAAAAGTCCTCCGAACTTTTATAATGTATCCCAAAACAATCGACAGCTCCCCATCCCTATCCCAAGTTGAGACGTTTGCGAAATGTTCACATTTCGCGAATTGATCGTTGCTCTGCGGAATTCTCATTTGCGCCTCGTTCCTGTACCTCACCCCCCCGGGCCCCCACCCTCCGCCCGCTCCGCACCGCGCCGCGCCTCACCCCCGCCGGCGCCCGCGCTCAGCCACACCTGTATCTGTTACGTATAGAGGATGCTCCGATTTTGAGGGAAATATTTTCGTGTGTGGGAATTTGAGGCATTGTAGTGGGTAGTTTGTTTATTTTTTTGTTATTCTCTGTCAATGAGTGTGATTTATTGGTAAATAAAGGGAGGTTAGTGTTCCGGCTAGATACAGGCTGACCTGGATAATGGATATGAAACACACAAAAGGAGATGCCGACCGACTCGATACCTCTAACTCCTAGACAGCTCTTTCCCACGCCTGGGCAAAGGCCTCCCTCCACTCATACCTAGTTATAATACCTAGTAATGTACCTATTTAATTTGGATTAAATTAATTATCCACATGTAGTACACCAAAAATAAGTTCCATGCAGTATGCAGGTTAAAGAAAACCTACTGCACCAAACACTGACCCACACAGCCACGAAGTTCCAACGCAACGTCCTCGCTATGAAAAGCTAACAAATTCTCAAAACATCATCACTCTCCTGCCCTTATCCCATTTTATTTGGGGATGGCGCCGCATGTCTTCTTCCTCGATACTTCTCTATGAGTCGTGAGCAAATTCCCAAACCACCCCGTACAGAACATCCCGATCGGTTTTAAACACAAAACGCGCAGATATTCAGTTATACATTGATAATTACTCGTCACCCTCCCTCCCCCTCCCCGGCCCTCCCCTCCCGTCACCTCCCAGCCCTCTCATTGTAATTTAAATCGAATTCCCGCCGACAAGTAAATTGAAATATTTCAATTTGAACGCACCTTCCGCTCTGACGTTTGATATTTGAATTTAGAATTCGAAGATGGCGACGGTTACCGTTAAGTTTGAGTTTTATTAAAAGTTATGTGGTCTCTTGTTTGGGGTGATTATCTTTTGAAATGATCTGATTCAAACCAATCTGTACGAACTGCTGCTGAAACAAAAGCTACGACCTACATATCTTTATCTTCCTTGCTTTCTTTTTATACGCCAGCACATCAAGTTACTACAATCTGTCGAATTTCTTTAATAGATTTTCAACTTTATCGCTAAAGCATTAGGTTCAAGGTTGATTGGGAAAATTTGACAGTTTCGGGTAGCTTGATGTGCTGGCGTCTGCACATAATCGTTAAATAAATAAATGACTGACGGCACGGTTGGCGCAGTGGTCAAGCGATTGACTGCTGCGCTGCATGTCGCGGGTTCGATTCCCGTACGGAACAA